>CM031236.1:539709753-540022253 GCA_018340775.1 Taxus wallichiana var. yunnanensis
GATGTCATTAAGCATCAAACCAAGTTTTGTTAAGCCCTCAAGTGTACAAACAATATCTGAACAAGCGCGATCAAGTGGGATGTTATGCCAAAATAAATTGTTGATAAATAAGGTACATGTGAAAGGAGGTGGTGGAGATGCAGATTGTGTAGTGGAAGGTGGAAAACATCTAAAGTGTTAATGGATCCCTGATAAAGTATCATAACATTGGTAGAAGGGGGTCTTGAATCTATATTCACCTAGGCCATCAACCACAAATGTATCTTCGAAGTAAGATTCATCTACACCAAGAAGGGTAAAATTCAGCTGGCCTAATGCTTCATCAGTAAGTTCTATAGCATCAACTTCATCATCAGAGCTCTCAGAATCATCTGTGGTAGTGTTATCATGTTGTATAGATTTGTCAAGAATATTTCTAGGAGTTGTACTAGGTAGAGGAATAGGATATGACACCTCAACAGGTTGAGTAATATCGAGGGACGAAGGTAGGTGTTATAGGTGAAATGATGGAAATAGTATGAGTAGAAATTATTGGAGTATTTTGAGCGGCGACAAGTGGGAAGTACTAGATTGACCAATGTCATATGTATCAATACTACTATATGGGATATGCTATGTAGGAGGGATGGGCATAGCCGTAATGGGGTCTATGCGATAGAATTTGAAAGGTTCAGGATCTGCTGAAATAGTGTGTTTATATCCATAATGTAAAAATTGAAACATTGGTGAACAATAGATGGGACTTCTTGCATTGCATGGATCCAAGGCCTACCTAGTAACAAATTAAATTAGAATGAGGCATCTATAACATAGAAGTTAGTGAGAATAGTCTTAGGTCCAACCTTAATGTGTAATGATATAGTCCCTAGACATGTGCAAGTGGTGGAATCGTATCCTTGGATGAGAGTAGAATTCTTAGAAATGAGATTATTGTTAATACCCAATTGTTTTAAAAGATAATAAGCACATAGGTTGACGATTGATCCATTATCAATAAGTACTTGTTTGATGTAAGTGGTTCTAATGACAACGGTAATGAGCAAGGGTGTGCATGGATTGCTTTTTATCAAAAGGTGAAATATCCTCATCGCTGAAGGATATATCATACAATGCATTCTAAAGAGACCGTATAAGGTGTGTAAAGGCTATTACAGAGATATCACTTTCTATGTGAATAGCACAAAGGTCTCGCTTTGAGTGTTTGATGAAAGTTAGGTGCGATGACGCAAGTGACAAAGAGAGATCTTAAAGCATATTCTTAATTTCTTTGATGATGTCATAGCCCTTAGAAGTAGTAGAAGGATCCAATGAAATGACGGTGGAGGAATGGAGGTAGGTGGAGCCATAGGGGGATGAGTACGATGATTATTTTCTATATTGATGGAAGGATCAACCTTAATTATGACAAAGCGATGGGGATGTTGAGTATGCACTTGTATAAAGTCAACAATGAGTGGTTATACTAGAAATCTTAGTAGGTTCAAAAGTAGGGTAGGATGATTGACCCATGATGTGATACGATGAAGTCATAATCAAAAGAAAATGTTGGATTGGTCAAGTTCACCAAAATGATTAAACTAAAATGTGATATTATAGCCTAATATTATGTTATAAAAACAGAGAAATAACATATAAATAAAATGACTCAAGCAACTAAGTAAATATGAATGTAAAACCCTAATGTGAAAGAGAGGGTTAAGAATTCCTTAGCTGCTTTGATGAAGGTGTGGAACTGTGTCGAAGTGTGGACTAGGAAAATAGGAGGAGAAAACGGCCCCACAAAATCCCGAGAAAGGGATAGGGCGTATGTGGGCATTCTAGTTTGAGATCCGGGTACCTGTCTACCTTGAAATAGCCTAAAACCTCATGTGATGTGTCATTAAGAGATTGCATGCCTTCGCTTCCTATCGTGAGAATGTCGTTAAATTGCATCAAATTTCATTATAAATCAAAGATGAAGAAAGCACCTGCAAAACCCTAGAAAATCATCAAAACCCTAAAAAAGAAAGATACATATGAAGGGGTTGAATTGTCCTTAAGCGGCCACAATGGCGGACTTACTAACTGAGCACTACACTACATCTCAAACCCAATGTAGTTCTAGGTGTGTGTGTGCAAATCGTGCCCTAGGTTTCTCTTGTGCCAGTCGCACTTTATGAAGTAGCGAGAAAATAACTAGATGTAGAATGTAGTAAATGTGTGTATGGAAACAATAAAATCCCCTCCTATGAAGTGTGATGTAGATGAACCAACCTTGTGTGCCTTGTGATGGAGCTAGATGGATGCAAATGTAGCTTTAGGTTCCTTTAATGGATGCAACTCTAGATGGTGATAGTAGATTCTTAGTGCTTGGTCCCTCATTATGGTCACATAACTTTATATTTATATGGTTCTCTTATTTTAATTTCGTAATTAACCCCAAAAAGGTCGACCACCAAAAAGATAGAAAGATCAAATGGATAGAAAGTTCCCAAAATATGAGAGTAAAGTGCAAAGAGGATTAGGGTGCCTGAGGGGACCAAGGCACCTAGGGCACCCCATTCTGGTTAGGTGCCCCAAAGAAGAAATAGGAAAAATGCAAAATGAAAATAGAGACTGGCCAAGTGCAAGTGTAAGATCAAAAATACAATAGCAAGCAATGTAAAAATGGCCATTGACGTTGGTTAATTATTACTCTTTTCCTCAATAACCATATAAGTAGTAGTATGATATCGGGACTAAATATTGACTCAAAGTGCGTGATTTAGTGACTACAACTTACATTATGTATTTACTTGTAATATTCTAGCTTTTAGGCTAGCATAGTTTTTTTCCCCATACATGATCAATACAAGAGATTCATCATGATTCCACTTTTACAGAAAAGGTAACTCAAGGTACACAAATTTCATTATGCTCATCTACTCATCATTGCTTCACTTTTAGTTATTTACTTTGATTTTAGTATACTTTGTTCATTTCCTAAAGACCATCCCACATTACACTATTGTCACATGTGATGATCCTCTATTGGGAAATTTTATGCATTTATTTTAACTTACTAATAATTAATTTTATGTAGGCCATCACCGCATTTATCACGCTGATTTGATGTCTTAAGGAGAACACATAGATCGATGTGGGTCAACTTGTATTGCAATCATAGGAGTTCATTGTAGCACTTATCCTTCTTACCACCATTATAATACCACTTTATACATTGTAATACCTCCTTATAACACCTTCATATGGCCTTTCCACATTATCTAAATTTCTTCTAGTATCTTCCTTTCCTTCTTCTTCCCCCACCTTTCAATATTTTCTTATAGCTAATGTCATTGTCTTAATGAATGAATTCTTGAAGAACCTTGGCTTAGTCTAAGTAATTGGCTAGGCTAATGTTGTCATCTAATACTAAGTAATGTATTTAGGATATGAGTCTATATATAATATTTTCTATTTTCATTTCTTAATATAAAATATGGACAATATATTCTATCTTCATTCCTAGTCTTTCCCTTAAAGGTTTACGATGTTTTAATATAAGTGGATTTTACACTTTGAGATCATAATTGGAGTATTGGGTCTTTATGGTACTTAATAATAATATATGAGTCAAAGAAAGGTATTCCTTAGTCTTTATATTCCCAATTTTTTTCTAATTAGGTATTCTTCATATCCTTCTTGAGCGCCCCCACCTGCCACAAAATAAAAATATCTCACAAAGTTCTCTACAAGACAAGGAGGAGATTAAGATGATAACAATATTCACTTAAAAGGTAAGTATATTTATCCATGCTATCTTTCATTCATTTGGTTCAAAATTATTCATACATATTTTTTAATATATAGGATGGTGTAGTATGTCATTATCTCTTACATTATATTTCTCAATAATATAACTCTTGCTTACTACTAAATGGCATATTACAACCTTTAGCTAGATAGTTTTTATTTTCCCTAGAGGCCTCCTCCTAGGATCTAGTTAAGAAATATATATAATTGATTGTAGATACCCTATTTTGACTTATATACAACCCCCATACTCATACCTCATTGGTTTTATCTTTGTATGTTTATTTTCTCTAGTATGGTATTCTAGTTTATTGTATTTTAGAGACACCTAATCTTTAAAAATATCATCATACTTTACATACACTTGTCCCTACCATAATATATATTTAAGGAACTTATTAACCCACTCACTTTATATTACATCAATTTATTTAGCATTTTAATTTTTTTAGATAACAATTGTAATAAGAAAATGCATGAAAGATTCAACAAATGTTCCAAAAGTTAGACTTCCAAAGGGGAATTCTCACATGTTTAATAAAACTAGGTGCATCAACTTCTAATTTATCTTTCTATATTTTATGAGATTATCGATGTGATCATTTGTTCACATATTTTTTCTTTTAGGTTTCACATGGACATACACACATATCCAAAGATACTAAGAACTCACACAAGCATTGGTACTAGAACATCTATCATATTACATGTATTTTTCCCTATATTTTAACATATTATCAATGTGAACATGTATCCATGTATATTTATTTCTTAAGTTTCACGAAAACACTTGAATAGATATAGGGATGATGAGGACTCACACCAGTGGTTACCATTAAACTACAAACCATATTAGGTGTATTCTTTCTAACTTCATCTTTAAAGATATTAATGTGTTATTAATTGATCTGGAATTAATCCATAAGCACATACCCTTTCCAAGGTTTATTAGTGTGTTGATTTTATATTTGCACAAAATTTTGTACGATTTACAATTTTATTTTCCTTTGATATATGCACACACAAATCATAGTGGAAAATTATAAATGTAGACATCTGATTTTGGTACATGCGTATTTATTATTGTTGGCACCAAAAGTGAACTTAGGAGAAAATTTGGGCCAACCGAGAAAATTTGGTCACAATTGACTAAATTCAATAAAATTGGATAAGTGTGGAATAAAAACCAATGTTAATCAAAGTTTCCAACTTCTTAAGGACATTTACAAGCTAGTTGCAAAATGTTTCCAAAACCTCAAATTAAAAAAACACTTCTCGGTGTTAAGTAAACTTTTGGACTTTTGGTGCATGATTACAATTTTCATCCGAACCTCTGATTTATGAAATTCTCTTTCCCATAGTATTAATTAGATTTTTGGAATTTTTGAAGCCATTTACAATTTTCATGAAAATTATAAACATGCATTTAGATCCCAATTCCTTTCCATAGTCTTAGGTGGGATTTTCAAGTGCAAACACAAATAAAAAATTTGACTAACACTTGGTCATACGTTTGAGGTGTAAATGCACACACAAAATCCAAACAAGACTTGGGAAGAATTTTGAGGTATAAATGCATGTCAAATGTACAACCAAGAATTGGGGGAAAAAAGGTGCAAATACATGTCAAATATTCAACCAAGGATCAAGGGGATTTGTGATGTGCAAACGCACTTTAAAATTTTGACTAAGATTTAGGAAGACTTTTGAGGTGCAAATGCATGTCAAAATTCTAATCAACACTTGGGTGGAATTTTCATGTATAAATGCAAGTCAAAATTTTGATCAAACCTTGTGCGAATTTTCACATACAAATGCAATTCAAAACTTTGTTAAGGTGTTTGAGAAGGTATTTTCTCTTACGATAGATATTTTTAACAAGAACAATTTACACCAATCCCAAAAATGTGAAATGTAAATTTTTGGCACAAGATACATTAAATAAAGGTATTATAAAGGCCGTGAAAATATCAAATTGTGCATAGCTTCAAAGGTATTATCCCTTGACGTCCTTGGGGATACTACACCCATACCCTTTCTCTTAAAACAAAATGAAAAATATAATTGTATGGGGGAACTATGTTTATCTACAAGGTCATAAATATTAAGGAATGAGTTGTTCATAAAGAATATGTGCTAGGAAAAATTATTAATTTTCACATGTATATTTCTATATTCAATTTTGTAATTCTTTGGATTTGTATTTTCACATATATAAAATCTCACTTTATTAAATTGTAAAAATGCACATAAAATTTACATTTCTCATCTTGTGAAAATTGACTCAATCAATTTATAGGTTGTGCAAATTGAATATTTCAATATAAAGGTATCATTTGTGGGAAAATTGACTAGTTTAACCTTACACATAGTTGTAATATAAGGATATTTTCAATATAAATCTTTGTTACTAAATCATTGTAGGAAAGAAATTCCAATTCAAATTTTTTTCTTGCTAAAGGAGCTACTTTTTGAGACTTTCAGAGGATATTTTATCAAAGATATGTGGAGATATTCAGGTTGTCTAAGATATTGTAAAAGGAAATTTCATCATTTCTTGAGGGGAATCGAATCGCTCAAGACAGAGGGAATGTTTTTTTAATATTGGTAAATAGGAATGTTGGCCCTAATAAGACAGAGGGAATGTTATTTATGTTTCCTATTATCTTTTACAAGATCTTGGATGAGAGGAAAGTGTATGAAACTTTTTGTTCATATTTGTGAAGAAATAAACATATATTTTCTTAACTTTGTGTCATGATCTCTTTAAAAATAACATGTGTTTTTCATGTGCTTATGCTTATTCATTCCATTCTTACATGTAGAATCCTTATAAGCATTGTTTCTTATACTAAATGATCTATTTGCAAACTAAAATAAACAATGCATTTGTTATGAATATTTTTATTAATACTAGTGATCACATATAATAAATTATTGTGGGCTAAATAATACTATGTAGAATATGAGTTGTCATAAACAACTCATCATATCATAGTTGTTATGAGATAATAATGGAGTGAGATATTTATGGGATTTAGAGAGATATTAGGAGACAATGGATGAGATTTTACTCCATATTATTATGGGATAAATATCCTTATAAATGTAATCTCTCACAATTATTTGAATATTATGAATGAATTAAGTTTATCTTTCTGAACCAAATTTACATTTGGTATCACAAAAATTTTTCTAAGTTGATAAATGGCTTGACTGTGTGAGGCACATCTTTATATTTTGATTTCCCAATAGATGGGAGTGTGATTTTAATTATGTAATCCTCTTGGAATCCAAGATATATTAGTGTTTTTATAGTTTTAAATGTTTAAGGTTTTTGTAAGATGGTGTTGATTCATTTATATGTTCTATTATATTTTCATCTCCAACCCAACATGGTTTGATCTTCCTTCATAGTGGTATTCTTACAACTCCCACGTGCTATAAATTTGTAAACTACAATACATTGGGTACATACTTAGGGATTCAATGTAGTTTTAGTCTATCTCGATTAAATATTGATTATTGTGCACTAGTAGATTTCCCATGTGGCATTGTAGTTTTAGACTACTACTCGAGAATTTTAAAACAAAATACAAAGGTCAAGTTTCATGTTCAAATCACTGGATCTCAAGCCTAAAAATAAATTATTTGACAAAAGGCAATCTAAAAATATCTTATTTTAGTATTAACATGCAATCAAATCTTGTTTCCATCCCAAATATTATATTCTCTAGGGAGTTTATGATCTATTCAAAGTCTCGTAGATCCATCTTCAACTTTGATTTCATTATCATATTGAAGAGATAAAAATTGTTAGATCTATAGGGAAAACTCTAGCACATGTAGACACAAAAGAACACTCTTGGGTACATTTCTAGGTCCTAAAAGAATACTTGCATTCATATAATTCCTAAGTAAGAAAACTAGTAATTGAGAGCTACATTTGGCCTCTTTGATTTTTTTTTGGTCTTCTTTCTTGTCTTTTACAACCTACAAACCAGTCAATGCTTTTACTTGTTTATCTTTTATGGCTTCGACACTAGTGCCTAGTCGGATGCCGGTGCCTGGCAACCCCATCCCCTTTAGGCACCCCTAACCTCTTTCTATCTTACTCACTCTTTTTGGGCCTCTTTTATCTTTTGGGAATCTTATTTTCTTATGGGTCGGCCTTCCAGTTGTCAATTATGAAATTCAACCAAGGGAATCATATAAATACAAATTTATGTGACCAAAATAAATGACCAATCTCTTAGCGTACTATATAGCATCTAAACTTGTATCTAAAGGCACCTAAAGCACTTCGAGGCATCTATTTAGAATCTATTACAAGGGACAAGGGAATGCATTTTTTGCATACATGCATAGGAAGGGGAAGTTCATTTTTGCATCCACACATCTATTTACATCGGTACATATAGCTATCGTCCACTATCAAGTACACTTTTCCTAAGGCATGATTATCACACACACTCACCAAAACACACATGAGTCCGAGATGTAGTGAAACACTTGGTTGTAAGTTCACTCAATCGGGAGACTGTCGGGGTTAGTCCGACTCCCCATATTGCATATTTTCTTTTTGGGATTTGATGTAGTTTGAGGGTTTTGCAGTGAACATCTCTTTACAAAGAGTTACAGGAGACTTCAGTAATCAAATTGTGACACACATGTGACTAACAACAAACATCATTGACACTTGTGTGACACTATAAAATTAAGGTTTTGAGATCTTCATACATGCCTACTGAGAGGTCTCTGGGGCCTAGATGCTCTCGCCCCAGATCTAGATTCTTTGTTCCATCCTTATTCGACAAATCTAGAATTTATTGTGCACTGATTAGGACAGATCTGCTCATCTTGCTCATCATTTTTACATTCCAGGTCAGCACTTAGATCATGCACGAATCAATTAATTCATTCCATCCCTCTCATGCACTTAGGGTTTCATATTAATCGGCTTATTACTTGTGTTGAATCTATACTTCAATATTTAATTATCATATGCAACTCTACGATTAGGGTTTATAAAAAAATTATTTTTGTTAAATAATTTGGTGAACCCGCATTTGAATACACTTGGATCCTTATTTTTCTTTTCTCATGGATCCTAAAATCCTCTAATCTCCTTGCATGACTTTCTTCAAATTCACCCACCTTGCCAATATGTTCTTAAAAAATCTTTAGACATTATGTATCTACCTCGCATACACCACCCTCTCAAGTAAGTTCCATATTTGATCATCTATCCGACGACTCTATAATCCCTAATTCACCATCTAATCAACCCATATTAAAATATATTCAGGATTTACACTCTTTGTTTCAAGATAAAATTCAGGTTATGGAATCCATGATTACATTTTTTAAGATGAAATCCAAGATCTCAAGGATGTTTCTCAAGCCCATGTTTTTCTTCTTCTACATCTCATCCCACTTCTATGTCTTCTACATGTGCTCATATCAGTGAACCCCAAGTCTTACCCACACCTCTCAAATTTGATTTCAATGCTAAGAAACAAGATATTCTTCCTCAAATAATCACTCATCAATTGATCATCTTGCCATCTACTCATTGTTATCTTCTTTATTGGCTTGTAAGATATCAAGGTCATCCATATTAAAATTATCATTGAATCAATGGACATAATGACAATGATTGCTATTCTCTTAAACAAAAAATTGGACACCTTAAGCATTATGGTTTCATTTTGTTTGCTACAAAAACATTGCTACATGTTCATCTCTCGATTCACCACTACATCCCAAAGGATTCCTAAATCTACTTTATCTATGTCTAATGAGCATAATGCCATCACTTCCAATGTTCCTTATTTGGTCCTTCAAGCACTTCCTATCCAACCCACTCCAACTACACGATCCCCTCTCAAGGTCCATCCTCCATCACCTCCTCCTACTACGTCATCTACAATATTACCAAGTCAAACTAGGAAAATTCCTCTTAAAATCAATCCAAATCCTCCTCCTCTCAAGTAATTTGTGGTGTTACAAATCCTGAATAAGAAACCACTCACTAAGCAAGATCAAAAAACTCTAGATGGCCTCTTTCGACTTCCTCCTTACAACCAAAAATCCATCCCTGATCCTACTCTTTCTCCTCCTCCCTTTGTGATAACAATATGCTTTCTTACGATACATTTCAAACTCCATCACCACCGCAATATCTCTCTTACATATTCATGTAGCTCTCCATAATTGACACACTTAGGAGGCATCATGATCACTCTTTCCCCCCTAGTCATCTTCATTTGTCTATCATTTCTATTATTATGCTTTTTGATTAATGCTTCATCTTTCTAAGAAATCCAAAACATCTTGATACACCACTTTTATCATCATTCTCTTATGACACACTCTTGTGCTAATGTTCACACTTTATTATTGAGGGCATACTACATCCATGAACCGCACAGAATACACAGATTCACGCTACATATTTCTAGCATTCCATTCTCATACATCATACTACCCCATGACATACTTTTGTGCTAAGGTTCATACTCGGTACCGCTGAGGATCCGAATCTAACAAGAACCTCACCACATCCAGGTCTTTACACTCTATGCTTCATTATCCATCTTTCTAACGTCTCTTTTTAAACCATTTCCCGATGATGCACTCTTGTTATATGGTTCATTATTTATTATTGAGGGGTATTTTATAAATGAACCTCATCTCATACACATATCATCTTCATCCATTAGGGGCACACTTGCTCCTATCATATTCACATTACATACCATTCCATCTCATTCATACATAGCATATTGCATATCTTGGTTGCACTTATTATTACTTGCTTATACTTACATGTACACTTTTTTCCCATGTTAGATGGATATTTAGTATGTCAATATATTTTTGTATACACATGCATGTTCACTTGGTATTTAGTTGTAAATTCATACTTCCTACAAATCTTTACACATAGTTATGATGTTTGGAACTATACCTCTTACCAATCCCACTGAGGCTCCTGGGGTATCTACTTGCTTACGCATTATATGTGTTATTGTTTCATTTTAAACTACTTCCTATTCTTACTAGCACACTACTTGTTCCATTGATAAATAAACGCTTTAGCATACTTGTTATCCTTATAACAAGTTAGCATGTGCTTCATGTGCAACATTTTCCTTGCATGAACTATTTGCCACCATGGTTGTTTGTTACATTTTTCTCTCCATTGTTTTCTATTGTATGCCATTGTTTGCAGTATTTTCCTTGTGTCTTTCTTGATCATTGCTTGTATTCTTTTGGCCGCGTCGGCCCTGATTGTCTTGTTGTCCCATGTTTGAAACCCAGCTTTTCATGTTCTATATTATGTGCACACTTTCTTATTACACTATTTTCCCATTACATTTTTGCTACTTTTCTACTAATACATGCATCTAGTCACTTTGTTTTCATGTGCCTTGGTTTCTACCATCAACATCCCCTCCCCCATGCAAGGACACGGTTCATTCAAAGCATCTCGGTCCTATCTTAGAACGTCACATGCACCCCAAATGAGGGGGGCATACATTAGGTGAAGCAATCACCCCATACGAAGCTCAAAGCTTCACTTTAGATATGCACATTATACAAAAACAAAATAGTATATGGTTATAGAAAAGACCCAAAATCTAACTTGGTTCCTTAGTTCAAGATATACTCCAGCGCTTAGATACATACACTAGTTAGGATCCTATGTTCTGGGGAAGATACGAGTTAATTTATCATATCATCATAGTTCATAGTAGTTTATAGATCAGTTCTCACAAGACATGCACATCCCTCTAGAAAACAGAATGCATTCTATCTTCGTTTTTATTCGAAAAGAATATGGAACTAATATGGTATAACTTGGAACAACGCGGATCACACCATTTGCAATGGTATATAAATCGTGAAGCGAGACATGGAAGGAGAGTTAACACTAAACATATCTCCCCAACACTCTTCTTCCATGACATGAGATCACCTAAAAAATCATGCTTGGCGTGAGATTTCCCAAAACTCACGCTTAGCATGAAATCACCCAAAAATCACACTTGGCATGAGATCACCCAAAAAAATCGTTCTTTTATAGCAATTCGGGACATTTTCTATCCTTTTTACTCTTCACAGATCAGGTGCACACTTTCCTTTTTACACACATTTACATACTATTGCAAGAGTTTTCATAATACATGACTTTGACTACTCTTTCGATCTTCTTTTCGCAAGTATGTCCTTAACACGCAACAAGAAGAAACCCTACATCAATCTACAACAAAAAATGTAAAACATAATATAACACAATACACTTCACCCCTAGGGTCACTTCCTTCTTTCTTAGCTTCCATGCTTCATTTTTATCACTTTAAACTTTCACTTATCTCTTGACGCTATCGCTATCACATTCTACATGGCTATCAGTGCACATATCTTATCTACTTTATGTTATCGAGTATTCCCTCAACAACATAAAGTAGGGAAAAGTGTGTATACACAAAATGTTAAGAAATAAGAGATAAAATATGCAGAATAATCCCTCACAGATCGCAACAGAGAAAACTAATATGCGAAAATATTACAAATCTCAAATAAAAGTGCGTAATAAAATAACACAACACAAAGAGACAAAGATTTAACGTGGTTCACCCAATTTGGGCTACGTCCACCAAGAATCACTTGGTCAAATTTTATTACAAGCCACCGCTCTCTCAATACAATACCCGATCTGTTTGGAGCTATGCTCAACAAACTCTATAGAATTCACAACCAATTCAAAACACATCTCGCAATGTTACATGATGCCTACCATATGCATAAAACCATATAAGTAGATAACTGCTTAAGCAATTTTACAAAACCGTGGGTTTTAAAACCATGGGCCAAAACCATCCCATAAACATATGGGTCAAAAATCCCACCTATACGAGAAAAGCATGTTTCTCGATATATCGAGCACGCTTTCTAGCTTTTGTAGTCGTGAAACGTGCCTCATCTACATGTATCTCGCACATCATCTATCACACAAAGAAGACCTAATAGGAATATTATGGGGTATCTCCCATAATCTAACAATGTGTCGCAAGCCGACATGGTCAAATATATCACACTCGTATATGAAAACCCCAAAACTAGTAGCGTTCTCAAGTAATGACCCACACAAAACTCTCTCGGAGTGTATATCCCTCTCGCATGAACAAAACAAAGTAACAAAATTCTTATATTATCACATCATACATATAACAAAATAACTCACCATAGCACAAAATTAATTAGAATATAAACATTTTCACACCACAAAGGTGCCAAAACCCCGCTTGCTGGGATGTCAACTCCCGGAGTAGGTCACTCAAGCCTAGAAATAGGTCACTAGTGCTTGGGCCTGGGCACTAGTGTCCCCAAAGACATAAATGACCTAGCCACTTTTGTCTTGGTTAAATATGTTGAAAACTCTAAAAGTTCAAATTTTACTAAAATTGACCAAAATATGCATATTTGACAAAATTTTCCAAAAACAAATCACACATACCAACTCATCGGTCATTCGAGGTTCTTCATTTGTTTGTGGTAGTGGTAATGACTAAATTGTATAATGTACAATACTAAACGTGGTTAGGCATTTTCTACCGATGCGAATCTGTAAATTAATTTTGGAATTGATTCTTTTATAAGGATTACGAGTCATGTTCGTCACCGGAGCCATATTTTTATTGATCTCAAAATAACCTTTCAAACGAGCCACACACTTAAAAAGTATGAATTTTTTTTCTCATCCACGAAGACGTGTTATGGTCTAACATGACTTATTATGATTTTTTTTCCGAAGAAGATATTCTAGGTAGCACATTGCTTTTCCTTTTAAGAAAATGATTTTCATTTTAGTCGAGGTACTTTCTTAACATTTGGGATATCTTTGATTGGGAAGCATAACCCTATTTCTTTAACTCTTAATATCAAGAATATAAAAATGATGTACTAAACTGTCATTTTCACTAATATTTTTGTCAAGTATATCTTTATCACCCCTCGTCTTCGACCTCTTCTTCACCTCGAGTTTTATTTGTTCACTCCACCCCCTTCGTGTTTCCATCGTATATTTGATGTATTCCTTTCCCGAATCTTCTCCTTTTGACTTCAGAAAAACCTCTTCTATTCCTACAACATTCAGAGACCATTGAACTTGCTCAGATACAAATACAGACCCAAATCAGTCAATTTAAATAGAGTAGAATGAGGACATATTAGGGTTACATATTTATCTTTGTTTAGTCGAGTAACCCATTCTTCAATAGAGCATTCTTCACTTGATGATTTCTTTGGTGTTCCACATATGACTCCGCCTAAGTTACCTTTCTCCTTATTATTTTTGGAATCAAACATACTCATAAAGAGTAGGAAAAGGTAGGGAAATCCATAAAGCTATAATCCATCCTTTTTCCTATTCATTATCCCCCATTATTTGTTTATTTCATAGTTTTGAGAAAGTAGGGATATCCATTAAACGCAAATTGCACTCATGTCAATAAATCGAGCAAGATAGATACGATACAATGGAATACAATGATCTTCTCCTCCCTCGACCCCCTTCTTTATCACCCTCATCCTCTACCTCTTTTTCACTTCCTCGAGTTTTATTTCTTCACTCCACCCCCTTCGGCGTTTCCATCGTACATTTCACGTATTCCTTTCCTGAATCTTCTCCTTTTGACTTCAAGAAAACCGTCCTAACAACATTCAGAGACCATTGACTCGCTCGGATATAGATACTGAGACTGATACATACGTATCAATCAATTTGTATATAGTAAAATGAGGACATACTAGGGTTACAAATTTATCTCCATTTTGTAGGTCTGATTTAACCCATAATGTTGTTGATTTTAGGTCGGCTATTAGTGAGAGCTCCATTTAGCACAGTTCCCCCTAACGTTTTGTTTATTTATTTGATTTTTCAATATACTTGGCCTCACATGCCACAAATTGTTCTTTATCGTTCGATATTGTATCGTCTAATGTAATTTTTTGGCCTCCTCTTATGTGGGATTTGACTCAAACTCACATAGATCATGTTTAGTCGAGCAACCCATTCTTCAACAGAGCATTCTTCACTTGATGATTTCTTTGGTGTTCCACATATGACTCCGCCTAAGTTACCTTTCTCCTTATTCTTTTTGGAATCAAACATACTCATAAAGAGTAGGCAAAGGTAGGGAACTCCATAAAGCTATAATCCATCCTTTTTCGTGTGCATTATCCCCATTATTTGTTTATTTCATAGTTTTGAGAAAGTAGGGAAATCCATTAAACGCAAATTACACTCATGTCAATAAATCGAGCAAGATAGATATGATACAATGGAATACAATGATCTTCTCCTCGCTCGACCCCCTTCATAATCGCCCCTCGTCCTCTGCCTCTTTTTGCTTCCTCGAGTTTTATTTCTTCACTCCACCCCCTTCGACATTCCCATCATACATTTCACATACGATTACCGTGAATTAAAATGTATTATTAATATTCTACATTATTGAGAGGTTGAGTAGATATCAAGAAAATTATACCATTCTTACCTAAAACAACATTTTTCCCTTATTCATTTTGCATCCAACCAAACAAACCAATATCTTAAAAATCCACACATAATTTCAAAATGTAGAGATCAAGCTACCCTAGATATTGGCATAATCTCTTACCAAAGTTTTTCTTAGTTAGTTATATCACCGCATGAAACCAAAGTTTGGTAGCTGAGGATAAAGTAGCCCTACAATCATGTGCTTCTCTTGGGATTTATAGGACCATACACCAAACCATCAATTAGTGGGGTCTCTAACAAGGAACAATAATAATTGAAGGGGGTGGAAGATACCCCAAGCATATATATGACCCATTTGTATAGATTTAATACTTTAAAATAGCACAACCATACCAACCTAACCAACGAACTTTAATCCAATCCAATGCTTTTATTATGTGGACGGAAAATAAAGTCGTACGTACGAGCCATGCAAATTTATTCTTATAGGATTTGAAAGCATATTTGGTGGGTCAACGGCACGTTGACTGGTTGGTTTGGAAAGAGCCCTTAGCATATCTTTCGCCATCAAATTATCTTGTTTTGCCTTATTCACACCTTTCAAAAAAAAATTATAGCGAAAGGTTACCTCTTTCAAATTAAGTCATTATTTTCTTCTTTTTAATACACAAGAAAAGGAAACATTTCTTTTGAGATTTAGTTGGATTTTAAATGGAAAAAGGAGAGGTTTTTATTAAGTCATCTTAAAGTTATTTTCTTAAAAATTATAGCGAAAGGTTACCTCTTTCAAATTAAGTCATTATTTTCTTCTTTTAATACACAAGAAAAGGAAACATTTCTTTTGAGATTTAGTTGGATTTTAAATGGAAAAAGAGAGGTTTTTATTAAGTCATCTTAAAGTTATTTTCTTAATATTGTTATATTTAAATGGGTGACAAATATAATGAAAATATAGTGTAATTATTCTCGTATTAATTTGACTGATTTTTATAAATGAATTTGATTTCTTTTTTTATATATAAATTTTATTAGGGAGATGATTTAAATTTTTCTCAAACTCATAATAAAAGATATGTTATTTGTATCAAAATTTGTGTTCAAATGAATGTGACCAAGTCTCTTACTAGAAGAGTATGGTTAAAATCTATTAAAGGAAAAATGTTTGAATAACCAATGAACTACTAAAACCCTCTCTTTCAAATCTCTAGTATCACAACAATTGGGCATTTAGCTCAGGATCGACCCCTAATCACTAAAAATGAAAAGGCTGCCAACGTTGAAAAGAGAGGGATAAGTAGGAATTTTAATTTGTTCACAGAAAAAGCAAGCAAAAACTTAACATCAAGTCTACATAGACCTATAAAATTCAAAAGGAAATGAAGGCCACCAATGTACATGTTTACATAAGTTCCAACTATTTTGTAGTTTTAGGATAATAGGAAGTTGACCTTCGAGAAAATAAGAGTTTGGAATCACCAAAAGTCCCAATAGAAATTGTGGTTGTGACGCATGTCAATCAAATCAATAGTTTAGGTGAGGCTCTTATTAGAAAATTTATTGTAGATTCTTGCAAGTTTTCATTCGATATATGGGTGCCACAATGTTCCTATGGAATTTAGGGGGTATAAATCTAGATTTTGTTCTTCAAAAAACACTCATTTTCTTATTTATTTGTATTTGTGTTTTTCCATATCTTTATCAAGAGTTAACTATTTTCTTAACCGTATATACCAACCGTTCACCTTTATATTATAGCCATCATAATAAATTCTTATATATATAATTTATTAATTTAATTTGATTTTTGCCTCGAAGGGCTAGCATAGTTGGCTAAGGGTTTTGCCTTCATCCCATATAGATCTCAAGGTCGATTCACGCTACCTCAATGTATCCTAGGAGCGTGGTGAGTTCAGCCCTGCCGCATGCCCTCGGGGATTAGTGGGTCCAACTTGGGACCTCCACGTGCTGAGCGCAAGCTTCGTTAGACATAGTGGCGGCCCTAAGCTAGTTCCCAATACCCCGAATTATCTAAAAAAAAAAAAAAAAAAATCAATCTGATTTTTTTTTAATTTATTACTTATTACTTAACATTTAATAATTATTTAGATGTAAGATATTATCCCACAAAAATAATGACAGCTTTTGGAATACACTGTGTAAAGTTTTCAATCCACATTTTTTATTACAAACCTTTGTCATTAATTAATGATTTTTAATATATGGTTATTTTACTTGTTTTAGTATAAATTATTTATACAAATAAATGAAGTTTATGTTTCCATTGCATAAACGGGTGGCGAAAGAGTTATTTTCTCTCAAATTTGACCTATTATAGTTTTGAATTTAATCAATTATCCTTATAATTTATTTTCTAACAATTGCTTATTTTCTATATATTTTAACGGGGATGAATGTAATGATTGTCACGACATTTTGATTAATAGGGTCTAATGATTGTGAAAGCAATTTGATTGTAGAAAGGTAATTGCAAATTATATTAAGTAGAAACAATTTATAGTGTAGGTTTGGATTGTATGAACACATAAATTATAATATATCTTAATTCTTATGACAATAGAAGTCACCACAATAAAGTGGCCATTTTACTAACATAATGGTTGATTGATTGTGGGATGAATATGTTTGGTTTTTTAGCCTTATATTATCTTTCTTCATGGCTTCATAATTTAAAAATTAAAAAAATCACTTACAGCTTGCCTCTAAGCTACATACGTTCTACTACCGCAAGTGAGATATGCCTCTTTTGCACATCTTAGAATTGATTCATTCACTACAATATTAAACCAATTTCAATGTCCATTTTAACATAGGTCAAAAATGTTGAAATTTAGGACCATTTGGACACAAATACCCTTTTACATTTTTACCATGACTTTCACATCAAAATTTCAACGCGTATGTCTTATGTCAATATTTCAACATTTGATGTTGCTTAATTTGGTTATTTAAAAGAAGTTGGCATAATAATTTTTATGTGTAGAAGAGAACAAAAGTAAAGAAAACAACATGAGGTACCTCACTTTTGTGCACAAAGAAATTGATGTGTAAAAGGTGGATAATTTGGAAGAGGGAAACAATATATGAGGGACTCATTTTGGGAGAGAAGAAGGAACCCATATGATAGTGGATTTTGGTCCACATTGATAGTTAACACCATTAGCCAAACTCTTTTTTGTCACAAGTATTAGCCAAACTCTTTTTAGTCATCGTGATATTGGTTATGTCATTGTCATCTTTCTCTACCAACATTAAGGAAGAGTAAGAGGGTAAAATATAAACGTATCTCATGAGTTATATTAATTAGTTTATTTTATCATCCAAATATCTAAATAATTTTATTTATTTATGGTCTTATCACTATTACATATTGTGCATAATGCAATCATGTGGTTTGGGTTATTATTTTGCATTTTTCATTCTTTATTTGATACAATGTAAATTCGACGCAAACTTGGCATTTCATTTTGATGATATTAGCGTCAAATTTGTGTTGACATTTATTTAATTCTTTTATTTAGGGGTTCTCAATTTACCCTTTCTATATAGAACACATCAAAGCTATGTGGAGGACAAGAGTTTTCAAAATCATTTTGAATAGAAGTAGGTGAATCAAATTGAGTTTGATAGAGGATAGGATAAGTTTTTTTACTTGATTTTATTCATTAGTTTTTTTAATATGCTAATTTAGTATTGCATGAATACATTTTTAAAGCTTTTAAATATGTGATAAAGTAAAGATTGTTTAAACAAACAATATTTTGTGACAAAGAAATTAGGTCCTCATAAATTTGATATAATATTGTTTACACCCTAAAAATATTATAAGAATAGGATCTAAGATATGTTAGAGGTAGAATATTTTGAATAAATTAATCCACATGTTAACCATAAAATCCAAAACATGGTTATTAATACATTGCACAATGATATAACGATGAAATGATAACATAAAACACAAGAAGAGATAAAAGAATCAATTGCATAAAAAGGTACATGAGTGTACATATTGCCTGGAAAGACAAATCTAAACCTAGAAGTGTTTTGTTCCCAAGAATGTGCCTAGAAAATAATCTTGGATAGAACCGTAGATATCCTATTGGATTATAGTACAATATGGTCTTGCTTCATATGGTTTCAAACTTGCAAATGGTGAAGCTTTACAACTTTAGTTACATGTTGCTAGTTTGAAAATGGTCATCATTGTTTGTCTCTAGGTCTTGACGCATTTGGAACCACCTTTAATGACCCATAACAAATATAAAACCGTAGATACCTATAACAAACTTCATCAAACAATTAGATAACAAAAGGATAAATTTATGTATGAGTGAGTTCGGACGGACTCGGGTGGTCAACCCCTACTAAACCAATCGAGGTATTACACTACATCCTCTCAAGCAAAAAAACTCTCATGTACTTCTCTTAGAGTGTTAGTATAAGTAGTGTATGTAATCTAAGCCAACAAGGAATCGCACTACATCCCATCAAGTCAATGAAATTTTCATGTAATTCTTTTAGAGTGATGGTACATACATTGTATGTAATCTAAGCCAACCCCTATTTTTTTACCCCGTGTCTCTTGACACAAAGATAGTGAGAATTACTATAAATAGAATAGAAATGTACCAAACATAGTAGTTGTGAGATGTGGTGTACTTGAGATGCTAAGATTGACGTCCTTTGTCCCTTAAGACCTTTGAAAATGCTTGAGTGACTTTCTCTTGTTAAGAAACAACTCTACGACCTTTGAATGCTTAGTAATGGAGGACTCTAGAATCTTGAACATGGTTTGAGTGATTTAGACTTGAGTGGTGGCTGCTTTAAAGTATTTACAAATGCTTTAGGAAGATTTGAGAGATCTTTGAGTGATTTAGTGTTGATATTTGAAATAGGTTTGCTTGAGAATGTGAGGTTAGTTATGAAGTACATTTGGCGTTCTTATATGTGATTCCAAAGTTTGAATATTCACATTAAATTTGAACTAGGGAAGATGAAATAATGCACATAATATTTTCCAATTAAGAAAATAGTCGTTGAGAGAGAGAGAGAGAGAGAGAGAGAGAGAGAGAGAGAGAGAGAGAGAGAGAGAGAGAGAGATGGCTAGACCATAGTACGACTTGACCACGATTTGTATGGTCCCGTACATGGATTTAGTAACATAATATATAGAGTATATGAATGATTCTTAAGGATGGATTAATACCATGGATACTTAGTATTACGTGAATGAATGACAAAGTAATGTTTGTAGGTTAGCAAGTCATAAGAGAGAGAAGGATATGTCAATGTAGTGTAGAATGCGAGGATTTATATTAGTATAGGAACAAAAATCAAACTTGTCATTTCCAAAAGATAAGTTGCCAAATTTTATTTTCTATATCTACCCCCTTAAAGTTTGGAATTTAATATTTCACACTTAAATTAAAAACAAACCTAAGCATGCACACCTTCGTTGAATAGTTTATTTCCTTTGCATTGGTCTTAACATGATAACTTAAATTATAAATCAAATGTAGAAAAATTGAATTTGTATATAATAAAGTAAAGCAATGCAAAACATGGAAGGAATACACTGTTTGATTTACGAAGGAGGATATCTTTTTCTTTTCCCACTTTTCAATTATGATTTGTGTGAAGATGTTGTAGGATTGAGGGTGATAAGTTCCCGGTATTTTCTAAAGGATACATCGAGTAGGATAGGAGTTTAGTGCGCATGGCCCAACATTGAGAATAGATTTCGTAGGGCATTTATCTTGAAGAACCCCACAAAGAGGGAAGAGTGGTGTATAAATTATCTATCCACCTTGATATATTCCCACATAAAGATAGATGAAATAATAACATCCTACGAAGTACTTAGCCACCTCGATATATTTCAACCCCGAGGAACACACTATCTGCAAGGTAATCTAGGCCCAATTTTGTAGATAACATAATATTTAAAGGGAATAAGGTCCATGCCCCCATTTTGTGCCATAACAATTGAGTTTGATTATGCAAATTCTAAATGTTATAAAGGATAAGAAGGTGTGTTCCCCATACCATATATTTGCTATCAGTATCTAAGTGATGTAGTGAAGAAGAAATGAACTATTCATGCTCCTCTATTATGCCTTGAACTCGTGTCTTTTGTATCTAAATCTATACCAAAACCTATTAATTCTTGTTGAAATTTGAGAATAATAAAATTGTCTATGAATTTACCCCAAGATAAAAACATATATAATAGGAGTCATAATGTATTATGGTTTTTTCCTTAGTGGATGGTTCTATACCAAAGTATGAATTTTTTTCATTTATCTATTGTTGTTCATGTTTCTAAGGAATAATACTCTATGAAACCATGTATTTGAGTCATGTAATTTATTTTTATCATTTTTATAAGTATAATATACTTGTGATGAATGCACCCTTTTTTGAGGCATATGAGATATGATAGTAGAGAAACACGACTCAAAAACTATGATGTGTATCCATGTTGGATAAATCTAATAATTTGTGTTGGATCACATAGAAGGTTTTCTTGATGGCCACCATTAGGATCCCATTCCAACAAGAGGGGTTTCACATGATGGATACCATGACACATGAATAAATAAACACACAAGTAATACTAAAACTATCAATCACGTGGTAGAAGTAGAAGTAAACTAGAAATATTATATAAAAGATTCATATCAAGGCACATATCCACAAACATGGGACATTGAAGTGTCAAAAGACAATCACATTGAAAGAAAACAATTCATATACAAAGAAGAAAGTACATACATGCAAGCAATGTCACACATAATATAGGCATAAAGCCACAAAAATTGGACACAAAAGTGTCTCAAGACAATTATATGAGGAACAAATGTCACATATAAAGAAGAAAGTATAGGAGTAAGTATACAAGCAATATCACATAGATAAGAGGCATAATACACAAACATGCGACACCGTACTTTCACAAGACAATAAAAATGAGGCACACAAGCCACATAAAGATAATAAATATATCTAAAAGATTGATTTCAAAGGCCTTAACCACATGAACAAGTTTTCCAAAATATTAGTTGTTAAAAAATAATTTGTCTTTGTTATTGATTATATAATTTGGATAAAACTACTTTGAAAATTTTTATTTAACAATTGATATGTCATCTTATTGACCATGGTTTTGAACCAAAGAACATACTCACTAATTTTTCTATTGGACACATTCCTAAGTTGAGATTATTTAACAAATGTAATCTTTGGATTAATATTCATGTGAAAATATGTTATGAAATCATCAACTAGATTTGTAAAGTAATGTATGGGTCCAAATGGAAAGACATAAAAAGAACCAAGAAGATAGTCCTTAAATCTTCCAAGTAAAGAAACTTAGCGACACATTTATCATCATGAGAAATGTATAGGAAGAAGCATCAATGATCTAATATGTTGAGAAGGGACTACTGTTCCATTATATAACACATAATAATGTGTAATTAAATCATTTAGAAAAGGATAAGGCAATACATCATGTGCCAAAGGATTTAAAATTATATCATGAGAAATTTCACTATCATTCAAGGATTTTGAGACCTTAGATAGATTATTTGAAGCTTCCTTTGTAAATCATCTAATGCATGCACCATAGTATCCTTTTCATAAAAATAATTGGTATAGGAAGATAAGTAGTAGAAAAATTGGAATAGAACAGGTATGAGAAGGATATACAACTTTAGAAAAAACTATAGATACCCTAGATTTTTGATATTGAGGAACATAGGAATATATTTAGTAGGTAAAGTGTTAGAAGGAACACGATAGTTTTTTAGAACTTAAAATATTCACACTATGAGAAGCATGAAAAAAATTGGGATCATTTGACAACATAACATTTTGAGAAGAAGAAATAATAGAAACATTAGTAGGATTATTTTGGTAAGAAACATCTTTTAATGCATTCATAATTCCAAATATATCTAAGGATAGTTAGTTTTAAATATGATTATTAATCTATTAGCATATTAGTTTGTGTATTTACGTCTATATTTCTATAACAATTCACCCCTTAAAATATAGATTAATTGAATGACTCTAGAGATAAGGTTGACTCCATGATTTTAGTAGATCACACTTATATGTAAATCTAAATTTATTGGAATAATAAAGTTAAGTGTTTGATCCATGTAATGGAAATATAATGGATTCAATATGAAGCATTGTATGCTCTTCATTTCCCCTATACATGACATTTATTTTGAGTGTGAAAGATGCTAATTAGGAATTAATGTTTAGATGTGATATTATTAGTGTTTTTAGTGCATTTTAGATAAAAATAGAATAAACTTTAAGGTAATTTTTTGATTTGTAAAATTATATCGTAGTTATCAATGAATCCTTCTACATTTGATTGTTTAGACTTATTTACCCAAGCATGCTTCTTCATACTTATAAAAATAATCTTACAACTCCAGGAACTCTGTTGTAAGCCTTAAGCTTACATCCACACTTTACTATGTGATCTCCTCTACTCCTTAGAATTGACTTAAGGAAATCAATATTTGTTTATATAGATATCCAATGCCATAAAATTGACTCCCAAACTAATATTAAATGATGGTTGGGAGGACCCAATAAAAACTAAAGAACATAGTACAAACATGTTTTTCCTTCCTAAGATTTGGGGATTCAATCAATTATCCTCCGATGCTTCACAACTTTCAAAAAAATTCTTAGTATTATGTGGATGAGAAACAATACTTCATGGCTTCAAAATCAAACCTATAATATTCAGCTTCTTTTAGGATTACATGGCTCATTTAGTGCTATGCAACTCTTGATATACTTACATGGCTTATTTATTGTTCTGCAGCACCAATCAATGCTTGAATACCTCCATTAGATTGCACAATTGTGCAAAGACTCCACAATTTGCATGGACTACAAAAATACATGAAATTGTGAAGTAAGACTATGTATTATGTAGAAACCGCACAATGAGATTATGCACCCTAAGAATTGAAATGTAGTACTCTAAAATTTTCCAAACACATACTTTGTTACTATGTAACCTTCCAAAGAACATAAAATGTAAAAATGATGATATAGGATTTCCGGTGAACCCATATGTTCCTATATCATACACTTGGGTAATAAGAAATTTGAGCATGGAGATCACCCTTTCATCCTTCTAGTAAGGATGTGGTGTGCTTGCATGCTAATGAGAATTACCCATCTTCCAAATGTAGGACTTAGTTAGGTATGAAACCATCCTCCTCCACAAAGTATGGCTTTGATATTCATCACATGGACTCATCCATTCCTCCTGGAATATTCCTCTTGTCTACAATGGTGAATCATTCTTCCATCATACTTGCACAATTTTTTGTGCACAATCTCTTTATTTCCTCACGCACAACAACTTTGTGCATTACTTTTTGATGCAACCTAGAATTTACCATGAATAACCTGCACGCACGGCACATCACTCAACCTAAGCAAAGCGCTCACCTGAAGTGTGCAAAGGCACTAGGTCCCTCTTTAGAGTTTCTTGTACAGGATGTTAGTATGATGATGTTTAAGCATATTCATATTCATAACTAGACATAAGCATTCCATAGTGCATAATCCAGATTTATATCTTAGAGAATCATAATAAATGAACTAAATGATAACTATGATAAGATTAGCCATACAAGAACCAGATTTAGTTATGTCTAATACCATTATCTAACCAATATACTCCATTGTATTAAATACTGTAAAACATAGAAGCTTCTTACACTATATCAATATCTCCATGAGTCATGCGTGCGTCAAAACCAGCAAAGACAACTCTACAATAGTTCACCACCTACTAAAATACGGAAGTTAATACATATTTATAGGGGTGGGGACTTGTCCTTCACCACCTATGCACTTCTTAAAATAGGTTACATGTTGATAATAGCCATGCGCCTTTAAAATAGTATGCATAACATGCAAGTGTTCTAACAAATAGATGTCCTATAGTTAACTCCAAGTAGAAATCCTATTATTAGCTTAAACTATGCATGGTGCTTATCCGCTTGTTCCCAAAATACCATTGTGTAGAGTGTAAGTCTTCATCTCTATGTGTGCTCCATGCACGTTATCTCTAAAAATAGCCCTTATCCATAAAAATGGCTAAGTCTTGAGCTAAAGTGTTCTAGCACACGTTTCCTTTCCTATCTTCTTGTACCTTCAAATGTGCCTTGTTCTCGCGCGTGCATCCTTTGTGTGTCTTCTCCTTAGAGAAACATTTTGTTTGCTCAACATTACCCCACACTAAAGTACATTGTCGTCCCAAAAATGGGAATTCTTTCTGATGTTCCCAATAATAAAGAATAAGTAATGAAAGAATGAATGAAACATTGTATAAAAGAATGAATTTTTACTCTGTAACACCCTCTTCTTCAACTGGAAGGATTAAATCTAGATATTCAATTTTGATTTTAGCCTCCAACGTCTATCAGTCACTTAGAGTGTTCCTTGTTTTCTCCAAAATATCTATGGCTATTGCATCCAATTCGTCCTGAGTGATCTTCTCTTTCTCATTATGTAGCACCCAAAAACATTGGCCATACTTGACAACATTCCCTCCATGAGATCCATCTTGATCTATGAGTTTCCCAATCTCATCAATTCTATCCTTGTGTGGATCCTGGCTGCTGCGAGGGCCTCACACTTTGTTTTACTAGTGCTAATCTTTCTGCGTGCCTAAGTGTCTCATATTTCATTGCCTTTAGAACTTCATTGTCCTCTACTATATTCCTGATACTTATTACTTCTTATGGCGCCGCACATAAATTGAGAGCTTGGTCAAATTTCTTCAAATCATTTGCCAAGGTTTGGAGAAAGGCATCATAAGCTGAAAATTTTCTAACAACAAAGGGCCCTTGCTCATTCCGCTTCTTTTTAGAATCTTTTGGTGCGGGAATTTGAATTAGTGTCATCTAATACCAAATTGACCAAAGTGTGCACATAATGCATAGCAAAAGGAAAATTTTCAGAACCTGAGATTCTAGATGAGGCCTTGTTTTAAGAATGTGATCACCAAGTTCCTCAACCATGTTAACGAAGGCCTCATTCTTTGCCTGCTTTCATTCCTTCTCTTCTTTTAAGTGCACTATCTCTATAGTTTTATCCTTTTTATCTTCAAGCAGCGCTCAAATGGTGGTGGCCTTATCAACATTCCTCTGTGCCACCTCAGTAGATACCTTGACCAAGGCATTGCTGACCTGCTCATCGACATTAGAGTGGGTTTTATTGTCATGTTCTTGCTCTAGGGTGCCTTCTTCACTCTGCACGAGACACAAGACTCTTCGCACACATCAAAATCAGGTTCATCCATATGATTCTACATGGATCAGGATAATTTCTTCCTTGTGTGTGTAGTAGCCATATCTGGATCCATCATCTCCCACCCATATAACTCTTTAAGGCCCATAGTGCTCTGAAAATGGGCGCGGATGATTTTTCTCATGTCCTCAACATAGCCCATATTAGGGACAACATATTCTTCACTTGTCCTCTCCCTTTTTGTCCTTGGCCCCTTAGGAACTTGGGCACCAAGGTCTGGAGTTGGCCCTTCTCCTTCTTGAGTAGTAATGGGTGTGTTGGGTGGCTTTCCCATAACTTCTTCTGATTCTTTCACCCCTTCCTCATCATCTCTCATCTCTTCATCCCAAGGCTCCTCTACATCTTCAGGTTAAACCGGGGTTAGTGGTACACTCTCCTCTGACTCCTCCTCCTTATCCTCTTTAAGCTTCAACTTTATTCTCCTCTTTTTCTCGGTGTTTCTTTTTGAGGGGAGAGTCGAGGTGACCTTTGTAAAGGTTGAGATGTTCTTGTGCCTTGGGTTACTGGTTCTTCTGAACACCCTCTTGAATTGGTGTTCCTCATGGACTGTGTTTATGTCCAAGTCTTCCTCTTCTCTTTGCATCTATGGAGGAGTATCTACACACTCACTTTCTGCTTTGTCAGTGGGCTACCTCTCGGCCTCTATGGTCCAAGCCTCCACTATCCTTGTTGATTTCTTCTTCCTCATCTTCCTCTAAGGTCAAGGCAGGCTTTGGAGCTGCCACATTTTCAATTGTATGCTTTCCTTTAGGCGGCCCTGGCAACATAAAATCATTCTCCACATACTTTCCCTTTTCCATCCTAGGCTTAAGCTGGAGATAGATAAGTATGGCCCCATTGTCCCCAATAGCCAAACTTACTGGCTTCATACTTATGACATTAGAAATAAGCCTCTCAATGTAGGCAGATCGACCTGGATAAACATAAGTTTTCCTTAAAGTATGGTAGTCACAATCTACCTTGTCCACGTTGTAGCTTAACCGGTGCACATTTATAAACATGTGTACTGCTTCTGGAAGAATCACATTGTGAAGGCGTATGGTAGTTTTCACCAGGACTCCATGTCCCATCCTTCATTGTGAATCGTGCAATGCAAAAATGTTGATATATCGTGAACTACATAAACTTTCCCACCATTGAGGGTAGCTCCTTTGGAAAGCATCATTCCTCATCGAAAACTAGGTGAAGTCATTTATACCATAACTCCACCCTCTTCTTGAACAGACCACTCATTGATCCTTCACATAGATATTTTTCAAACCTCTCTGTGAGGGACTTATTTTCCACGGGGTATTCCTAGATTTTATTGTTTGGCCCATCGGGCACTCCAATTTCTACAAACACAAGTGATAATAAGAGAGTGCCAAAACTTATCTTCTCACATGTGCGCGCTTCCTCAATAATTGTATTTGCTATGTACCCAACTAAGTTGTAAAATTCTCCTTATGAAATATTCTTAGCAATGTGTAGCCACATGGTGTTTACTTGTGACCACCTTTCTTGATCATTCAGCTTGGTGAGTAAATGTGCGGCCACCTGTATCATAGGGTACTTCCTTAGCTTGTAGATATCCATCCCGCGTGGTCCCTTCATATATCCCAACTCCTTGCTAGTGGCCATGACAACTTGCCTTATCAGTTAGATCACTACTAACCTCTGTCCCTGTGCCCTTCAATCCTGTCAACGTAGAAATTAAGGGTGTTGTGATCCTTACCCGTCATCTAGAAAAATAGAAGAAGTCCTCATGGACTCTGCTCATCAGCCACTAGTATAGATTTTCTAGTTTTCCAAAGTACGAGAGTTTGTATAACTGGTATACCCCTACCTTCTTCAGCAACTTCTCTCCAACATCATCATACATTGGCATGTCATCAATCATTCGCTTGTTGGTCTTTCTATTCAACAATGCGTCTAGTTCCTCCTTGTTCTCGATGGTGTGATGTTTGTAGTCACACACCTTGCACATGTGGATATGGGAATCCCAATCCCATATGATAATTACTTCTTCTGGATACTACATTTCTAAAAATTACTCTTAGGAGCATCCTCGACCTCGGTTTCCACCTTCTTCTTCCCCTTTGCTCCTACTCTAGGTGCTTTCCTTGGTGCCATGATAAAAGTTGCGCCTTTTTCCTCTGTCGAGAAAGATCTCGTGCCCTAGCTTGAAACCATGTGCCCTAGCTCCTTCTCAATGCTTCTGCTTCACTCAAACCCTTCTCAAATGGGGACGCAAGCCAATTCTATGCATAAGTCCACTCTCCTCACCTGGTTTCACAACTCTCCACACCTCAACGTGTTTTTCTCGTTTTGTCGCAACTAGCTCGATCGAATATTTATGATAGCAAAGGTAGAAATGAACCCACATCACGTCTTTATATAGAGTTGTGAAAATTTAATACATTTATTTATCCTTTACCTACCACCGATCCTCTCATTAATTGACCATTTTCCCAATTTTTGCATGATACACCTATGTGCCACATCTATAACCTTCTAGTGCACCTTCCTACATTCTTGCTACAGACCTCCTTCCATGCGCTTCCATGTGCCAGAAGTACCTCACCATTGTGCCTTCCTCTAGTAGTTTTTATAGCTACAGACTTACCTCACATTATATTGTTCATTCATTTGTTTCTAGCTATGGTCTTCCTTAGGAGCAATTTTCTTTCTAAAACACCTTTTCATAGTATTTGCACTTGTTAACAAGATAAATCATCTTGTAACAATATTTTCTTATGTGTACCCATGTTTGAATGAAAACCACCCCACACCAAGGGTATGTGCAATCCTCTATGCATAAAAACACTTCAAATTGGAATCAACTTCTAGCGCGTAAATGTGCTTATTACACAAAACACTAAACTAAATTGACAAAGTATAGCGACGAAGGAAACACATTAAAGGAAATACAATAAGGGAAATCTATACTAAATGGAAATATTACCTTATTACAAACACCAAGAAGGCTTATTTATAGTAGGGCTTTAACCTACTCCCATTGAAGTAACCAGGTAACCGTGTTCCATCAAGCACCTCTAACTAGAAAGTACTTGATTCAAGTATGTGAGTGATAACATACGGTCCCAACCAATGCACCTTAAGTTTTCCTGGGTGGCGCAGAAACTTTGAATCATAAAGAAGCACCATGTGCCCAACCTCAAGTTTTTGGTCCTTGATATGTTTTTCATGCCATGCCTTATGTCATGCGCCTTTTCCCGCTTCTAACTCCAACGTCTTTGTATGGTGCGTCTCTCATCCAAAGCTATTAAGTTGTCAATTCTCTCTTCCAAAGCTTGCTCATTAACTAGACCTCTATCACTTGCAATACGCAAAGAAGGTAACATAAATTATATAGGAAGAACTACTTTTGTGTCAAACACCAAATGAAAGGGTGTGGCCTTATTCAACCTTTTATAGGTTGTTCTATATGCCCAAAGTACAACATAAACTTTATCATCCTAATCTTTCCTTCCAACATCACAAATTTTTGTCAAGGTCTAGCTCAATATCTTGTTGAAGGTCTCAACAGTCCCATTTTGTTGAGGGTGATGCTACAAATATATTGTGACATTATTAATAAATTGTAATATTATTAATAATGAGTTTATAGAACTCATATTAATAATATAGTTGTAATAGTTAGTATTATTATTTGGGTGAGTTGTGAGAACAACTCACATAGCTATTTTGGTGTGTGAGATAATAAAGGGATGTGTGAGATATTAGGGGATAAGTCTAAGAGATTCATGGAGAGAGATATGAGGGATTGAAGATGAAGTTTGAATCCACCTTTGTAGGAGATCAAACACTATAAAATGTATTCTCCATCTATGTAAATCCATCCCAAATGAATTCAGTTTTAATATTATAATATTCGGTGTTTGTTTTTATATTATAGTGTAGTGTTTAACAGTGGTATCGAGTAGGTTAGCTTGTTCGTGTGATGGAGAAATAATAATTATTGAAGGGGCTGGCTATGGGATTTATTTCACATTCATCGAAACTGCATCAATTCATTTTTTTCAGATTGAAAGATATTCTGGAAGCCTGTGCGCCATATACACCATTCATTTGATATCTTGGCGTATTTCACCATATCTATGATTTAGCATCTTGCTATCTTGGCATTGTCATTTCCTTTCATACGTATGGTCCACCATTTTCTTTTGTGGCTCTAAAAATTTGTTCTCGCGAGTTCCTTGACAAATCGTGAGTTACAACTCTTGTTATCCATTTTTTGCCATTTATCCGTTTTTGCCATTTTTGATTTAGTGAAAAAAACAAGTATAGAAAAAAATCCATTTTTGGAAAGGGGTCTGGAAAGATGTTGGATTTAAAATTTGTAGTTGCCATAAATTTCCACTTTGGTAACTCAGATTAAGATGATGTTATTTTTTTAAATGTGTGTTTTTTTGAGCTCTTTGCATTGATCATATGCTTTCTCTTTCAATCGAAAATAAAATTTTACTTTCATTTTTTTAGTTTATTGTAAGGGTGCATTTTCGACTGAGTTTGACACCCATAATGGAAAAATTAAGTCATATTGAAAATTTTGAAGGTAAAGATTTCCATACCATCAATTTCAAACCCAATTATTGTTAATTAACAAAGAATTGTGGGAAATTCTGATGGTAAAATACCAAAACCAACTGATGCAGATGAAGCCACCAAATGGGAAAGCAAGGATCAAAAAGCTACAACAATTATTGGCCTAGGATTATCTGATGCTTACTTGCATCATATAGACTTATCAAAAAGTTCAAATGTCATATGGACTACATTGAACAAGATTTTTGGATCCCAAATAGGAAGCACAACAATATCTCTCAAACAGAAATTGTTTGGACTCAAGATGGAGGAAAGTGACAACATGGTGCAACACATAAGTAAGTTTCACTCCATTTTAAATCAATTAGCAGGGATAAAAGTAGATGTTCCTGATGATGATGCAAAAGTTGTATTACTAAATAGCATGCTGCCAGTTATTCCAACATGGTTTTTACACTAAGAAAAATAAATCCTAGCCTAGAAGATCTAATTTCTTCATTGATAGATGAAGAAAATAAGAATATTGATCCAAGAAGAAAGTGTGTTGTATGGAAAAAATAAAGACAAAAAATCATTTATTAAAATAAGATTTAAAAATTCTTCCAAGCAAGGATCAATTTCAAGGATTCAAAGAAGTGATTTATCTTCTACTATTGTAAACAACCTGGTCATATGGTTGTAAACTAGTAAACTAAGAGCTCAAGACCTACTTGATGGGAAATTACAAGAGAATGTCATGGGTGCTAATGAAGAAAATATTATGATAAGGAAGAACCAATGAATGATGACATCGGTTATAATTTTGAAGATTTTATTTACTAAGTAAGTATCATCTACATGGAGGAAGGAGGCAATGGAGGAAGGAGGTCAATCAACGACCTCTCATCATCCACAAGTGACAGGGCCGCACAATGGTGTTGTGGAATTTCATTTTTTTAGTTGTGTGTTTATTTTCTGCAAATAAGAACAGATGAATCATACCTGTTCAACTATTGTAATAAGTGATCTCCTACGTGAGCGATATTTCCTACATTTTCTCTTGATGTTAGAGCATTGCAGAAGATCAGAAGCACCAATGGAAGTCATTTCATGGATCTTGAAAAGGTTTGTGGGAGATCCAAAAACCACATGAGGTGGAAAGTTGATGGTTCTTGTCACGTCAAGGTTTGTGGTAAACCTGTTTAAAACCATGGAAGGAGAGAGCCTTTTTTTATGATGTTCATGAGCCAAGTTGACATGCCACATGGGTGAGCATAATGTAGATAAGTGTGTGAATGTTTTTTTACCATGTCAACATTAGGGGAGTGTATATTGGGAATTAATAATGTTAACAATAGGGGAGTGAATGTTACAAATATATTGTGACATTATTAATAAATTGTAATATTATTAATAATGAGTTTATAGAACTCATATTAATAATATAGTTGTAATAGTTAGTATTAGTATTTGGGTGAGTTGTGAGAACAACTCACGTAGCTATTTTGTGTGTGAGATAATAAAGGGATGTGTGAGATATTAAGGGATAAGTTTGAGAGATTCATGGAGAGAGATATGAGGGATTGAAGATGAAGTTTGACTCCACCTTTGTAGGAGATCAAACACTATAAAATGTATTCTCCATCTATGTAAATCCATCCCAAATGAATTGAGTTTCAATACTATAATATTCGGTGTTTGTCTTTTATATTATAGTGTAGTGTTTAACAAGTAGGGTGTGGTCTTATGGTGCGTGACCATAAATTTATCGAATAATATCCTGATTTTATCATTCAAGAAATGTGTGCCCCTATTACTTGTCGAAATTAATAGACATCCATACCTAGTAAGAATATTTTCCCATAAGAACCTTCTTGATGTATCCATTGTGCAATCCTTTGTAGGTGTTTGCTTCCTCACCACCTTGTAATATAATTTATACAAGTGGTGGTGTAGTGTGATCTAGCTCTACACGCACTGGGAAAATAGGACCAACAAAGTCTATTGCCCACTTTTTGAATGGCTTTACGTTAGTAATAGGTATTAAAGGCATTTAATCTCTTTTCCTAGGTTTTCCAAGGCACTGACAATGATCACACGCCTTATAATGCTCCTTGAAATCCTTGTATAAGGTTTCCCACCATAAACTAGTGAGTATAATTTTGCGCACGGTGGTGTTACCTGCACAGCGTCCACATGTAATACCGCCATGAGCCTCTTCCATGATTGTTGTGTGCTCATGCTAAAGTACACACTGGCATAGTACTTCATCTCGTCTTAGTTTTTATAGGTCACCACTGATCAACATGAAAGGTGCGACACAAATTGCAAGTTGTTTCTTTTATGAGGCTTTCATTCCTTCTAGCATCATACATGTGCGTAAATAGAAAACAATATCTTCTAATTCGAGGGTACACGGTTTAACCTAAACAATTGTGCATCTGACATTGTATCTTCAATTGTTTATGCATCCTCTCCTGATTTAATTCTTGATAAGTGGTCTGGACCGAATTACTTTTTCCTTATTTTACCACAAGTGTAAACTCAAACTCTTGGAATAAGAGAACCCATCGGCATATGCACCCCTGTAAAATAGGCTTATTTACCAAGTATTTCAATGCCATGTGATATTTTAAAAACAAAAAGGTGTTATTAGCAAGTACTATCTAAACTTATGCAATGCGTAGATCATTGACAAGGCCTCATGCTCTGTAGTTGTATAATTGTATTTCTACAGGTGTGTCAAATTTCTACTAGAAAAATAGATAGGATGATCTATAGTACCTTCTCCAGGATGAGCCAATACTTGCACCAATGGCCATGCTAGAGGCATCCACATGTATGTGAAAAGGTTGGTTCCATGAGGGAAAGCACAAAATAGGCATCGTAGTAAGCCTCTCCTTCAACTCTTCAAATGCGTGTTGTTACGGTTCTCCCTAATAGAATGTCCCTTTTGTTTTTAGTAACTCTTCCAAGGGTGTGGAAATATTTGTATATCCTTTGATAAATTTTCTATAATACCATGTGTGGCCCAAGAATACGTGCACCTCACTTTGACTGGTAGGTTCCTCCAGGCCTAAGATAACTACAACCTTGGTTGTATCTATTAATTAACCCTCCTTGCAGATGATATGCCCTAGTAGAGTTCCAAGGGGTGTAGAAAATACACACTTCTTGATGTTTAAAGAGATGATTAACTGTCTATGCCTCTTAAACATTAATCGCAGGTTGTCTAAATGATCCTTGACAAGCCCATATACTATCCAATCATCCAAGTAAACCTGTAAGAATTTGTGAATAAAATCCTGGAATGTTTGAACCACAATGCATGAAAATATTGTAGGTGCATTCTTCAATCCAAAGGGAATCACCGTGTATGCAACTCCTAATATTTCCTCGATGAAAGGTGTAGGAAAAGGATCAATCACACATATAGAATTGGGCTTCATGTATTCCACAAAAATCCTAATCCAACCATCTTTCTTTGTACTGATTACCATGGGGCTAACCCACTCTAATTATTCTAGGGGCTTAATGATGTCAGATTTCAACATATTGTCAATTTATTCTTTAAATTTTACACATAGGTTAGGGTTCATCCTATAAGTTATCTTCTTGACCAGAGTGCACCTTCTTTTAGCTTAATCCTCATCTCACCCAAAGACTCATGCACTCCCTTTAACTCATGGTATCCCCTAGGAAATAAGTCCTAGAAATCACGTAGTAACTCAATTATCTTAGCCACTTCAGAATCAGACCAATAATCTCCAATTATGGCCTCCTTAGGTTCAACATCCGTGCCAATGTTCACTTTCTTGGTCTTCATAGGTTCATGATAGGTGTGTGCCTTCTTATCCGCATTGTCTAAGACTTCGCATATACCCTCTGAATGATCTATGTCCAAATTTTCTACTTCTTCATCATCCACTATGTAGACCATCTTTCCTTTCTCCTTCTCAAGGTAAGCACACTCAAGTAGTTTGGTATCGGTCTCATCTACTTCATCAAAACGTGCTCCTAGGTCTTCCTCACCAAATAAATCCTATATGTGTTCTTCAACCTTTGCACTTTGTCTCCCATAGTCAAGCGCACCATAAGTCGTAATACCTCTTTCACCGGAGGTTTAGTGGAGAATTAGTCAAAATTCTGAATCATTTGTGCAGAGTTAAGTATTGCTAATTTCCAATCTCCTTATGCGAGATCTGCTTCAACGTACCAAGTGTGTGCACAACCTTGCAAAGTGAAATAAAGTTTGTGCACCCATAGTGAAGGTGGTAAATATTCCTACCCCTCTGTCTAGAGTCTCTCACACTACTGAACAGGATGATTACCATGATATGTGTAGATTTGAGTAGGCGCATTGCTCCTAAGAAATCGGGTTGTTAGAGAAATTCTCACTTCATTCCATTCTATGAGATTATCCTGTGAACCATCCACCAACGCATTTTTGTCCCACATAGGGTATACACTAACATATTTCTTTTGTCCACTTGATCCTTCCATTGTTCCTCCATGGCGCGCAAGAATACCACAAGGTCTCCTTCTCCAGTGTACCGGGTACAGAGTTGTTACTTATCCTCCTAATAAAACAAGGTTTGTCTCCTCATGTAGATGCACTCCTTACTTCGTGCCCAACCATCTCATAAGTTATATGTGCCCAATTTTCATAGGAAATAATTTTAGTATCACTAATAGACTATGCATCTTCCCATTGGAGGATTCCTTCCTTAGATGGCTCAAGTACTTCTGGATCTCGAATGATGTGCACATAAATTTTGTTCAGGTCTTCCTCACTCAAAGGTTCAACATAAGGTGTAGATTTCCCATCTGTCAAAGGGATAATAACTCATTCTTCCTTGTTCTCAAAACTTATATACCCCTTGTTGAACCGTAGATCAACATTATTTACATAACACCAAGGGCGCCCAAGTAGAGTTGGGAAGTTGTCTACTTCTGCAAGTGCTAAAACCTCAAAGTCCCCAATGAACTTAGCCCTTGTATAGTAATGGATGCATCCTTTAAAACCCCTATTAGAGTGGCCTTCGATTTTCCATAAACAAGTACATTAGAGGATGGTTATAATGGAGGTCTGCCCATCTGTACCCATGCATCTAAAGTAAGCACATTAACTTTTGTGCTCTGTGTCAATCAATATATTTCTCAAAAGCCACCCATCCACAACAACATTTAGAGTGATCTATTTTTCATAATCCAAGCTCTAACGGGGGAAGTTAGCATGTAGGATCTTTCTTCCATTCTCAATACTTGTGCACGGAGTGTTTCCCTTTAACCAATTTCCTGGTAATGGAATAATATTCTCCTGGCACAACATCTTGCATACCTATTTCAAATCATCAACATATGATTGGACCATCCGTGATGCCCTCTTTTTCTAGCTTCATGGATTGTTACTTTAAACATTGTATCTCACCCTGAAGATTTCTAAGCACCTCCATGGTTTCCTTGATAAACCTCCTTTTGATGTGTAGGATCTGGGTATCTTGCATGCAAGACCTCTTCCCTGGTAATGGTAGGATTTTGTTGCAACGCTTCTCTGGTGTGCATAGCTTCAATGCGTGTAGTAATTTTCACAGGTACTACCTCAGGTTCTAGTGCCAACTTTGGCATCCATTGGTTTTCCATGGCGTGTTGTATTCTAACCATCCATGTGCCCTTGTTTTCCTATTTATGTTTCTTGCTAAGATGCTCATATAAGTCTAGGAACTCCTCATAGTTATGATTCTTCCCACAAAAAGAACAAGTAATATTCTGAGGGAATTCATGCCTATAGTGGTCAAGAGATCCACACGTATAACATGTTCCACGAGGAAACTCACCTCGTCCACCACCACGACCTTGGCCCCTGAATCCACCACGGTATCCTTGACCTCTACCATGACCTCCTTCAAAGCACCCTTCGTTCTAATCGTAGCACCCTTGAGTGTGATCATGATCATGGTTCTCACTTTTACCTTTAGAGTTATCTGATACTCTTATCTGTCATACACCAATATCAATGGCATCATGGATATGATCAATCAACCTACAATCTTTGGTATTGTGAGTCATGGACCAGAAAATATTATAGTAACAAGATACATTTTTCCTTATCACGCGTTGTAATAATGGGCAGTGACTTGCATCATGGTCTAAATGACATATCTCATAGTCTAGCAACAATGAACACACTGACCTATGGGGAAAACTATCCTTAGTGTGCCCCTCAACTTCACAATATGTACACCAAATCCTAGTGTGTGTCTCATGTGCTGAATTGGCCGATAGTTTCTCCAACTTCTTTTCCATAGCTACAATCTAAGCTTCTAGGAATGGGATCACTCCAGTGTCTATACTTCCAACTACCTTAGTGTGCAATGCTACTTTGAGTGCTTCACGCAGATCCATATATGTATTATGTGACAACGCCCTCCTAAAAGCTGTGATCAAGCCTTTGACAAACCACTGTGTATGCTAGCTTGCATGGATATCATAGGAAAGTTTGGATACAAGTTTTTGAAATGGGCATCATAATCTCGAACACTCTCAGTAGTTCCTTGCTTAATATCCTTGAGCGCGCTTATACTCTTTTTCTTGAACTCAGGGATATTAAATTCTTTAAGGAAAGCATCCCACAACATTGTATAATCTACACAAGTCTGATGAGGGTCAAAATTCCTGTACCAACTGTGTGCACATCCTTGTAATTTAGTTGTAAACTAGTTTGCCTTGCGCTCAAAATCTATGATCCTTTTGCACACCACAATATCTCACACATGTGCACATGCTCAACAACATCTTCTATTCCCTTATACTATGGAAGATGAAGTGAAATCTCTATGTAAATATTCTAGGGTTGGTGAGGACCATGCCCACCGGATCCAAAACCTTTTGTGTTACCTCGCCTCCCAGGACACACCGGTCCACTGAACCAAATCCACCTATGCTCCCTGATCCTCCACCTGTAGTAGGAAGTGAACTAGAGGATGTACTTGTCTTATATCCCAATAGTGGTACTAAACTGAACTCCTACAGTCTGTGAGGTGGTACTACTCCCAGAGGTGAGTCCAAAATTTTGCGTGGATCGAGTTCTATGCCAACGACGTGCCTAAAAGGTACCTCTAAATAACAAGGAAGATGTCTTCCCAACCATGGATGTACTTGCTATTTAATTTACTCCTTTTATTTCTACCGCCTAAACTAGATTGTTGACTACTAGATGTACTAAAAGTTGAAAAACCAAGTGCAAGGGCTAGGTTGCTAGGTAGATTCAAATGCACACCCATGGCCCATGTCATCTCTGCTTTAGCGCACACTCTCATAAGATGTCCTTGAGGATTCCTATCATGCTTTCCCCAGAGATGGGGGAGTTCCAAATTCTTTGGCTCCACGCCCTCTGTGTGAGCTCCAAATCATTCACGAGCCATCTGTCTCCTCAACTCTATCATTTCTACAATCTCGCGTTGCTTCCCTAACTCCCTCTTGTGTACCTCATTGTACTAAGATGAATTTCTTCTCTTTTCCTCTCTTTCGCTAGGTCCGTCATCCTTCACTAAACCTACTCCTTCCCCCGCGCATGGTGGGGTTTAGCTAGTCATCGGCTTCTCTTCCAAATTCAAGGTTACCATCAAGGTTTTAATTTCTAGTGGAATGCCTTGCAAGTAGGTTCCCTTGGGATCTTGTAAAAACGGAATTTAGCTACCTCGAGAAAGAATAAGTGAAAATTGAGTACTCCAAAATATAGCTATTCAAAACACCACAAAACCAAGTTTCCATAAATATGCAGGCATCCAAATCCAATCAACATTATAGAGGGCCTGAAATTTTTCCTACATCTAGAAAAGTGTGCAAAACCTCCAATTCCTTTTAGACACATAAGAAACCAGCCACTCATATAGCTCTATCGAAAGATAGCAAAGAAACTCTCATATAAATAGTCATATAAGTTCTACTCCACCCACGTGTGTGCATCAAAATTAGATCTAGTGTTGAATCTCTAAGTGTATTCTTCTTCCAGATCTACTATCCACTCCTTAACACTTGATAAGGTCAACTGGTACGTATTCATCACAAAACATCCTGAAAACAGCTGAAAAAGAGGTCCTGCAATGGAACCAATGATGCAACCTAGAATTTATTGTGAATAACCTAGGCGCATTGGCACATCACTCAGCCTAAACTAAGTGCTCACTCGAAGTGCACAAAGGCATCGAGTCCCTCTTTAGAGTTCTTTGGTACAATATGTTAGTATGATGATGTTTAAGCATATTCAGATTCATAACTAGACATAAGAATTCCATAGTGCACAATCTAGATTTATATCTTAGAGAATCATGATAAATGAACTAAACGATAACTATGATAAGATTAGCCATACAAGAACCAGATTCAGTTATGTCTAATACCATTATCTAACCAATATACTCCATTGTATTAAATACTATAAAACATAGAAGCTTCTTACACTATATCAGTATCTCCATGAGTCATGTGCGCATCAAAACTAGCAGCACAACTCTATAATAATTCACCACCTACTAAACTACGCAAGTCAATACATATTTATAGGGGTGGGGACTTTCCCTTCACCACCTATGCACTTCTCAAAATAGGTCGCATGTTGATAATAGCCATGTGCCTTTACAATAGTATGCACAACATGCAAGTTCTAACAATAGATGTCCTATAGTTAACTCCAAGTAGAAATCCTATTATTAGCTTAAACTATGCATGACGCTTATCTCTTTGCTTGTTCCCAAAATACCATTATGTGGAGTGCAAGTCTTCATCTCTATGTGTGCTCCACACATTATCTCCAAAAATAGCCCTTATCCATAAAAACGGCTAAGTCTTGAGCCAAAGTGTTCTGGCGCACGTTTCCTTTCCTATCTTCCCACACCTTCAAATGTGCCTTGTTCTCGCACGCACATCCTTTGTGTTTCTTCTCCTTAGAGCAACATTTTTTTCTCAACACTTTTATACATGAATGCATTTATGAAAAATCTTCTCATTGTGCCACATCTTCCCATATTGTTGTTCTCTTATATATATATATATATATATATATGTGGCATATATATCTCACTTCTATCGCATCTTCTCTCTATCCTTGTGTATGCTTTGCTAACATGCCACATTACCACACATGTTTCACCTTCACTCTATCCTTATGCACTATATGAATCTAGTGAATCTCTGTAATATCCTATTTTATTGGCTTCAAAATGAAATTCATCCCTTTCTTCTACACTTTCACAATATTCACTCTCCCATTATACACCATTCTTATGTCAAAGTGCCAAGGTCTTCCCATAAATACATGACATGCATCCATTGGTAAAATATAATGCAAAAATTTGTGTATGTATCTACCACTCTTCATTTCCACTTCATATTGATCTTTTACAATGAATTCTTTTCCTTTCATTAGACATGCCACTCGTAAGGAATTGGATGTGGTTTGAACTCTAATCGCAATTTATATAACATCTACATAGACACCAAATTGTTTATGATTTCAATATCAATCACTATCATGTAGAACCTCCCCTAGTCGTGCATTTTTGTGGAAAATATGTTACCTCTCATGCCATGATTCAATTTTCTATCTTAGAACCTTCAATAATTTTCTTTCTACTATTAGGAATTCCAATTATTCTATTTCTTCTTCCAATTAAACAACTTCCTCTACTTATGTGATGTGTTTATTTACACTCATTATCTTTCCCTCATCCTTGTGTAGAAATTCATAAGCTTTGTGCCCCAATTCATCACATTTAAAACATATTCCACTAATTTTTTTACCCATACCTTTACCTCTTATAGATGTATTCTTACCCCTATCTATAAATTTTTGCACATTGTTTATGCACTTTCCACCCTCAAACTCATATGTCATGACTCCTTTCTATTATTGGGATTCATTTTGTTATTTTAAGCATCATTTATGTGTTCTAAATTCTCTTCAAATATCAAGGAAAATCGTACACCTCTTCTATTATCTTCATCTTGATCGACTAATCTCATCATGGATTAACCATCAAAATCCATTTAAATATTGTGCCACCTTTTCTCGATCTATCTCACTATGACCAAATCAAATAGTGAGTTTTGAAACTCCTTATTATTTCACAAATATCATTTTGGTTCAAGTTATATAACTTCTTCAACAAGGCCAACTCAATCTCCAGGAAAAAAATCCCTTTCAACTTTATAATCATGCACTCTCATTTGGTGATCTTTCCCTTTCTCTTTCTATTGTACTCCCAAGTAAAATTCCTTCCACCATAGTGTTGCATGACCTTCAACTTAGTATTTTTACTCTCACTTTTCACTCTTTTGAAACATCATCAAAATCAAAGAACTCTTCTATATTTATGATCCAATCAATAAGTTCATCAGCATTTAGTGTCCCTAGAAAATAAGGAATATCCATTCATACCCCTATGCCAATCCTTAACATAGCCTTCAAAAACCTACCTTTTACATCATCTACGTCAATGTGTGCTAGTGTTTATCTGATTACGGAACCCATAGGTGCATCTGCTTCTCTTTTCTCTTCTTTTGTATAAATTACATCATCCCTAGGGATGAATCCTCTTCTATTGTCTTCCTCTACTACGCTTAATATAAATTTTATGTTTCTTTAAAATTTGCGAGATATATTGTTGCACTCTCTTCCAAACCTATGTAGACATTTTTCTTTATCTCCCTATTTTCTACCCAACATGAAAGATGGAGAACTCAAACTACACTTTTAGAGTTGTACCTAGCTTTGATACAAATGATGGAGATGGATATCTTGCGTTCTAGTAGAGAACATATACTTTGTTCCTAATTACATAGATACAAATCAAAAGCACACTAATTATAACAATTTAACAACAACCCACTAATTTTGTTTAACATAATTGATTCCACAATGATAGAAACCAATCACTAATGATATAATCTTAAAATTCACAACAATTCCCATAAGTTAAAATTTACACCGCACCACATGTTTCTCACTATGAGCCTAGACTTACGCACAAGTATTTGGATGAAAGAAACTTCCAACTCCAACATATTCTATTTCAATCCTTAATCTTGCATCCGCACTATGTTATCTCGAACTCCTCTACTCGAATTGACTTCTTAAGACAATTATGATTTGTTTATATGGTATCTAATGTCAAAAATTGACTCTTAAACTATTGTGAAATGACGATCTAAAGGACCCAATATAGAATAAAGGAACCGATACATATATAGCCACCTTCCCAAGATTTATAGATTCAATTGGTCATCCTCCAAATGTTCTTGTATTTTAAACAACTTCATCAAAGCATATAATTGTGTCCCACTTTTTGTAGTTCTTTACCTTCAAAAAATATTTCGACAACCAAAACATGACCAAACACATATAAAATGACTAAACATGTATTTTTAATAGCTTATAAATATCAAGGTACGGGGCATCGGAAATTTACATGAATTTTTAAAATTTTTATAGTATTTTTAAATATGAAAGTGATACATGGTGAATTTATAAACCTTAAAGACATTGATGGAGCATGTGAATATCATAAATGAGAATATAGATGCACGAGATACTATGGTTTCGCGTAGTTTTCCGTTCTTAGAATAGAGTTGCTTCTATCTTTTCATTCTCTTGAGGAGGGTTAATACATTGAGTGTGGGTGTGCGCGTACCGTAGAGAGAGATCGGATCGATTGCTAAGAACTCCTTTTTATGCAGGAAGGACTACCTGTGAATAAGAATGCAAGACCACCAGATTATAGTTAGACAATAAATGAGGGAACTACCTTGGGCCCAGGAAATATTAGACTTCCTTTCGAAGGTGGTCAGTTCCCCTTTCAATACGAATTAACACAAATGATAACAAAGAAGTTATTGTGAAATTACGATTTAGTTACCTCGTTAAAAAGCAATAGAGGAAAGGCTGGTTTTGGTTTGAGTCACAGTGACCGATGCCGTCATCTTTGTATAACCAATCTATCACGGTTATAACACCGATCGGTTCTTGATAACCGATATCGGTAGGGGCAGTGATTTAGGGGCTTTCAATGAAGGTTGGTTGTAAGGCGGTTATGGTGTTTATAAGGTTGGTAAATGATTAGGGGTAGGCAATAGGGTGATGGAGAAGACTCAGAGAGTGTGGGAGCTATTCTTGGGGCAATGTAAGGGTAGAGGAATGAAAGTTAGATGTAGGGTGCTATCGGGTAGTAGATCTAGGAGTGAGCTTATAATTACTATGAATCAGAAGTTCAAGAAATGGTATTTAAAAACGTACAAGACACTACTTACTAGTTCCTGATGAAGATACAGGTCCAAGGACTGTGATGACGAAGGCAAGGCTCAGGTGGGATGATCTGACAATCAAAAGTGAGCTATCTTCTCTCCCAATGCTTGGATGAGTGTCGACTGTGCTCTGGTTACTCAATTGCAGTCTTGGGCTCGATGTCCTTCTCTGCAAACTCTTCTCTTTCCTTCACTTGTCTCTGTCTTGCCAAGTGAATTCGGATCTTTCAAATGAATTCCGATCCCTTGTTTTTGGTTGGGAAGGTCATTTACAGGGAACCGATGGCGGTTACGTAACCGACGGTGGTCGAGTAGGAACCGATGTCGGTTAAGTCAAAGTGGGCTATTTTTAGTAAAATAGCCAACTTTCCCTCCTTTTCTCCTGAGGGATTAGTTGTGGGCTTGGTCAAGTCATTATTAGGTTGGTTTTGGTGCGGGTGAGGAGTAATTAGTCATGGGTGTGGATGTAGACCAAGTTATAGGTCTTAATTAGGTTAGTTTAGGGTTAGGGCTAGGTCATGATGAGGTGGCAAAATGAGGTGGCAGGTTTGGAGATGTGGATTTATTAATTATAAGGTAATTAATAAATAATTGTGTAAGGTTTAGGTGGTGAGGTTAGGTTGCGAAATGAGATGCGGGGCACAGGGTGTCGTAAGACACAAATTTGGTGTCTACATTAGCCCCTTGTTGTCGTGTAGCTTGTCTTGTAAAGTTGCACTGACAATAATAAGAAGTGGTTACTCCCATTAAGGGTATAGGTAATCCCCCTCAAATCTATCACAGATTGAGGCGACGTGAAATCAGGGATAGGGTTGATAAAGGGTGAATGGTGTTGAGATGATGGTAAGATGGTGGGGTAAGTTCAAGGAAGCAGACGCACGTTGAAATGCAGTAGTGCGACCAGGGTACATGATTTGAAGAGCAAACAAGCAATTCATAGGCAAAGGTCGATAGTTTATCCAAACAAGGTTGATATAATCCTGGTATCCAAGGCATAGGAAGTAGCTCTAGGGGATATAACGGGTAAGGTATAGGAACGTTTAGGCATGTTCGGCAGTACCAAATGGTTGGTTTGGTTGAGATAAACGTCACGGTCTCGGTCTAGGCAAAGTTGGTCGGTTGATCAATTCAAGTATCCTAATCATGCTAAAAACACGAACAGGTGAGCTCGATTGAACAAAAAGCTACATGATGGGTGGATAAAATCGTAATTTGTGGGTCTTGGTCGAGGTACTTAATTGGTGCGGCCTTGGGTCGGGCCGATTGATTGGTGAGGGCCTTGGGTCGGGCCTGATTGGTTGGGTGCGGCCTTGGGTCGGGCCGATTGATTAGGTTGGGTGGGCTTGGGTCAGGGCCTTGGGTCGGGGCCTGATTGGTTGGTTGCGGCCTTGGGTCGGGCCTGATTGGTTGGTTGCGGCCTTGGGTCGGGCTTGATTGGTTGGTTGCGGCCTTGGGTCAGGCCGATTGGTTGGTTGCGGCCTTGGGTCGGGCCGATTGGTTGGTTGCGGCCTTGGGTCGGGCCGATTGGTTGGTTGCGGCCTTGGGTCGGGCCGATTGGTTGGTTGCGGCCTTGGGTCGGGCGATTGGGTTGGTTGCGGCCTTGGGTCGGGCGATTGGTTGGTGGCTATTGGCGGCGTGGTGGGCGAAAAAGTGGAGTTGGTTGGTTGTGGCCTTGGAGAGGCCGGGGCCTTGGGTCGAGGCCAATTGGTTGTTGCGGCCTTGGGTCTAAATGAATTTCATTGGGTAGAAGAATAAATAAGGCCTTGGGTCGGGCCGATTGAAGAAAAATACGGCATGTATTGGTTTAACATCTAAATAAAAGCGTAATATGTTATATGTTGATTTGATTTGAGTTATGATAATAATAAGAATGTTTGTGTTTTGAATTGTTTTGAAAAATACCAAGGTGAGTGTTATCAATATAAATATGTAAAAATATTTATATTTTAACAACACATGATAGGTTATGGTAGGGGATGGTCGAGCTAACCTTGGGAGACCCCATGTCTCCTAAGTGCTGCCTACATAGCCCATTGCACAAAGCAAGGAGGGGCCTCAGACCGATGTAGTTCTCCCTTAGGACCAGGGAGAGGTGAATTCAGGCAATTTGGTTGTGGTTAGGCAATTTGTTGGTTGGTAAAAATATTGATATTGGTAGGGTAATGTTGTTGGTGTTGGTAAGGTATTGGCGGTATTGGTGTAGGTATAGGTGAAGTGAAGGTTAGCTTACCCAAGTATTAGGGAACCATGTCCTGATTAAGGTCAACACATAATCCTAGATTCGGGTAAAAGAGGGAAAAGTGTCCCATAGTTGGAAAGAGCTAAACAAACCACGTATTATCGGAGGATGAACTTGAATCCCTAGGTACCTTGCATAGGCGAGAAGTCGATAGGTGAAAAGAGTTGTATAATCACAATATATCGGATATACGTCACGTCCCTTGAGTTTTGTTGTTTTGAAGAATGGTGAGATGAGGTAGATGGTATAGCTGGGGCGCGATCGAACTTGTTATAAGGTGATTATTCTGATGAAAGAGAACCAAACCTAAATAGACAAGTCCATGACTCAAAAGTGCTTTTGAATGCTTTTTATTTTTATTATTTTATTTTTTTTTTTTTTGATATAGACTGATCGATGCGGGAAGTCTATATGGGATATGCATTTTGTTGTTCTTGAGCTCTTCACGAAGCTGATCAATGCGAGAAGCTTCTGATAGAGGCTGACTTTGTATAGCTTGTCCTTCAAGGGAGCAGTCTATTTATAGTAGCGAGATCTTTTTATAGTAGTCCTTCGAGAGTGCAGATGTGGCTTTGCACATAGCTGTCCTTCGAGGGAGCAGTCTATGTATAACTTTGAGGTCTAGATGTCCATTTGGCATGAAGCATCTAGTTTTGTAGGAAGTTTGACTCAAGAATATCCCATAATTGTATAATTGAGAACGTGTTATTTTGATACTTTTAAGTCATGGACCAGACTAAAAAGGGGAAGGCATCTTTAAGAGGAGATGATGACCAAACCATGTGAGCGTGATTCTATTTTGAGATGTATGAAACAAGGTGTATGAGGTGGTAAATGAGCTCAAGGGATGAGCGCAAGGTAGATAAGAAGTGATATAATACTAAATTCAACAGTAGAATGGTCGAAGATGCAAGGCATTAAGGGGTTCAGGCTCAGGTTTACCATTGAGTGAAGCTAAACGGTAAGTGCCTGATCCGTAAGTGTGAGTGATAATGTAAGGCCCAATCCAATTTGGAGCAAATTTTCCACGCTTGCTCTTTTCTAGTTTGGTTACATGTTGATTCTCTTTGAGGACAAGATCACCAATCTTAAAGGTACGCTCATGAATTCACTTATCATAAGCACGCTTGATGCGCTTTTGATAGATTTGAAGGTGGTCAAGAGCTGTAAGATGACGCTCGTCAAGAAGCTCCAATTGGGCTAACCGCTCTTGGCGGAAATCATCATTGGTGAGAATATCCTGGAGAGATATTCTTAGGGAGGGTATTTGTATTTCGAGAGGCAAGACAGCCTCGGTACCATATACCAAAGAAAATGGTGTGGCATTAGTGGAGGTACGAATGCTGGTACGATAAGCCCAAAGGGCAAAGGGGATGTGATCAGGCCAATTTTTCCCAGAATCGTTAACGACTTTCATGAGAATTTTGGTCAGGGTTTTGTTAGAAGATTCGGCTTGACCATTTGCTTGTGGATAGTAAGGTGATGAGAAGCTAAGTTTGATACCAAAGTTGTCACAAAGGTCTTGTAACAACTTATTTTTGAAAGATTTTCCATTATCTGTTATCAGGCGATGAGGAACACCAAAACGACAGATAATGTGATGGTTAATGAACTCTACGATTTTTTCTTTTTTGGTTGAAATGAGTGGAATGGCCTCCACCCATTTAGTGTAATATTCGGTTGCTGTGATTATCCAATGGTGACGTTGCGAAGAGGGCGGGTGAATCTCACCAATAAGGTCTAAACCCCATTGTGAGAAAGGCCAAAGATCTCGTGCGACCTGTAGCGGATGGCTAGGAGTATGTTGAAGGTTGGCATGTTGTTGACACATAACACAACGCTTAACATATTCGTAGCAGTCGTTATTAAGAGTAGGCCAATAATAGCCTAGGCGAAGGATCCGTTTGGCCACGGCAAGGCCACTAAAATGTCCACCACAAATTCCGTCATGGACTTGTTGGATGGTATAGGTGACCTCCGCGCCGGTTAGACATCGAAGGAGGATGCCATCAAAGCCACGTTTATAGAGGAGTCCCCCCATGATGACATAACGAGAAACACTTTTAAGAAAAGCACGTTTTCATTACTAGTAAGGTCAGGTGGGAGAATAGAGGTTGTAAGGTAGTCGTGAAATTGGTGATACCAGGTATCCTGCGAATTAGCAGATACATTATTTACCATACAAACATCCGGGACTGAGTAAGATGGGGCAAAGAGTTGTTGGACCAAGACAAATATGTCAGAGTCAGTTGGTGAGGCAGGAATTTGCGAGGCCAAGCAAGCCATAGTATCCACAAATTTATTAGTTGAGCGGGGAATGGTTTGGATAGAATAATGAGTAAATAAGGTCAAAAGTGAGTCCACGTAATGTTTGTACTTTTGAAGTTCCTCATTTTTACATTGGTAGATGCCCATAACTTGATTGACTACCAGTTGAGAGTCACCGCCAAAAATGTTAATAGACTTTACACCTAAGTGTAATGCAACCTGGAGACCCAAAACAAGGGCCTCGTATTCCGCTATATTATTAGTGCAGGGGAAATCGAGCCGAATGAAAGAGGCATAGGTTCAGCGTCAGAGGAATGAGAACAACGCCGGCCCCTCCGCCGCGCTGGCATTTGGATCCATCGAAGAAGAGGGTCATTGGATATGACTCCTCACTGAGTGAAAGAGTGGCGATGAGTTCGTCAGGGAAAGTAAAATTGGTAAATTGTTCCCCAGGTAAAGGGGCTTCCATGAGTTGGTCTGCGATAGTTTGTCCTTTGACTGATTTCTGGTGTACAAACTCAAGGTCGAGGTCGGCGAGGAGCATAAGCCATCGGGTGATGCGTTGGTTTAGATGAGGTTTGGCGTACATATAATGGATGGGGTCCGTTGGTGATGACAAAAGTTTTGTGATTCAGGAGGTAATGTCGGAGTTTGGTGGCCACGAATGATAGGGCTAGGCACAACTTTTCTACATGTGTATACCTAGTCTCGTAATCCACAAGAGTATGACTTATGTAATAAATGGCTTGTTCTCGATGCTCGGAGTCACGATGTGCGAGCATGGCTCCTACAACATGGTCGGTGGCGAAAAGTAAAGGTAGAAAGGGCGATCGTCCTGAGGTGGGATAAGCACGGGTGGCTGCAAGAGATAGGCTTTAAGAGCCTCAAAGGCTTGGTGGCACTCTTCGCTCCATTGAAAGACAATGTCCTTTTTAAGGAGATGATGAAAAGGTTGACATCGATCCGAGAGTTGTGAAATGAAACACCGGATAGATTGGAGTTTTCCTCTAAACTACGCAATTGTTTGAGGTTAGTGGGTGGGGGCATTTCTAGGATAGCTTTGACTTTAGCTTGGATCGACCTCGATGCCACGCAAAGAGACAATAAAACCAAGGAGTTTTCCCAAAGGACACCAAAGACACATTTCTTTGGTTGAAGATGAACACAATATTGTAACAGGTGATCGAAAATAATGGTTAAAACATCGAGATGTTCACTGCGATGTTTAGATTTTCCAAGAAGATCATCGACATAATCCTCAAGGATAGTGTGCATAATGTCATGAAAAATGTAAGTCATAGCCCGCTGATAGGTTGCACCAGCATTCTTAAGGCCAAACGGCATGACACGATAGCAAAAGGTTCCCCAAGGAGTTATGAAGGTGGTTTTATGTTGATCGGCCGGGGCTACCAAAATTTGATTGTATCCCGAGAAGCCATCCATGAGAGAAAGCATCTCATGGCCCGCAGTGAGATCAACAAGTTGATCAATACTAGGTAGGGGGAAGTCATCCTTTGGGCAAGTGAGGTTAAGGTCCCAGAAATCCATACATATCCGAAGTCCCCCGTGCTTTAGTGATAGGTACGATGTTAGAAATCCATTGAGGATAGTCAATAGGTAAGATGAAGGAAATAGAAAGGAGTCGTTGAAGCTCTTCTTTGACCAAGAGGCAATGCGTGGATGCATTTTTCTCAGTTTCTATTTAACTGGTTTGGAGTCGGGTTTCAGAGTAATGTTATGGACAGCGATGTCAGGATCAATTCCTGGCATGTCAGCGTAGGACCAAGTGAAAGCTTGGTTGCGGGCACGGAGGAAGGTAGTGAAGGCAGTTTGTTCTGATGCGTTAAGAGATTGTCTGATCTTCACAATGTGAGGATCATCCTCTGTGTGGATGTTGATTTCTATAGTCGACTCATTCAACATGGTTTGAGTTTCAGATGGTAAGGCGCGTTGAATATAAGAGTCATCCGCACCAAGATAAGTGAGGATGGAGTCATCATCCTGGCACTCAACAACATTAATTGAAGGTGAGTCTTCTTCAATCATGTCTGGATACAGAAGGGGAAAGAAGATGGGTCTTCATTATCGCGTTGATAAGTGAGAGGACCCAGGAAGATAGCGTTTACGAAAAAAAAAAGTTAGGAGGGATAGATTCCGGGTCTATCGACTCTGTGGGTGACGATGGCAAAATGGGTGATGATGGTTCAGAAAGGGTGACTTCGTCATCTTCCTGGATACAATGGATATGCGGTTTCTTCGGTGTAGGTGGTTCAGAGAATCCAAGACCACGACGATCTTTGTGTTTGCGTGTAGTCACGGGAATGATCGTATGTCGGCCTTGTTCATAAAGACCGAAACCGAAGCCCTTCCAAGCACAACGTCAGGAAGGTGAGGCGAAATGATGATTAGTTAGATATTGAAAATCAGATTGGAAGGGAACCACACCAAGGGGAGGTTCAGGGGTGACAGAGGATGCGTCGACACCCCCATACGTTAGGTTGGTGCGGCAATTAGGTGGTCCATAGGAGATTACTTCCCCCACACGACGGTCGTAGGTAGGATGCGCATGTAACTATCCAGTACTCCTGTGGGGTATGGAAAGTGCTAACGTTATATAGGTGATACTCCCCCAGCGTAAGGCGTTGAAAAACATCTACCAAGGGATCTGAGGTTGGGATGTTGTCCGCTGGGAAGGAAGTGGTATTTGCGGTGGCGGTTTCATTGGTTGAATGTGTAGGTGCGGTCGAGGTGGATGGTTGAGGTGTGGTCGAAGTAGATGGTTGGGTTGGATGAATGGGTGCCTTGACTGGTACAAGCACATCATTAGGGTGATATAACATATTGCAGGTTTTGAAGGGGGGAGCGTCAGCTTTTACGGTGTAGGACTTCCCCTCATACTCGAATTTTATGCATCTATGTAAGGTGGAGGGAACGCATCCCATAGCCCGGATCCAAGGGCGGCCTAACAACATGTTGTATTGGAATTCTCCCTCAAGGACATAGAAGAGTTCGGGTAAGGTACGTGGCCCTACACGAATGTTAAGGATCACGGTGCCTAAAGTAGAAGTAATAGCATCATTAAATGAATGCAACATGGTGGGGTTGGCACACATGCAGCTAGAAGGGATATTCATTTGTTGGAAGGCTTTGGAAGAGATGATGTTTAGGCTAGCACCCCCATCAATCATAACACGACGTACTCGGATGTCCCAGGACGTAAGCCGAGATGAAAAGAGCGGGGTCAGGATCTTCTGCACCAAAGTCGACAATTTCATCTTGGAGAAACTGACAGCAGCGGCTTGCTGTACAGGGACAGAAGTGGTAGATTGTTTGGTGAGAGAAGCAACGTGGTTGGGTGTTAAGATGGAGGCAATGGGCAAGGTTTCGTTAGGTAGGACCTCTATCCCTTGGAGGATCTCAATGAGAGCTTGTCGATGAGATTCAGAGGTTTGAATGAGATCATACAGTGTCATTTTTACAGGTGATTGGTGAAGCTGTTTGATCATGGTACGGTGGGAAACTCCATCAGAGATGGGGTAGGTAGGTCCACGAATAACCACTTTAGGTGGTGGTGCGATCGGGATGGCGGACGGAGAAAGAGAGGCCGCAGGTGTGCTTTCTTTAGCTTTCCCATTGTTTTTCTGCCCTCGAGTAGCAATACTAATCATGTTGATCTCGTGAACACGAGAGGAGGAAGATGGTAGGGATAAGTCATTGTCTTCGAGAGGTGGGGTTGCAATAATGATAGATCTTGGTGAGGTGGGGACAGGTGGTATAGGAGAGGGGATTGAAGCTAAAGGTTTCTCCCTTCGTAAGTTGTCTTTCTTAACCTTTCTATCCGAGAGAGGTGACTGACGAAGGATGGCTTTCAAAGCTTTGCATCCCTCTACATCATGTCCTGGTGTGCGGTGGTAAGCACAGATTTTAGACTCATCATAACCTATAGGTCGAGGTTTAGATGGATCATAGGGTCTAAGTGGGGGTAGGTAAATGGTCACATTCTCCACCAACATATCAAGGATCTTGGCGTAAGATCCTTTGAGCGGGTCAAAGTCAGAGGAAGATGAGGCTATTGATTGGGTGGGTTTTGGTAATGGTTGGGTATGGTTGGTTCGTACGGGTGGTGGTTTAGACAAGGGGTTTTGATAATTGGATTTAACTAAACGTGGCTTCTTTGGCGCAGAAGTCATGTTTAGCTGGTTAGATGATGAGGCCACAGATGACGTGGTGGCAGGAAACAACCACGGAGAAAGAGGAGTGACAGAAAACAAATCCTTTGATGATGGAGTTTGTTTAGGGTTGATAGGTGGACAGGATACTTGGGGTGACGGTGTTGATACACCCATGGATCTCTGTATGGGTGCAGAAGGTGCAGGTCATTTTAAAGAAAACGCAGGAGGTATGATGTATTGAGGCAAGGTGGAGGGGTGAGGTCCCAATATAGAAGGTAGGTGTGACGGCGAGGGTTTTAGTTGTGACAGAGGCATAGATTGGACTTGAGGGGATTGGGTTTGTCTCCTAGGTGGATGGATGGCTTTATTTTTGGATAAATCTAACCATTTAGGTGGGTGTGTTAGGCTAGGTATTGGTGAAGTCCCAAGCGTAGGGGAAGGTTTGGTTAGGTTAATAGAGGTGGATGAGGTATTCGGTAGAGATGAGAGGGGTGAAGATGAGGACATAGGCATTTTGAGCTTTTGTAAACACCTCGGGTATATGGTAGAGGTGTCTGGATCGGTCATCTGCATTTGAGTAGAGCATGGTGTACTCAAACGCTCCCATAGGACTCACCTATCTTCTAAGGGATGACAATCTTCACGTGTGAAGAAGAAATTTTGTATGGAAGAGAGGTGGGTTGTGATTCCGGTCCACTGTGGGTGTGATACAGGGGGTAAATGAGGCACTGTATCAATGGGTGTTAAGAGGTCAATCGGTCGCTGAAAAGATTTAGGCGATGAAGAACTAATAGGTAGGAGAGCATGTTTGAGGGGATCCGTCATGATTAAGGAGTTTGGTGATGTCGGTTCGAGAGGTTTCTCTTCTAAGGATGACAGAAACAGTGGCGAGCCTTCTTCTTTTACAGCAAGAGTGACGGAAGGAGATGTTTGGGAAATAGATAAGTTAGATAACATCCGCTCACAATCTTGCAGGGATGTGGTGTAAGAAGACTCATTCGTGAGAAGAGAACTCTGGGTGGTTAATTCCTTTATGGGTAAAGGAATGGCAAGGTTATCATCTTGTCTTGATGGTGGTGAAGCGGGTGTGGATCCCTGCGTTAGTGACGAGGCTTGATTCAGAATTTCCTCGATAGAAGCTTTTGGTTGGGAGTCGAAAACTACATGGATTTCATGAACACTCTCCTCGGCTAAGATATCTTGGTTTATGTTACTGTTAGATGAGTGGTTTGGGAATGGTTTGTTGAAGATTTTCAAATTTCGGTTAGCAGGGGCATTAGGATTATCGAGGGTTATATCCCCTGCATCAACCATTTCCTGCACTATGTTTTTCAACATCTTGCAGTTTTCGTGACTGTGTCCCTTCACGCGGTGGAAGTTACAGAAGTCATTTTCTTTGTACCAAGAAGGTATAGCATGGGTGGAATCAAACCCGGAATGAGGTTTAACAGGAGGCAAGGTGATAGCTCCTGCTTTGAGCAATTTTTCCAAGATCACACCATAAGTTTCTCCCAAGGGAGTGTAATTGATGGGCTCGGCTTTATACTTATAGGTGGTTTTTGGTGGGGTACTAGACGGTGCTTGGGATTTGACCATCACCGCGTGTACAACTCCTTTTGATTTCGAAGCAGTCGATGCGTGAGAATTGGTGGTGTTGGGTTTGTTGGTGGAGTCTTGGGTTCGAAATTAGGGTTTTTGTTGCGCAACCTCAATTTCTCCTCCTCTAAGGCTCGAATTTCTAGTTTTCGAGCCATAGTAAAGGCCTCATCAAAGGTGCGGAAAGTTTGAATTTGGAGGGTGGGAGAAATGTGCTTAGCGCAGGCCCATAAAGAGTTCGATGAGTTCGGCCTGAGGTAAGGCATAAGTAAGTTGGTTGATGAGGCCCCGCCATCGTCCAACGAAATCTGCGATAGATTCATCTTCAAATTGTCGGATGGCATAGAGGTCGGTGATGGATACTTTCTTGGCAATATTGATGGAGAAATGATCCAAGAAAGATTGGGCTAATTGGTTAAAGGAGAAGATTGAGTGCTGGGTTAAAGCACTGTACCACTCCAAGGTGGGTCCTGATAAGGACATGGGGAAGGTACGGAGTAGTAAGGCATCGTCATGGGGCAATCAGGTAGCAGGCATGTCTAAATGATCGCAAGTGTTGTTGAGGGTCCTCCTTACTATTAAAGCGAGTGAATTTTGGTAATTCCCATTGAGGAGGATATGAATGAAGGGGGACAGAAGGATGAATAGGCTCTGACAAACTTGCTCGTATGTCAGGGTGTTACGGCTTCCTGAAACAGAAGCCTCAAGATTTTGCATCTTGTCCATCATCTGTTTGATTAGATCATTGGTTGGGTTAGATGATGGTGCCATTGTTGTAAACGGAGGAGGATAAAAGCCACTACTAGACAAAGGTGGGGTTAAATATTGATAAGGTATTGATGATGAATGTGTTGAGGTGACCGAATAAGGGTGTCCTATATAAGATGTTGAGGTCACCGGATAAGTTTGTGGAAATGAAAAGGTGGGCGGAGCTTGAGAAGGAAAGCTCGTGTGGATAGGTGGCAGAGAGCAAGTTATGAAAGGGGCAGTGGACGGTAGTGATATGTGGGGCCCTAGATTAACCAAAGAAAAGCCAATCGGTGCAGTATGAACCCCCGAAGCCTCTAAGTTGGGAGATGGGGCTAAGGATGAAGAAGGTAAGGTGGAGTTATTAGGTGGGGAAGGAGCTAAGTGAGCAGCTATACTAATGGGCATACCAACGAGAAGCTGACCGTCGGGTGTACGGTCAGGGGTATGAGACAAATAATACTGTACGGCACTAGGATTAGCATCCAAAAATTTGGCAAAGTCCTTATCTCCTACAGGGATCTTGGGAACATCACTGGTGTCCGTAGGATTCCCCATAGGATGTGAAGGGGGTGATTCAGGCAAAGGCACGGAACAGGCATGTGAAACCATGGCTGCGGCTTGTTTCCGAGTGATAACAACCATGGAAAAGAGTACACAAGAGGATTCAATCTATCAGGAATAGAAACAACAACAAAATGTTGGAATTGGTAGGTTGTTGGTTTGTCGGGAACTGTGAAAGACAGTAACCGATATCGGTCTGATAACCGATGTCGGTCAGACTGTAGCCGGCGTCGGTCAGTTAACCGATGTCGGTAGAATAGGACCGGTGTCGGTCACTGTGAAAGCAAAGAGAAGATGTAAGAAGCTGCTGATTTGGGGTTAACAATGCTTAGTATACCCACCAAACTATTCTGAAGTGATCACTGATACAGTGTATGATAGAGAAACAGAACTAAAAACAAGCAAGATGCACAAGCAAATTAAGAGACTAACCCTAGGATTAGTTTTAATTATTGTGGGCTTATGCCTTAGACGCAAGATGATGTCAATCCTAAACAAAAGACCTAAGGGAGATGTCAAGTTTGTTTTGGCTTATAAGGTTACCTCAATCGGGCGGAGGAATACCGCGGAAAAAGGGGGATGTTTGAGCTGTTGTGTTGATTATGATGTGATTTGGTATGTGTTGTGCAGTGAAAGTAAGATTAATTTCTTGTCAATACCATGGATATCACCCCCACGTGTACGACCTGTTACTTAATCTACGTTCACTAGAATTAAAAACAACAAGCAAGAATGTGATGCACGTGTTTTAAACCCAAATCGAAAATGATATTCGATGAAGCAAAGAAGATGACTTTCACTAATGCAAAGATGAGGAAGAAAGACAAATTCTTTTACCAAAATGACAAAATATCTTGTGAATATTTAGAAGAAGAAAATAGCAAGTATGCTCCTATATGAAAGCAAGCAAGAAAGAAAGAAACCCGAGAAAGGGTCCCACCGGGCATGCCAAAATGTTTCACATAGAATGTTTCCATTCTTAGAATAGAGTTGCTTCTATCTTTTCATTCTCTTGAGAAATAGATAAGGGTTAGGGCTAGGAGGAATACCTGTTGAGTGTTGGGAGGGTGTGCGCGTACCGTAGAGAGAGATCAGATCGATTGCGAAGAACTCCTTTTTGTCTGGGAAGGACTACCTATGAATAAGAATGCAAGACCACCAGATTATAGTTAGACAATAAATGAGGGAACTGCCTTGGGCCCAGGAAATATTAGACTTCCTTTCGAAGGTGGTCAGTTCCCTTTTTAATATGAATTAACACAAATGATAACAAAGAAGTTATTGCGAAATTACGATTTAGTTACCTCGTTAAAAAGCAATAGAGGAAAGGCTGGTTTTGGTTTGAGTCACAGTGACCGATGCCGGTCACTGTATAACTGACTGCGGTTATAACACCGGTACCGGTTGCTGATAACCGATATCGGTAGGGGCAGTGATTTAGGGGCTTTCAATGAAGGTTGGCTGTAAGGTGGTTATGGTGTTTATAAGGTTGGTAAATGATTAGGGGTAGGCAATAGGGTGATGGAGAAGACTCAGAGAGTGTGGGAGCTGTTCTTGGGGCAATGTAAGGGTAGAGGAATGAAAGTTAGATGTAGGGTGCTATCGGGTAGTAGATCTAGGAGTGAGCTTATAATTACTATGAATCAGAAGTTCAAGAAATGGTATTTAAAAATGTACAAGACACTACTTACTAGTTCCTGATGAAGGTACAGCTCCAAGGACTGTGATGACGAAGACAAGGCTCAGGTGGGATGATCCGACAATCAAAAGTGAGCTTATCTTCTCTCCCAATGCTTGGATGAGTGTCGCTGTGCTCTGGTTACTCAGTTGCAGTCTTGGGCTCGATGTCCTTCTCTGCAAACTCTTCTCTTTTCTTCACTTGTCTCTGTCTTGCCAAGTGAATTCTGGATCTTTCAAATGAATTCCGATCCCTTGTTTTTGGTTGGGGAAGGTCATTTACAGGGAACCGATGGCGGTTACGTAACCGACGGTGGTCGAGTAGGAACCGATGTCGGTTAAGTCAAAGTGGGCTATTTTTAGTAAAATAGCCAACTTTCCCTCCTTTTCTCCCGAGGGATTAGTTGTGGGCTTGGTCAAGTCATTATTAGGTTGGTTTTGGTGTGGGTGAGGAGTAATTAGTCATGGGTGTGGATGTAGACCATAGGTCTTAATTAGTTATTAGGTCTTAGGTTGCATTAGATGTTATTAATTATAAGGTTTAGGGTTAGGGCTGAGGTTAGGTTGCGAAATGAGATGAGGTGTAAGCACAAATTTGAGTATGATGTCCTATTTTTGATGTAAAAAGATCAAAATTTTCATATATGGAAAACATGTACCTTGATCATTAGTAGTTCACTTGGTTTCATGAGGGCAACAATATACTTATACAAAAATATCCCCAATTGATCTTAAGAACAACATTCCTTACTTGAATCAAAACCACAGTTATCATTCTTATATGAAAATGTTAGACTTTACCTTTAGTAGATGTTCTCAAACCTTGTTTACCTTCTTCTTGAGGAATCCATACCGCATTTACTCTAGGAAGATTCTTGTATACTTAAAAAAACATCCTTATGTATTAGTTGTTCCTTCTCTTCTTATATTGTCCTGCACACATGTTTCTTCTTTTGACGATATGCTATAAACCCCCAACCTAAAATGTTCTAGGCATATAATTTTTGTGCTTCAGTGAGGGAACCCAACCATCAATACCTTTAGATGACATCCAAAATTCCTCATCATATACAATATTCTTGTAAATTCATATGGACTCCATGACCTTAACCTTATAACCATGGTTGTATCTCTATTATAAATGACCTTTGTTTTGGCTAGGAGAGTATATCAAGTTAGGAGAAGAGTGTCATAGGTTCATCTTACCTTGTTCACCATGCATTTATCCTCCTCAAGTTGTGACAACCTCACTCTTTCACTTACTCATGCAAGATATACCCAATTCCTTACATACACTACCTAGTGATACTAACTTTATCTATGAGGATTTTGGGATATCAATTTTTAAGTAGAAGTGATATATCCCAAAGTTAAGGATTTTAAAACACACATTATCAAGTTTTTATGCCTTTAAAGTTTCAAGAAATAATTCCTTATCGATTGCCCCAGACTCATAAAAGTTACTCCTTAATTCCTTATCGGTTGTAAATTTATCCTTTCACTACTATCACTATATATTTTTATAGAATCCACCAAATCACCTAAAACTAGTTTCATATTGGAGAGAAGGTCCTGTAGATGATTATTTTAGAATCGTAGTTCTAACTCTCCCACACATGCAAGTTATGGAGATTTTCAATTGGAAACCCTAGTGAAGGATTACAACTGCTCGAGAGGAACAAAACCTAATATCTAGCTTCCATAAACGAATCAAAACATCATTTTAAGCTCAAAATACCTAAAATAACATGATCCATCTTTATCCTTTGATGATCACATGCTAATAATTCCCAATCGAGCTAGGCAACACAATTTACATGCAATCTGTATATAGGGTAAAAGTATAGATAGGGTTTGCAAAAGTATTAGAAAGAACAATCTCAAAACTTTATTAATCAAACTCCAACACATTGGAGAATACCACTAACATAAAAAGGAACATATTTGATCCTGAAAATGATCCTTTCATTGTCATTACACCTTCACACCATATGACTTAGCATAAAAACCTACGATCTTATGCCCATAATGCATCCTATAGGCTTATTAATCTAAATAAACACCTTCTACTCTTACCTTGTCTAGACTTCCTCTATCCTATCCTATGAAAATTGATCCTCATTTTCCAAGAATGGTTGTTATCCTTAGGATTAGATCAATTTTCTCAAGGATAGTATTATTGATTTGGATCAGACTGCAAGTATTTTACAAATGATATTCAATACACAAAAGAAAGATATTCTATTCAAAACATAGATTACAAATAATACTAGAGGCTAATAAATAGCCATGGAAATAGAAAACTGACTTCCTACAAACCAGGAAGTCACACAACAAAACAACCCGTTAATATCATTACGGGTATAACAAAATTATATTGTTGAAACAATATAACAAACCTATATTATTAATAATGAGTTATAATATAACTCATATTAATAATATTACAATAATAATGAGAGCACTATGATATTAAATCCTAACATTCCCCCCCTTAGTGTGAACATGGGGAAAACACCATCTTCAACCAAGCAGCATGCCACTCCGTAGCTTGCACATGGTCTCGATCCTCAACACCGACTGTGGGAACTACATCATCCAGGGACCGTTCAACCTATTAGATGAATACATGAATTGGGACCATTCAACCAATTCACATCAACCATCAAATCAGTTTGATCAAGAACACTTCCTGCAATAGTATCAATGGTACAATTTATCATCACGGGGGACACACAAGCACTGCACTGCACACAGGAACAGGATGCTCATCTGTTCTTATTCATCACACAAGACACAAAGATGTCACTAAAGTAGTTTGCGGCCTCTGAGGTAGTGACGAACTCGAGGACGTTGATTGTCCTCCTGCCTCCGTTGCCTCCATCCTCCAAAATGAGGATAGATGCTCAAAACAGATAATCTTCATCACTTGAATAATTAATAGGTTCATTGTCACTTGCAGGATTAGAGTAATCATTCCAATTTTCTTCAAGAGAAAAAGCCTTTTGTTCCAACTTATCTTCTAAGAGATATTGAGCTCTTTTCTTACAATTCACAAAACCATGTCCCGGTTGTTTACGAATGACACAAAAAGACGTGTCTTTGACGATACAAACTTTTTTACCTTTATAGAATGATGATTTATTGTTTTACAACCATGGCGCTTTCTTGTTACGTACACACCTTTTGATTTTTTCTTCCTCATCAAGCAACGAGGAAATTAAATTTTCCAAACTGGATTGATCTTACTAAGAGTAAAAACAATACTCGAATATTCTTTTGGCAAACTATTTAGTAAGATTGCTTTAGCATCTTCTCCATCTACCTCTGCTTTTATTCCTACTAATTGATTTAAAATGGATCGAAACTTACTGATATGTTGAACCATATTGTCATTTTCTCCCATCTTTAGCCCAAAAAGTTTTTGCTTCAGCGCCATTGCTGCACTACCTGCTTGAGATCCAAATAATTTGTTCAATGTCACCCAAATATTATTAGATGACTTGGTTAGATCAATATGATGCAAATATGCATCGGATAGACCAAGACCGATAATTGCTATTGCTTTCCGATCCTTACTTTCCCATTTCATTGCTTCGTCTGCATCATTCGGTTTTTTAAATTTTCCATCGACAATGTCCCATAAGTCTTTGTCAATCAACTGTAGTTGGGTTCGTACTTGCCACGTATGGAAGTCTTTACCATCAAATCTTTCAATTAAATTTATCTTTTCCATTTTGAAACTCCACTAAATCAGGAAACTTGAACCAAATAATAATAGACTTCTTTATACTGGCAGAGATACTTGACTTTAATAAATAAAATATATTAGAACTTGACAGATTTTAGAATGATGGCCAAACCAAAATACCCATTTCTTTATTCACGCCTCTGTTAATACTGACCACACATTTCAATGCTGAAAAATATTGAAATTAACTGTATTCAATGCGTATATTAGAATCTCTGTATCAACTGTATTCAATGCGTATAAAACTGTAAATCTGAGAATCCCACGCCATAAATCTGTAAAGATTGGGAGTATTCAATGCGTGCAAAAATGGAATGCAATCAAATTTGATAAAAGAATTCTATACGGCCTGATCAAGTGCCACCAAGCTCGACAAAAGAATTCTCGATTTGATGTCAACCAATATAATTGGATATATTCTATAGCAAACCGTGTTATAATCCAGATCATACCTTGCATGTAGTTTTCAGATTTGACGCTACCCAAAGATTGTGTTCAGATTTCTGTATACAAAGTCATTGCATCGCCTCTTGCTTTGAAGGGTCTATGACCTTGATTTTCAGCTGGAATGAATGAGCCGCCATGACAGAAATAAAATTGATGCAAGAACAGAAATTAAAAAAATCTCATCACAGATTTCCATATACGGGGAAAAAATAAACAAATCAATTTTCCATCTGAGGACAAACCAGTTTCGCTCTGATACCAAATATTGATTTGGATCAGACTGCAAGTATTTTACAAATGATATTCAATACACAAAGAAAGATATTCTATTCAACATACATTACAAATAATACTGAGGCTAATAAATAGCCATGGAAATAGAAAACTGACTTCCTACAAACCAGGAAGTCACACAACAAAACACCCGTTAATATCATTACGGGTATAACAAAATTATATTGTTGAAACAATATAACAAACCTGTATTATTAATAATGAGTTATAATATAACTCATATTAATAATATTACAATAATAATGAGAGCACTATGATATTAAATCCTAACAAGTATTTGTTTCAAAACTTTCTAGATTCCTTCAACAACCTTCACTTGGTCAATCTTCTTATTTGGTATATGTTTAGACAACTCTAATGAAATCTCTACTTTATCCTATAAAATTTTTAATATTCTTCCAACGTAGCTTTGATCATGAACAAATCATGCACACCTAAGACAACTAGCACTTGAATTTTACTCTCATCATAAAGAGTAATTACATTCATGATTTCAAATATTCAATCTTAAACAACATGGAGGGAAACTATGAAAACTATATACACATGTTGAGAATGCCTTGAGAAGGATTATTCAAACTTATCCATTCTCTTCAAGCATCATGAAGGATGCTCATGCATTAGAATCCATGGGTAAGAACACGGATTTGAACTCAAGATAAAATGTATTCCTTTTTCAATCTTCTTTGTATGCCTGGGTCCCATAGTATTCCTTGAAGTATCAATGCTTGTATTTCCTTGATATAGTCTTTTTCCCTCATATTCTTGTTTCTCTCTCTTATTGTATATGATGGTTTTTATCTCTTTTCAGCTACAATATTCCATGTCCATGTTTCACTTTCATATATCTTATATATCTTATTGTTCTTCTTGGTTTATGAGTTTGACCATTGAATTAATGAATTCATTCATCTTATCAACTTCATGACCTATGTTAAAAACATCATAAGAAAGGTTAGATACAAAAACATGAGGCTATACAACCCCTTGATTATCTTCTTGTTGATGTATCTCTCCTTTCTCATTTTCTTCTCTAGGTATCTTACTTAGATATGTCTCTATTAGCTTGTTTTTCCTTGCCTTGACTCATCAATGATCTTTCCATTCCGACGTGAATCTGCAAACATTTATGTTGAAAGGTTTAGAAGTTCTTCCAACCTATTTAATTCTTCACTTAATGTGAAATCACCCATATCCTCATATCCTTTATCAAATTTGGGACCTAGTTTGAAATTTTCCTCATCATGATTGGGGACTACTTGGTCAACTTCCTTCTCTTTTGGCTATGTGAGAGCATTCTCCTTGCTGCATATTAGATTCCAAGATCAATTCATCACATGATTCATTAGTGAACTCATCATCACTTTCATTGGACTCATTAAATACATCATCATCCAAAATATCCAAAGCAAATTGTTTACCTTTTTCCTTGATCATGGATTCTTGACTTTCACTTGCCTCTTTGTTATTATGGAGTGTATCTTGCATCTTCATACCTATATCATTACATTTTTCAACACATTTCATTTTGTGTTCAAGAGGTTCTCTTACCTCTTCAAAACTTTCTTCTTCCTTATCATTTTCATCTTTATAGGAGTATATTTCAAGTTTCTTCCAACAACTCCTTGGGACAACTACTATCTTCTTGGTTTCATCACATGCATCTCCCTTTTCACTATTCTTTGCACTCTTAATTGCCCACACATGAGTCTTCACTGGAGGATTTGGCTTCTCAAGCATTTAGGGACTATGTAACCATGCTTATGAGCCAATTTTATGAGTTTTTCCTCATTCATCCTCTTCATAACTCTGTGCATCTACATTTAACTTCTTAGAGACATTAGAAATATCATATTTAGAATCTAAGTTCATCTTGAAAACCTCATGTCTATATGTACTTTCTTGTATGAATATTTGTAATTTCTTTGTTATATGCATGATAAGAATCAAATTTTGTATTTATCTTTACCTTCTCATCATTATGTTGCATGGTCATACCTTTATTCAGGACTTCTTCACTTAAGGACTCTTCATTTTGATGTACCTTCTCCATTTCATCTTCCAATGCATCAAATAATTCAAATTCATCTTATATACCTTTATTTTCTAGCTGCATGGTTTTGTTATCCTCTTCTTTGGATGCTTCCAAGTGCATCTCTTCTTCTTGAGCTATTACAATCTCTCTCATATATTCTTCATCTCTCCTCATGGGTTATTTCCTTGACCCATTTATTGCTAACTTCAAGGTCTTTTTCTTGACCTCTACAAAGTTATCCTTCATACCTATATATACAAAATTGAACACAACATTAGATGATAAAACTAGAGACCGAAAGGTTTCTACGAGTGTCTCCTTCATGCACACTTTCTTTATTTCTTTACTTATATTTCCAAGTGATCCTTTTAGCACTTCCTTCTTATTCTCTACGATGAGAAAACTCTTCACCTCTTTACAAGGTAACTCATTATTCCTCATTCTCCTATGAGTACCTTTCTCTCTTCCCAAGGCAATCATCTTTTCCTTGTATTCTTCTCCACCGTAGTTCAATTGGCCACTTCACCTTCTTTCTCATCTTCCATCAAAATTCTTGGATTTCTTCTTGCATTTTCTCAACCATGAGCTCTACCTCTGCTATATTTTGCTTAATTTCTTCTACTTCCCTTTGGTACTCTTCCTCTTCCTCTTTCTGTTTTCTTCTCCTCTCTCTTTCTTGTCTCTCTTTTCTTTGGTTCTCATTTCTCCTAGGCAATTCTCTCATCAATATTATCACTTTCTCAACCTCCATCTTACCTCACTTGATTATTTTTCACCTCAATTTGTTAGTATATCCTATAAGGAGAAATTAAATATGCTCTTCTTGAGATTCACCAACTCTCTTCAGCCTTTATTGGATTCTTCTTCTCTTAAGCCTTAATGGCTTGACTTCCTTGAACCACTTATACCCTGTAATTGATCACTGAAAAAAAAATCAAATCCCAAGAGCTTAAAACAAAAACTTTTGCAAATTTTCATACCTTTTCCACTTGCTTCACCCATAGTAAGAAACATGCAACTACCAATATTAACAAAGATCTTCAATTACTGCAAGTATAGATTAGAAGAGTACAAAACAAAACTTGTTTTCCTAAGAGCTTATTAACTCGATACCAAAAGTGGTCCAACATCTTAGCTCAACCAACCATCTAAATTAAATCATGCAATGGTTGATTTTATACCCATAGTCCATTCCTTGGCTATCATATTTTTATGTTAAAAGATCAAAATTTTCCTATATGGAAAACATGCACCTTGGTCATCGTAGTTCACTTGGTTTCATGAGTACAACATTATGCTTATAAAAATATCCCTAATTGATCTTAAGAACAACATTTCGTGCTTGAATCAAAATCATAGTTCTCATTCTTATATGAAAAGGTTAGACTTTACCTTTAGTAGATGTTCTCAAACATTGTTTACCTTCTTCTTGAGGAATCCATATCTGCATTTACTTTGGGAAGCTTGTTGTATACTCAAAACATCATCTTTATGAATTAGTTGTTCCTTCTCTTATTATACTATCCTGCACACATGCTTCTTATTTTAATGAGATGCTATAAACCCCCAACCTAGAATGTTATAGGCATATAGTTTCTATGATTCAATGAGGTAAAAAAACCATCAAGACCTTTAGATGGCATCCAACATTCCTCAACATATACAATAGTCTTGTAAATTCATATGGACTCTATGACCTTAACCTTATAGCCATGGTTGTATCTCTATTATGAATGACCTTTGTTTTCGATAGGAGATCGTATCCAATTAGGATAAGGGTGTCAGAGGTTCATCGTACCTTTTTCACCATGAAATTATCCTCCTCAATTTGTGATAACCTCATTCTTTCACTTACTCATGTAAGATATACCCAATTCCTTATATACCTTGCTTAGTGAGCTACTAGCTCTATCTATGAGGGTTTTAGGGTATGAATTTTGATGTAGATGTGATCTATCCTGAAGGTAAGTATTTTCAAACACCCATCATCACGTTTTTGATGCATGTAAAGTTTCAAAACCGGCTCCTTATCGATTGCACCCTACTCATAAAAGTTACCCCTAATTAGGCTTAGTCACTTTGAATCGTGTCCTTTCACTACTATCAGCTATATCTTTTTATAGACTCCACCAAATTACCTCAAACTAGTTTCATATTGGAGAGAAATTCCTTAAAATTATTAGTTTAGAATCTTAGTTCATAACTCTCCCACACATGTAAGTTATGGAAATTTTTAATTGGAAACCCTAGTGAAGGGTTACAACGACCGAGAGGACACAACATAATATCTAGCTTCCATGAATGAATAAAAACATAAATTTAATATAAAAATATTTGTAATAACATGAGATAAATTTATCCTTTGATAATCACATGCTAATAATGCCCCAATCGAGATAGGCAACACGATTTACATGTAATCAGTAAACAAGGGTAGAGTATAGACAAGGTTTGCAAAAGTATTAGAAAGAACAATCACAAAAATTATTCATCAAACTTAAACACACTTTGGATAATCCAAATTACATACAAAGGAACATATTTGATCCTGAAAATTATCCTTTCATTGTCATTACACCTTCACACCATATGACTTAGCATACAAACCTACAGTCTTATGCCCAGAATGCCTCCTAGAGGCTTATTACTCTAAAAAAACACCTTATACTCTTACTGTATAGACTTCCTCCATCCCTCTCCTATGAAAATTTATCCTCCTTCTCCAAGAATATTTGAGCTCCTTAGGATTAGATCAACTTGATCAAGGATAGGAGTTGTTTCAACAACTTCCTAGATTCCTTCAACAACCTTCACTTGGTCAATCTTCTTATTTGGTATATGGTTATACAACTCTAATGAAATCTCCACTTTATCCTATGACCATTCTAATATTATTCCAATGCAGCCTAATCATGAACAACTCATATCCACCTAAGACAACTAGCACTTGAATTTTACTCTCATGATAAACAGTAATTACATTCCCGATTTCAAATATTCAAACTTTAACAACATGGAGGGAAACTATGAAAACTTTTTACACATTCTAAGAATGCATTGAGAAATTCAAACTTATCCACGCTCTTCAACCATCATGAAGGATACTTCTACATCAAAAATTTCATACAATAAAACTACTAACAAGGAGAGATTGGACTAAATAATTGAAAAAGGTATATATTTTCCGAGAGATTGTAGACAAGATATATCATCGGTAAAAATTAAAATGAATTCCAGGAGAAAGTGCACAACATAACTTGATAGAGATTGGGTCATGTGAATACATGAAGTTGGAAGATTCATGCATGAGTGTGAAGAGAGTAAATAAGACTGTAATATACTCCAAAGTGAGATGAATCATACTTCATAGGGACTAGGAAAAGCCCTAGATTGAAACCAACTTTAAGGGATGTCAACATATCATCAATCTAATAAGAAAATATCGATAGATATGAGTATATCACCAATCCAACAAGAAAATAAAAATGGGTGGAAACATATCACTAATGTAGTAGAGGTAGTGGGAATGGTCTCACTAAAATTTGATCATAAATATCCAACACTATGAACACAATTGTTCACAATTAGATTAGTCATACTAGGAATTGTCAACTTCTACAATATTCAAGATAGAACGTACATGTTACTCGTCACTATAAATTTGACATAGGCTTCACCGAGCATCCTCACTTTTCCTTCAACGAGTGTTGCCATCCTTACTAAACATCACATTTCCAACCATTGTGCTTAATCATTACCACCTAATCCAAAACATCAAAAATGGTAACCATTTCTATCATACATAATTCTCAAATTTAGTTGGTTTAGTGTAGTTGATTTTACAAATACAACATGCTATAATCTCTGAGCTAATAGTAGACCTATGAATGGTATTTATCATCATACATTTATTTCATCTAGTCTCTTATATGAATTATCTCAATAAACTATGTCCGTTTGTAAGTAATTTTTATAGAAAACATCCCCCTTATCCCCCTCCACTTCACTCCCCCATCCCCACACTAAGAGCTCAAAAATTTCCCATAGAAAGTGGGTTCTCTTGATAATGCATCCTTTACACGTGGGGTGACATGGTAAAAATGTCCAAAAGACATGCAATCAAAAATGTCTAGAACATGATAGTGTATTTGTATTGGTATTGGGGGAATGTTGTGATATCCGAAGATATTACAAACTATGATGATTAGTCTATTCACATATTATATTTATATGAATGTGTGAATTGTAGTAACAACTCACCCCTTTAAATAGGGGTTACTTTAGGGTTTATAGAGATAATCCCGACTCCACAATTGTAGGAGATCATGCCTATATATAACTCTCAATTTATTGAATAAAATATCCTTAAATTAATTTAAACATATCAACATGGTTTTACATAACGTATGTTTTTTTGTGTCAATGGATTCATCTATATTTTTGTCTTCTAATATGGCATCAATATCACAATCTTTATCATTTACATTCCAATAATCATCATGAGAAGTTATAGCGATTGTAGAAGAATATTAATTTCTATATGATGACAAAGAATATAAATTCACATAATTCCTTTGTGTTATAGTTTTCTCATGTTTTACAAAGGAATTAATAGGTTGTTCACATACATACAGTTCAACTTCATATCTCTTTATCTTTTACTTTTCAATCTTACACACTTTCCCTTACTAATTGGTTCTCTTATATCATACTTTAGTTTTCCATACTCATAAGGGATTATACAAAGGAACCATAATCTTGTAAAAATATATCTAAGGTGTGATCCATTACAAGAACAAAGATTCAAATATAATACATAAGAGTTAAGACTAATAGAAATTGACGAAATAAATGGAACAATCCTATCCAGGGTTATCCATTACAAGAACATGGATTCAAATGTAATACATAAGAGATAAGACTAATATGTTTTAACCAAACAAATGGAACAATCCCTACAACAATTAAATCTAAAATGAATGAAAGTAAGGTCTAATCCTAGATGGAAACAAAGCATGCAAGTGAATTGAAGTTCACCAAAATGTAGGTGTGGAAATTAATTTTACAATAACAATGAATTACAACTAACTATTGTATTGCAATTAGATATACATGAATACAACTCAATAAATTAGACCTAATTGCATGAAATATTATTATAATAAAATAGAAAAATATAAAAACATTTTGAATACTTGGTAGAAAGGAGGTTTTAAGAGTGATAATAGTTTTTCATAATTTGAGAGATAGGCATTGAAACAAATAGTGACATACTAGTCATAAAAAGAGGCAAAATAGACCCATAAAATCAACATGAAAAAACCTTGACCATAACCAAATCACTCCTTAGTTGGTATGCCTATAACAACAGTAATATGATAATGGAAAGCGTCATATAGGGTGAATCTATTTACATGACCCTCATCGCCGATTTGGGGCTTTGAAAACCTCACTCTCTTTTCGAAATCACTAGGAATTGTTGGAAAGCTATTCTCTTTCAAGAGAATCCAAATGTGATTGTAACACCTTGCAAAATTGTAAAAATTGGAGGAATTAATGGGGCGTGGTTATCCCTCCATTATTATCAGGCCCTTAGAATTTTGAACTATTTGGAGAGAATCACACCAAGTATAATGTAATTCAACCTGACAATCAAATAAAATGCAAGTGTCCCAACCCTTATCAATTTCAATCTATACAATAACTAAATATTAAATGCTCTTTTCTATATGCTCAAAATTTACTTTTGGATTGAGAATGCTTCACCAATTAACAAATTCCTTGCTTTTACAACTTTATCATTCATTGTTCATCTCTCATAGTCTCTAATTCATTGATGCAATTATTTATTAATAAATTTCTTAAATTGAAACTAGGACCTTATTGTTGCACATGTTGACACACAATAGACATGAATGGCCAAAAAGATGGGCCAAAATCTTAAGTAACTAAGAAAAAGGGTCAAAAGGGCCTAAAAAAGTGGAGCATATTTATAGCAATGGTGTTTTGGTGGCCCAGAACAATACTGATATAATTATTGTAAAACGCCCATAATATTCAAAAAGTAGAGAGAAAACCAGTGAGGTGAGAGAAGATACGCATAAGAGAGGACTTATGAATAGACATAAAAGAACATAAAATAAATCAAACAAACATAAAAAAGAACATGCCTACAAAAACCTAATTTAAACCAATAGTCAATAAACATATAAATACACTTAACAAAATCTCGTACCAAAAATAGGTGTCTACGAGCACTAATCTATTTGTTATTAGGGGCAACACTCAACTTCTTACCAATCTAGGATTCAAATACATAATTGGGTTTAATTATTTATATATAAATATATTGGAGGTCATCTTGACAATGAAATCCATATAGTCCCAACAAGTATATAATCCCATGGAAACGAGGTGCCACATAGGATAAAAAATTAATAGATTCCCATATTTAAATGCATTAGTCACAATATGATACAACTAATTATACATTGGAGCTAGGGGTTAAATTTGATAACTACCTATAATTGTCAAACAACTGGTGACAATAATTTTTAATATTACCTTCAAAAATATAAAATTATATTATTTATACACTAGTGATATATATATATATATATACTATTTCAAAAATTTCCTAATATTTTAGTATTAAATTTCAAATTTAACCCTTGAATGGAGAGAATGGAGCTCATTATATAAAACATTATCCACAAAATAAGGAGGAAATGATGTGATATTTAAAAATGTATACATCTATATAATTGAATGGCCCTTTTTGTTAGGTGGTTATCATCACATGAAACCATACTTTGGTAGGGTAAGATAAGGTCATGTGGTCCCTTAGAGCAATAATAATTGGAGTGGGATTGGAAGATATACCTATAAAATCTGATGGCTTTAAATAATATTAAAATATGTCCCAAAAAAAAGAAAGAAAGGAGGAGTACAATCTTACCAAACCTTGTATCAAAGTTCACATGACATAAGGCAGCACGGTGATTAGTCCCTTTTTAAAATTATGTTTATTTCGGTGGAGTTGTCGATAGAAACTCAAGAAAATAAATATGATATGAATGCAGATTTGGCACCGCCCCATACTTTATTCTACCGGCCAATAAATTATCATGTTTTGGGAGCATTGGGTATGTATAGGGTTTTCACACGTGTAAAGGGAAAGGAAGTGTCCATTTTGGTCCCACCAAAATGAAGTTGACCTTCGTCTCATTAAAATTTTTAACCCACACAAACCTGAGGGGTGGGTGGTGGGTGGACACGTCTTTGTTTGAGTAAAACTTCCACACACTACTCTAATTGTAACGTAGACATTCATAAATAGACTTAGTTTTGTTTGAGTAAAACTTCCACACACTACTCTAATTGTAACATAGACATTCATAAATAGACTTAGTTGTGGAATATAAGAAAATTGGGGAAAATTTAAAGTGTTTGAATAGATAATTAGGGTTTCCATGATAATATTCGATAATATGTTAATTTTGAAATATTGTTATCGTAAATGTCGTAAAGTATGTTAATATCTTAATATATTCAATGAGAAATTAGGAGATGTCAATGATTGAGATTTGTAGAAATCACATGTTTGCATGTTCGGTCAAATTTAATCCATGAGTGTATAATTTAGTGGTATTACTTGGTCAAAGGTAGAGGTTAACCAACAAAATATGGAACAATCAAGACTTGTGGTGATCACATGTTCGAGTAAACACAATCTATTAGCATAGAGGCTTTGTGGCATTGTTGGTCACCGGAGAGGTTAAACAATAGAATCTCAAATTATCAAGATTTGTGGCAATCACATGTTCGGTTAAATACACTCTATTAGTGTTGACACTCAATGGCATTTTCGGGTAGAGAGAGATTAATTGACAAAATATGGAATTGACTTGCAACCCAATCATGAGCAATCATTAAGTAAGCCTTAGGGCATGGTTCTGACATTCCTACCAAAAGATAAGTGAGTGACACAATAATTGTTTACGTCATAAATATGTAGCTCATGTAAACTTGTCAAAATACAACTATATTTAGTAAGATTCAAATAGAAAGAAATCCACATCTCTCCTGAGAAACTTGAGAAAAAGTGATGAAGGAACAAAAGAAGGGGATACTATTAATAAATTTTTGGGATTAAGGAACATGTGACTGGTGAAAATGACAACCCAAGTATAATAGATAAATGAAAAAACACACAAGGCCCACAAAAAAATTATTGAAAATAAATAAAAGGACATAAATTATTGTCTAAGGAAAAGATGCAACAACCAACAACACAATGCAATGGTCTCAAATGGATAAACAAATATAAAGGCCACTGATGGGAATGATGTCCCATGAGGGTTTGATAATCCCACGGGATTACACTAAGCATCATCGACAAGGCACCGACTATTTAACCATACCTTGATTTCAACCTTTACACATGCTTAGTGACTTGAGTGTGTGGGTCATACATTCATCTACATATGTTGGGACATCCATGAGCCATCTTATCGAGACACATAAGAAACTAATATTCGTAAATGCACAAAAATATAAAGGGATTCTACGACATAGGAGAATTCATAAATTCAAGTATAAAATGAGTATTAAAACTCACAATTATTTTACCAAGAACAACTCACAACATCCCAATAATAGTTACTTTAGAAAAGGAAACACAAGATTTGTTTTACAAAGTGATGAAACAATACCCTCAACTCGATCACATTATACAATAGTCCCATGGAAATACATGCAAGGAATATGGGCCAATCTTGGAAAAAATGAATGGTGAAAAAGGACATATGGGAAGTTATTATCTCAAATAAAAGGAGAGTGAGACATAATTCAAAAAAGCGAGAGAGGAACAAAGAAACCTTGACAATGAGAAAACATATAACCCCACATCAACACCATTAATGGTGTAATCATAATTGTATGTCGGTGAATTAATGATTTGTGAAAAGGAGGATTAAAATAATAGAAGCAAAGGAACAATACTAGTGAAACAAGATGAAATAAACTATAAAATCTAATTGGAAATGAAGAGATAATAAACTACTAGGGATAAAATAAACAACCTACAAGGAAACATGGAAAAAGGGCAACAAGATTTTATCTCAATAAAAATTGTTCTAAACCAATTGAAAGAAGCAAAAGTGAATACATGGGGGTCACTTGGTAATAAATGTTCAAAACACGTTTGATCATGGGATTCTAATATTAGCCTTAATTTTTGGGATATACTACTATATCTTATAATTTTTGGGCCCCCTTTTAACACTATTATGCCTATTTCTACTATATACCAAAGCAAAAGTTGTAAATAAAAATTACCCCTTCTATGATTGCATGTGGTATGCACCACCTTATCACAATGACACCACCGTGGGTAAATAAACCAAGAGTGGGTAAAGAAAATGACGTCAACAAATAAAAGAGACCAAATATGCAAATAACAAACATGGAAGTAAAATAAACTAGCTTGCAACGCCAAAGCGAGGAAAACAAGTCTTGGGCATCAATAGTAAGAGGACCATAAAAAAATAGAGATCATAGACAAACATATCGAATACTAATAAGGGAAGAAAAAGATAAACATGAAAACATTGCAAATATTGTTATTAAAGGATTGAAAGATTAGGGTGAGAACGATAATACCATAAAATTGGAAAGATAATTCCTTGAAGACCAATTGTAATAGAAAAGGCACATTCATCATTTTAATAGGATTGGAAGAGGGATATATGGATGAAGAAAATACATATTAGAGTTATAATGAACAACATAGAAGATAAGAACACAATACAAAATAAAATAATGTTTCTTATGGGTACATAGCTCTATCTAGATAAAGACCTAACACTTGTGTAATGTGAAGAGAGAAGGAAAGAAATGGATTTAATAAAGGAAATGAGATAGGCAAGAAAATTGGCATGGATACACAATGGAATAACCCAAATTTTCCAATGAATGACACACATGAAATCAAAATTTGAGTCCTGAAGCACTTAACCTTGTAAGTTAGATAGTAGATGTTACCCTTAGAGAAGTTTTCATAGGTTTGGGCCCACAACAGAGCTAAAATAAATCGTCATTTTCATTGCGTTTTAACTCTAATATATAAATAAATTGTTGGTTTATCTTTAATTTAGATTGCAACTTAAAACTAATGCACACTCATATTTTATAAATAGATTCTCGAACATTCGAAATGATAGTACATGAAAATATAATAAAGTATGATATTGAATTAGGTCAAATCCTAAAAATATAGTAAAACATGAGAGGATGAGCTGACTTAGCATTTTTATATTTCATATAGTGATTTGGATATGCAATTAGGTCAAAAATATTTTTGGTTCTTAAATTGCTTTGTCTTTAGAATTGGGATTTAAAATCCTCCTGAGACACTAGTGTCACATTCTAACAGAGTGTTTAGTGCTTATATCTTATTTAATATTAGTGTTTGGCAATGTTCTGCGGATTGTAGCCACCTAAATTATGTAATTTATCACTTGATAACATTAATATTGACTTAATCCTCTTGCAATCATGATTTGTGTACCTATTTTAGGCTTACTTGCTATATCTTAGCCCATCCTTAGTCCTATTGTAAAATTTTATCTTTTTACATTTCTAAATCACCTACAAAAATTCTCGCATCACCACAACAAGTCCTTTACTCTTGATTGTCATGCAAAAATATTCAAGTACCACACTCCACCTACGGAAAAAACCACCAAGTAGGACCAAATTGATCAACGGTTCGGTCCTATGTGGAATAGTCATGTCTAGGGCCACCCAATGGTGTATTTATCAATTTGGGTATCTTTTATGGGTAGGTGTTTCCACTATGGGTCAACCTTAATGTAAAATTATATCCACGAAACCCTATATAAGAAAGTATAATATACTTATTTATTGAGTTGACATTCTCGAATCAAGTCTTATGCAAAGATATCCTAAATTTCCGTAAAGAAACAACTAAAATTAGAAGTGACCTTGAACTATGTCTAAAGCACTTCAAAGTAGTCGCAAGGTTCAATCTTCCCAAATCAAGATTACTAGAACCCAAGTGAAGCCTAATAAAGACAAGTCAATATAAATAAATCTCAAGTGTTTAAACTATAAAATATAAGTGCTTCCATGTAACATTATGTTTCATCTCTATAAGGCAAACTATGTGTGGTTTGAGGCCTCTTTAGAGCAAAGCAGTGTTAATGTAGGTGTTATATATATTGCACAACCTAAACATTAACCTTTTTGTAAGGATTTTATTATAGGTTAGGTTTTCAGGTTAAGGTATCTAATTTCGAGAGGGTTTCAAATTGTTCGACCTAATATTTCAAAACAAAGCACATACCAATTATGTTAAAGTTTTATTTTAAAGTGTAAAACTTAGAAAACCATGAAAAAATAAATCGGAGATCTCTCCTTCGACTAATAAAAATGCCTTTGATTGAGCTAAGGATTAGAACCACTCAAGATGATAAAAACAAAGAAAATTATACGTTTTTTACCTTGAAAAAGTGATCCTTATTGAGGTGGATTTTCCAAATTTATTTGTTTGACTCAAAATGGATGAATTGTTTGAATGACTGATTACATGATGGATCAAGATTTTGGTAGGACTTTGATAAGATTAGCTTGGTTGATTTTCAAGTTGGAAAGATGTTGGTATGCTTATTCTATCATGGTTTTCATGAAGGATGTGGCTCAATTTATAGAGGCCACATGGAGGAATGGATGGTGGAGATGAAGCCATGTTAGAGGTTTATAAATCGTGGAGGATGAAGAGGTGGTTGAGATTCTAGAATTTTCTTCTAAATTCATGGAGAAATTTAGAAAGGTGGTGATGATGTCCGAGAAGGAGATTAGTAGCTTCTATAGATGTTTATTATAATCAATGAAGGATGACATAGGGATTAGTGAGAGGTTAAGTGGTGGTAGGTGAGAAGGATATAAAATTCTTTAAAAAATGAGATGATGTGATGGTTAGTGTTAATTGAGGGATAAATAGATGATTAAGTGAAAGTATATGAAAATGGGATGGGAGGTAATCTTAGTTGATGTAGGATAATTATAAAGAGAGTTAGATTAATGTTAGTAGTGGTGATGTTATAGGTAATCAATAATTAATAAAATTAGTGTTGAATTAGCGGTGACAAATTGTTGGTGTAATTTCCTATATTCTAATTAGGACTTAAGTAAACTTAGTCAAGCTAATAATATTTCCTAAGATTTTCCATTTTCTATTATAGAAAATAAGTCATGTGAGAAACACAAACTTGAAATTCAAGTTTTCTTACCCACCCACATGGGGCATTAGACCATGTGCTTGTAGTATTAATTTGGAAACTTAGCCATGTTCCCATTTCCAAATGAAAACCAATCACCCTCATTCAAATGCTATAAATAAGATGCATTTGTGAGTGTAAGAGTGTGAGAGAACTCAATGGAGTTAAATTGAGAGGTTTGGATTGTATTGTATTAATTATATAACTTTGTGCATATTAATACAATTTGTGTGGTACATTTGTACCAAAAACTCTCATATTTTTTTTTTGCCTATTTATATGTGAGTTATCCCTTGGTTATTGTATGATCCTGACTAGTCTAAAATTTTAATATGGCATCGAGTGATAACATGATAGCTATATAGAATAGTTTTTGGGTGGGTTTTATAGGAATTTGATTTCGGAGAACTATGGAGTAAAACATACAACTCCATTGCATCTATAAGGCCCAAAAACATGGATAGACTATAAACACCATAGACGTTTCTAAAATTTTTAATGGCAAGTTTTCTAATAACATTTATATTACTCAAGTACGATCCAATTGAAATGGAAACATATTTTTTTTGGGTTTTTAAAGATTTTTATAGGTATTCAAATTTTATTGCAACATCATATTTTATATGACCAATCATGTTTGTGTAACCCAATCTATGACCTGCGTTGTTCTTCCATATCCCATGTCGTATTATGTTTTTCTTACACTTTGGTTTTGTGCGGGGTTATGAATTGATTGGCTTGGAAATTGTTTTTCATTAGATTTGGAAGTGGTTGCACCATATGCAGATTTTTTTTGCAAGGTTGTGAATCATTTTAGATTGTATGGTGAATATTTATTCGATGTTGGTTTTTTTGGCACAACCATATGTGATCACGTCCATGTTGATCTTAAGAAGTTTCATTTTTCCTCCTCTTTCGAATTCAAAAACAACCAATCCTCCAAACAAATTCTAGTAATGAATTATTTTTTCATGTGCATATATTCATTCTCAAACATAATTTTTTTCTTAAGTGTTGTGTTGGAAAAATAATTTGTCGCAAGGGAATATGAATGGTTTTCACTAATAGTCACGGGACTAGGTCACTCCTCTTAGAAATGGCGAGACTCCCATTTATTAAATGCAAGAAATAATAAAATTTGTGGGTTGTCGCTAGGTCAAGGATCAAACATAATTACTCCACTACACATGTGGTAAATTTCTTATATGGAATACAAGGGAAGAGTTTTATTAAAAATAGGTAAAGGGGAGATAGGGAAAACAGGGAGAGGGTTAATTTTGTGAGTAGGCACTTGAAAATTTTACAAACATTAACTAGAGTAGGTCCACATTTAATATGAAAGAAAAGAATTGTGTAAGAAATAGAAAGATTAAAAAATAAAAAAACACAAAGTTTTATTGATTTATTCCTCAAAGACACAAAGTTATTTCTTGTTTTTTCAATATTACAAAGCTTCTAAAGTAGGAAGTATAAGAACTTAAACAAGGAGATAGAAGAAAATACATTATTACTTGTAGTATTACGAGAATAAAAGCTAACTACCCTTGGAATGGAGAAGCCATCCCAATATATATCCTTACAAAATGTCTCTTCATCTCCCCAAGTGACTTTTCACATTCCTACCACTTGTGACCTTTCATATTCCTATAGGAATAAAGATGAGTCCTTTTATTATTAATGAAAAAGAACTCTTGCAATGCAAAATTAAAAGGTCACTTAAGTGAATAAGATGAAAAATCCAAAAAGTACATTCCCAATAAAGAATTAGAATGTAGAGAGAGGGAGGGAAGAAGAGAGAAAATAAGAGAGTGATCAATCTGAGGATGAAGATGCTTCTGATGATGAAGAGCTTGCTCTTGGTGAACTATATGGAAATGCTCCAAGGATGAACTCCTTTCCTTTGACCTCTTTGCGGAACCGAGACACTACGAGTGCACCCTTCTCTTCTGTGGGATGAAAATATACCCCAAAGTACCAATTCAAGTCTCAAGAATACCACCAATGGTCTTGCACTATGTAACCAAACTTTGTGATATCTTTTATTAGTAGATATGGATACTCTAATCTCCATGAGGGATTCTAATGTATCATCGTTGGAGGAGAAAGGATTTCCTTCTTCTTTACTGGACTAATTCTTGGAAGAAACTTAGGAGTCCCTTAAAGGATGAATGTTCACCGAGTGGAGGTGATTTGAGATTTTCCATACTTTTTCTCACATCTTTAAAGATTTCTTATGCATGATCTCATCGACACTAAAATTTTCCTCCGTAATTTCTATTTCATTAATGTATGTATTAGGAATAGGATGTTGTTAAGTGTAATTAGTAGTAGCGTCTGATAGAAGATAACGGCGCCGTCAGTACGGTGCCACCAATAATGTAGAGTACGGTAACAGTCAAAGTACAATAGGAATGTTGTAAAAAGTAAATATTTGTCGTAAGTGGTTCGGTAATGTTAAAATGTCAAAGTTGGGATAAGTAGAGAAGTAGGGTCTACATGATTAGGAATTAGAAATATTATATTGGTAATAAGGACAAGGAGTGAGGTCATAAATATTTTGTGTATTTTATTTGTAAAAAGTCTAAAAATGTGGAACCCATGTGAAATGATAAGGTTTATCTTATCTTAAAAGATAAGCTTACATGTACAGATAAGAGTTAAGGTATGGAATATGATTCGTTAGAGTGGATTTCTTATCCTATCTTAGAGATAAGATGGATAAGATGGAAGTTCTATAAATAAAGAGGCCACCCCCCTCATTTAGCATAGAAGGAAGTAGTGAGAAATATTGTATGAAGTGTGTAAAGGAAGCCATCAGTTTAAAGGTGTGTTGAAGAAGCCATTAAGAGGTGTAATTGTAAAGTTTCTCCCATAGTATTGGTGGAAGGCAAGTGAAGTCAATAACACTTGAAGTACCTCATGGGTGAGATTGTAACAATTTCATGTTAATATTATAATTTACTTTGATATTTCAGATTTGTCATCATTCCGTCTTATCATAGTCGATGGTATTCTTGTGTTATGTTTGTTGTTTTGTTTCCAGATTACATCCACCAAACTAAAGGCTATGCATTAGTAAATAATCATAGCATGAGGAGTTCCCGGTGAAGAATTATCATAGTGCCGGATTGGTGATGACATTTTGGTTCCGTTGCTGGGACCATTCCTCGTTGGTGGATTGTCTGGAGAGATATTCCCACTTAGTCAAAAATCAATTGGAGGGTAACCTTGTTTTTACTATGCATAGTAGTTACCATGGTAAAGTCATTTTTGCCGTGAATAGTAGTTACCATGGTAAATTCATTTTTGCTGTATTTACCACAATAAAGTCACTTTTTACCATGAATAGTATTTACCACAGTAACTTCACTTTTTATTGTGAATAGTGTTTACCATAGTAAAGTCAATTTTTATCGCAGTAAGTCAAGTTTTACCATAGTTTACCGTGGTCATTTCTATTTTCTATTATAGTGATTTTAATTATTGGTGCACATAAGTCTTGTTGATTGTACTTTTGGGTTGGTATTTCACTGTGGTTACTTTTGAAAATGGGGAAGATTCTTGTTTTTTCAACCCAATCTAATGAAGATGCTTCCTCTTTCATTCAAGAGTTTAAACGATCTTATATTTGTAATGGCCTTATAAGAAGGGAACAATGGACTGAATTTTTCCTACCTTTTTGGATGGTACAACCTTAGGTGGTTTGAAACACTAGGTGATAATGTGAAAAACTCATGGGATTTATTAATGAAATTTTTCTTGAAGAATTTGGTGAACAACAGAGAAATATGCGATCTCATGATCGAGATCACAAAGCTATCCCAAGGAGAGAAGGAGAAGATAAGGGATTATCATGCTCGTGTTCTAGAGCTAAGGAGGAAGCTCAATGCCCGAGATCCAGAAGGAAGAATTAGCGGATGGGTTGATGAACGGCGTGGATAATCTCCTATGTAAGCACTTCATTCTTGGGATGAAGCCGAGATCGAGACAACGAGTGAAGTATGACCACCCGGCTACCATTGAACAAGCAAAGGAGATTGCGAAGGCAAGAAGAAAGCATGGAAGAAGAGCCCAAAGAAATTGTTGCTAAAGTAGAGCCTACACCAGCACCTTTGGTCCGAATCCACAACCACTCCCGATGAGCACAAATATTTCTCCTAGTACATCTACCGAGTATGGAGATTTGCTAAAAAGATGGGTCGAGCTTAACTATTAATCTTCTTGAGGGAAAAGAATTTAGTTCTCGGGAGGAGATAGAGGTCCAAAAAGAAATATTTTGAAGTTGTATGTTATGGTTGTTATAAAAGGGTCATTATAAGTATAATTGTCAGATAGAGCTTCTACATCCGGTAAATGAGATAATGATAAAGGAAAAGTACACTGAATTCTTTTGATGTAGTAGATAAGAGCAGAAATAATGAAGTAGATGTGTTTGTAACAAAAAGAAAGAAAGAAAAAGATAATCAAGATGGAAATGATCCTAAGAAGATGAAAGGAGAAACTAGTAAGAAACATAGGAGAAGAAAGTTGGGTGTGCAGGATTTTCTGATTTTGAAGGGGCAAGGACCATACTCCATCTTGGAAGATCTATCCAAAAGGTCTGCAAATATTACATATGGTCAACTCTTGGCTATGTCTTCTGAGAAGAGGCGGGAGTTGCGAAGTGGAATCAATGCTCGACGAAGGAAGGAGGTTGAGGTCCCTATTTTGGAGCGCAGGGCGGATCCCTATGCTCCACAAGCTGAGGTATTATGTAATGGTATTTCAATTCATGATGTCTTAGTTGATGGAGGTGCTGCAGTTAATGTAATGACCGAGTCTGTAATGAATATGTTGGGTTTAAAAATTGATCGCCCTTCAACACTTATGTTAAGGTCATTAAATAAAGGAAAAACTAAACCAGAAGGTGTAGTTTCAAATGTGGCAATATCTGTTATGGGTGTTGTATGTGTGGTAGACTTTCAGGTGATGAAAAATGGTATTGTTGCGTACCCAATGCTGCTAGGAAGACCATGGCTAAGGAGAGTTCATGCAAGAAACTACTGGAATGAAGGTTTCATGACACTTGGACGTGGTAGAGAGAGGGTGAAGATAAACGTGATCCCTCGACATCATAAGGTAGAACCTATGGATTCAAGTGATGAAACTGATGATTGGACATCCTCTGATTACTCTAGTACCAGTGAAGTGGACACTGAAGATGAAGAAAGTGAGGTTGATGTTTCAATCATGGATATCCTTCCAGTCACACCAACTCATGACCCCATAAAATTATCTGAAGAAGAATTTGATGATCGTCTCCAACAAATAAAGATTGGTGATGCTGTGATGGAGAGTGAGAAGGAATCCTACCTCTAGCTCTTTCAAGGTACATACACATATTCACTTTTGATTACAAGGAACTCCGTCAAGTAAGTTGGGTAGAACATTCTATTGAGCTGGTAGATGGTGATAAGCCCATAAAGCAAATGCCATATAGAATGAATCCTAATTTTCCAAGACCGTAAAAGAAGAAATAGATAAGTTGCTTAATGCGGGATTCATATTTGCTTTGTGGAGAATTCGAATGGGTTTCTCCCATTGTGATCTCAATAAAAAAGAATTGAAGCTACGCATTTGTGTTGATTACGGGAAGCTCAATAAGGAAACAAAGAAGGATCATTACCCTCTTCCATTTTCGATCAGATCTTGGGCGAAGTAGGCGGCCAGAGTGCTATAGTTTTACTTGATGGATATAATGGCTACAACCAAGTTTGTATAGCAGAGAAATATCAGCTAAAGACCACGTTCACCACTCCTTGGGGAACGTTTGCTTATAGAGTTATGCCTTTTGGGTTGTGTAATGCTCCAAAGCAACATTCCAAGTGTTTGATGAATAGGGTGTTCGAACCCTACATTGGGACCTTCATCGAGTATTTCTCGGATGATTTTTACATCTATGGGAGCAAGTTGGACCACTGCACAGATGGAGACAACATTTCAAAGGTTAGATGAAGCACAAGCCTCATTAAACCCTACAGTGTGTCTTTGGATGTTCTAAAGGCGTTTTGTTAGGGCATGTTGTATCCAGAGATGGTATTGGTGCACCGATCCCGATAAAGTTTCAAAATCAAATATTTACCATTTCCTATGAATAGAAGTAAGTTGAGATCATTTTTAGGCCATGTGGGTTACTATAGAAGGTTCATCAAGAATTTCTCAAAGATTGCACAGACCACTAACCCAGCTTCTTGAAGAAGGATGTTACTTATGAACCAGAAATAAGGCACATGAAGCTTTTGACAACAAGGAAGCCCCGGTGTCTTCACCGTTTTAAAGATTCCAGTTGGAGCAAGCCATTCATTGTGTACACTGATGCCTCAGATGCAGCACTAGGAAGTACTTTGAGCCAAAAGGATGAAAATGGGAATGAACATCCAATTTACTTTAGGAGCAGACAAATGAGTAGTGCTGAGGTAAATTATACTGTAACTGAAAAAGAGGCTCTAGCTATCATTTTTGTTGTAAAGAAGTTTAGAAATTACTTGCTAGGGTAGAAATTTATAGTTGTAATAGATCATCAGGCTCTAAAATATATTGTCAATAAGCCTAACCCATCAGGGAGGATAGCAAGATGGATAATTTTGCTACAAGAATTTGAATTTGATATTATAGATAGGCCAGGAAAGAAGCATGTCAATGCAGATGCACTCTCTCGAGCCTATGATGGTTTAGGATCATCTTGTGATGATGATGATTTCCCCGATGCAGCATTGTTATCCCTTGACACAATCCCTAGTGAATACATAGATATTTGGAATTATCTGAATGAATTCAAGTTTCCTGATGGTGCCAATGCAAAGACTAAGAGAAAGATTACTCAAGCCAGTCATCCATATTCTATTCTGCATGGAGTATTATTTCGAATAGGACCTGATGGATAGTACAAGAGGGCAGTTGGACGTGATCAAGGGAAGGAACTGCTAGAAGAATTCCACAATGGTACATGTGGAGGGAACTTCTCTGGACAACTTACAAAGAAGAAGGATCTTGGATGCGAGTTATCACCGCCCACTCTTTTTAAAGATTGTTATAATTATTGTAAGACATGTGATATTTGTTAAACACATGGTAACCGTAAGACTTCATCAGCTCCATTATGCCCTATTCTTCCACTTGGTCCCTTTGAAAAGTGGGGAATAGACATTGTAGGTCCACTTCCAACTACCTCACGCCAAAATAAGTATATTGTAGTTGCCACAGATTATTTAACCAAGTGGGTTGAAGCTTGGCCATTGAAAACAACCTCCATGGATGAAGTGGCAAGGTTAATATATGAACGCATTGTCACCAGATTTGGTTGTCCATTAGAAATTGTAACAGATCAAGGAAGCCACTTCATTAATGAGGTGGTAGAAGCCCTAGTCAATAAGTTTTCTATTAAGCACAGGAAGGAAACAACATACAAGCCAAACACAAATGGACAGTGGAACGAACAAACTTTGTGTTGTGTCAAATTCGAGCAAAAGATGCAGCCTTGCAGGTACATAAATGGGATAAAAGGATTCATGCAGCATTGTGGGCATATAGGGCAACATCAAAGTCAGCAACAGGATACTCCCCATTTCAGTTGGCCTATGGCATTGATCTAGTTCTTCCTATTGAGTTTGATATTCCCACTGTGAGAGTTATGAAAAATGAAAGGATGGATGAAAGTGATTCAGTAAAAGAAAGGTTGGTACATCTTCATTTGCTAGAGGAAATGAGGGAAATAGCAAAGGATACAAGCCATAAGAAGAAAATGAAGCAAAAAGAATACTTTGATCAAAAGATCCGTTGGTCTCCATTTCATGTGAATGACTTGGTTCTAGTATATGATTCCAGATACAAAAAAAGAAGACAAAGAAAATTTCTTCCAAAATGGATGGGGCCCTACAAAATAGCAGCTGTGCATGAAAATGGTACGTCCGACTTGGAGGAATTGGATGGCACTCCCATTACGAAATGGGTCAACCACGACAAGTTGAAGATTTTCCAAGCACCAGAATAGTCTACTCCGAGGACAGAGTAGAAGCTAGGAAGGGGGAAGATGTCGACACTAAAATTTTCCTCCATAATTTCTATTTCATTAATGTATGTATTAGGAATAGGATGTTGTTAAGTGTAATTAGTAGTAGTGTCTAATAGAAGATAACGGCTCTGTCAGTATGGTGCCGCCAATAATGTAGAGTACAGTAACAATCAAAGTACAATAGGAATGTTGTAAAAAGTAAATATTTGTCGTAAGTGGTTCGGTAATGTTAAAATGTCAAAGTTGGGATAAGTAGAGAAGTAGGGTCTACATGATTAGGAATTAGAAATATTATATTGGTAATAAGGACAAGGAGTGAGGTCATAAATATTTTGTGTATTTTATTTGTAAAAAGTCTAAAAATGTGGAACCCATGTGAAATGATAAGGTTTATCTTATCTTAAAAGATAAGCTTACATGTACAGATAAGAGTTAAGGTATGGAATATGATTCGTCAGAGTGGATTTCTTATCCTATCTTAGAGATAAGATGGATAATCTGGAAGTTCTATAAATAAAGAGGCCACCCCCCTCATTTATCATAGAAGGAAGTAGTGAGAAATATTGTATGAAGTGTGTAAAGGAAGCCATCAGTTTAAAGGTGTGTTGAAGAAGCCATTAAGAGGTGTAATTATAAAGTTTCTCCCATAGTATTGGTGGAAGGCAAGTGAAGTCAATAACACTTGAAGTACCTCATGGGTGAGATTGTAACAATTTCATGTTAATATTATAATTTACTTTGATATTTCAGATTTGTCATCATTCCGTCTTATCATAGTCGATGGTATTCTTGTGTTATGTTTGTTGTTTTGTTTCCAAATTACATCCACCAAACTAAAGGCTGTGCATTAGTAAATAATCATAGCACGAGGAGTTCCCGGTGAAGAATTATCATAGTGCCGGATTGGTGATGACAGATCCTCACAAGACACACATTTTTTAATGACATCATTTATCATATCACACCTGGAACTCATTGTGCATGACCACACGAGAGACAAATTATCAAAGATAGATGTGAACACATTATTTCTCACCAAGGAGTGAGAATTAAGACAAATCATCTTAGATACCAATGGGAAAACACTATCCTAATGGGATCTTTCTTTCTCAACCTTAAATTGTTTTGTTTTCACCTTGGAAATAGTGGCTATGGAAAATTTGAATAGAGAGAGAATATTAGGCAATAATACCTTCCCTTTTTCAAGGATCTTCTCCACCCATTTATCATTAGATATCCTTGCATAGTGTACCCTTGAGCTCACTTGATCACATAAGGATCAAAGCTACTGATATGAGACATATATTCAACCGAGTAAGAGGTGTCACACTCGGCTCTAGGAAGGACTGCACATAAGCAATAAGGGTTCTCACATGCTCCTCAAGTTGTTTTAAAGTCTTCTTATTCTCTTCATTTCTTGCAAGAAAGTGAGTTGCGAAACTTTGAACAAATGTACATCTCCCTCATGCGTGGCCTATAAGAAGGAGATATTAGTAATATCATAATTAGATGATGTCAACTTACCCATGGATTTGATCACTTTAGGATGTGAAACTTACACATACTGTGATCTAGAATCCTCAAAGATGAAGAAATGAGAAGTTGTTTGAGCTTTCTTGGTGTGCTTGGTTTTGATGTACTTTGAGATGGCCTCAAAGTTAGGTGTTATTGCTTGTTGCATCGTTCTTGATTCTCCTCCAAGTAACTCTTGTACCCATGGGAAAGTCTCAACTAGTGTAGACATGAAATCGGGAACAAAGGAACTCTTGGGTGCTTGATATGGAACTAGATCTTAAATGAGATGGGATGACTTAGATGCCTATGAGGAAACACTTGGATTTTGGGGATGATTAGGAGATTAAGATGGGTCAATTTCTCATAGCTCCAATGGATCAATAGAATTTTCTCTGATATTTTCCTTTTATAAAGCTTCCTAAGGGGAGAAATTTTAGTACACTCATCTTCTACAAGATTCCTCTTAGAAGATTCATTTGAATGAGTAGATTTTGCAACCCTATTAGGTACTCGAGAGAAGAAGTGAGAGACACTTTTTTGGATAGATCTAATAGACCACTAGATTTAATGAAATATTCCTCTTCTTCTTGAACCAATCCTTTGATCTCTGAATCACTATCATGGTTCTTTATTTGATGTCACCAGATTCTTGGATGTTCCATGGAGTAGGGAAGATGAGATAAATGTCTTGGTTGAAACTCGGGATCAAATAGATCAGATCCATCACCATTCATTCCTTCTACAAACCATTCAAACTTGAAATCACTCATATGATGAAAAATCATCCTCACGTAATCTCACCTCTTCACCTTAAAATCATTAGTGCAGCTGGCCCAATAGGCGTAAATAGTGAAATGTGATGCAAACCTGGAAAAAAATGTATCATGGGTCTTCCTACTATCAAAGTATGGAAGATATACAAAGGAATACAAATTAAAAGATGTAAATGAGGTTTTCATGTTCGTTACATCCATTACATTTATACATGAGTATATCCTAAGTGAAATAGGGAAAGATACACCTTTATTCTTTGCACTTTTACACCTAGTGCAAACATGAGAGAAATGCATGCATAAATCAATCATGATGATCTTGTCACTTTGGTACTTTGGTAACATGTGAGGTGCAAGATTAAATCATCCAAATCTAATGTAGGTGAAGGTGGAAAAATGAATGAAATCAATTCCATATTTTTGATCAATCCAGATGCTTTAAGTGAAATTATTTGCTTGGGATTTCCTTCGAGTAACCTTATGATATACATGGTGAATTCACCATTCACATTCAAGAAATGAGAGTTACTTCTCCGATATGTGAGCTTAGGATACATCCCATATGCTTTGGAGATTTTTTTGTAACATTTGAAAAAAGGGAGAGACCTTCGAAGGACTTGTTTATGCAAGGGAATACACCGGATGAGAAGTCATTGTGAACTTTTTATATGTAGGAAACTAAAACAAATTCTCTTGAATTTTATTTCTTATGCTCTTTCCCAAGTCAATCATCCGAAATCCCTTTGTGACCATCATGATGAATTGAGCAATCTAGGATTGTAATTCTTTTGGAGTTCCTTGTCACATCACCTTATTCAAGAGACTATTGCATCTGAGTGTTGGGCCCCAAAATATCGCTTAAGTACAATAAGGTGCGTGGGACTTAGTCAAAGAAGGGCGTGCAGGATGAAGGCACACATGGAAGAGTTCTGGCAGGGTTTTTCATAACATATGACACATGCATGCAAGGTAAAATAGGTTTTGTACTTAGCCGCATTCAAAGATCCGAGGAAGAAAATGAGAAAAGCATGACCCTTTGTGGATAAGGTGTCATCCTGGTACTGTGGGATCAAAAAGGGAATATTCTAGGCATACGATAGAAGGTTCCAGAAGACATCATTGTAAGGAGTGGAGAGCTCGGATATGAGAAGGCACACTTCCATGGAGGACCAATTCGAAACTTGGTGACCGATCTGTAACCGAAAGGCATGACAGTGGGTACTAAGGTTATAAATACGAGTGCCCGTAAAGGAAAAGAGAAAGGAGAAAGATAGAAGGTGAAAGAGAGCAAAGAGGTAAATCCCTACAAAAAAAGAATAGAGGATGTTGTGGGTTAGGGATTAGGGGAGCTCTGTGAGCGATGGTACATTTAGGGGGATGGGTTTCCATTCTTCTTTGTAATATGATGAACATAATATAGCTCTGATGCATGACTTGGATTTGCATAGTTACATGAGGATCTGTTATGACATCAAGGGATGTAATGTGGATTATTTGACTCTATTAGTATGAATAAAATGCTTTGTTATAAATCATCTATGTTTAGGAGTATAATACTTATGTATTTCCTTTCTATATGAACCAATTATGTATGTTTTTTGTTATTTCTCTTTTTGGATGCAATAAGATAACTCGTTCTAGAATATGGCATGGTTATTTATACTCATTTCCATTTAAATATATATCATAAGATGATGCATTCTCATAAAACTCACATAAAGGAGAGACTCGGCACCCGCGCATGCCTCGGTGAGTGCCCAACGCCCGCTAGGTGATAGGCCAGTGCGCATGGGATTAGACTATTGGTCTAATGGTATAAAATATGTCTAAATATTGGTTATGTTGCTTTGGGACCTCTTTTAGAAGTTGTGAGAAATGACATGCATCGTTGTCCCTATGATGTGTGATGATAGAGTGTCTGACCTTAGAAAGTGTTGAAACATGGTTCAAGAGCACGAGAGGATGAGTTTTCTCAAAGATTTAGCACTGGACTTGAGTTCGCTATGCTTAGATGGGTAGAAGAGAACCTATACCATGAGCTGTATGAGACATTCTTTTGCTACGTCCCAATAGAGCTATATGAATGGCTTTCAGCATACGCATCCATATCAAGATGGTACTATAGATTGCATGTGTGGACCGAAGATGAATATCAAAGGCTACAAGATGCAGATCTGACTTGGACGCGTGCTGTTAATCACTAGTGGAAGAGAGTGTTGACCAGTTATACTCTTGAATACGCCATTTCTACGTATTCTTGCCTAGAAGTTGCTGAGTTTGAGTTTCTGAGGGAGCCTAGAGGATCATTTTTTTGTGCTATTCCTTTGGCAATGAAACTCTTGATCATTACTTTGAGTTTAGAAGCATTTCCCATGACCGGATAAGATTCTCTAAGCACTGGGAGAGGAAGGTAGGGTGGAGGAAGATGGTAGACATTACGGATGAAAAGGAAAGGGAGGAGAGATGAATCAAGTATATTGAAGCTCATGAAAGGGAGATGACTAGACAACATGAGGTTGCAAGTGTGATGTATCTATGGAGGAAGATGTTACGGGAAGGAGTTGAGGTTCACGTAGAGGATGTGGAGCATGAGCGGTTTGTACTACCCTTTATTGGAAAGCATGGGAGAGAGGCCCCTTCAAATTCTAATGAGATTTGTTGCTTGGAGAGAGAAGATCTGTCGACGTGCATCCGAACCCACCTAGCAAATAACCCCTACCATTTGGTTTTTTAGATCAAGAGAGAAGTATTGTTAACCCAACTTGTATCGGTGGGAGTAACCAATTTGCACCTAGGAGATATAATTTCTTGTTTGGAACATCCATGGCTGCGCAATCCATTCCTATATTTGGAGGAATCTTTAGACAAGGTGTAAGTATGCAAGATTTGGGTATCGCGTCTGGGACTGGTCTAGGACATACAACTAGTAGTGGGAAAATATCACAAACTATTAGTGTGTAATTCAGTGGGATGTTGGGAACACTAGGTGTGACCACTTTTGGTCCTTTACCAACTACATGAGGTGGATCTAGCGGGTCGGGAGGAACATGACTTGGTGGATCCCTTGGATCAGTGGAGGAGGAAACACTAAAGGGAACCAAGGCTCTAGATTGGGAGGATAAGGACCCCACCCACCTCCCCAAGTGTTCTTTGAGATGTCTTTGCACTTACCAGACTATAGGGGCATTGAAGATGCTACAGAGTATGTGCACAAGTTTGAGTTACTATGGCACGCAAAGGGGATCTCTACCCTAGAGTGGAAGGCATGTCGGTTTGTAACAACGTTACAAGGGCACACACATAGTTAGTATAGGAAGTACGACCCCCATCAAACGGTGGTAGACTACACCATGTTGAAGAACGCCTTCCTAACAGAGTTCCATATCCCAAAGTTTGAGCAGAAAAGCATTAGCGCTCTGAAGGATATCCAATAGAGAATGGAAGAGAGTGTGTAGGAGTATGATGCACGTTTGAGGATCTCTTATCAAAGCTATCCTATGTCATTCGTCCTTCTCAACATCCTCAATGGTATTTTGGAGGATTGATAAAACCATTCATAAGGGCTCTATCACATAAGAATTTCACCAACCCACTTAAGGCATTAGAAGCTGCCCTATTCACCGAAGCCAATTGTTGGGAGCATTGATATTGATGATATTCTAGAAGCTCAAATTGCTGCAATGGCCAAGTAGTTAGAGAAGTTTTCTGCAAACTCGGTGCATGAGGTTCGTAGTGGGATTTGGCTATATACTATGAAGTAGAGGGACATGCAAAGGATAATTGACCTTAGAAGATGGTACACGCTATGGCGATAGACTATGGGATCTATCATGGCCATCATGATACAATTAGATGCCCTCAACTCTAGTGTGCAATCCACAGAATGTTTCTTGCTATTATAAGATCTCGTACCTCTACCACCCATGATACCAATGATTACTGAGACTTATTGATCAAATCCATGATGCTATTAATGCTGGTGTGCACCCGAATAACCTTGTAAGTAGTTCAAAGGATGATGACCGTCATTATGAAGGGTGCGTAGATGGAGGAATGCAAGGAAGATGTTTTCACGAAGGATTTCATGGTCGCGATAATCTGCGGTGAAGGAAAAAGTGAGTTCCCTCAAGGAACCTTTTATAATCGTGGATCTACAAAGCATTACAAATATGAGTGCCCCGATCTATTACAATGCTCATTGTAACACCCTTGACAATTGTTATATTCCTCCTTTGCATTTCAAGCGTTGACATATGATTTTCTTGATAAAGGTGTGTTCTTTTGACTATTGAAGATCATGCTTGATATGGATAAATCATTTTGTTCTTAAAATCATTAGACTAAAATAGTATGGCTTTCAAGAATTCATTTTCACTTTGGAAAGGTAAGTTACAATCTGGCTTTAAGAGTTGCAGACTTATTCCTATTTTTGACTCATCCTTGGATCAATTTCAGTGATCCAAGGAATGTTTTAAATCTTCTTCATAGACTGAATGGTAAATTGACATTCAGTAGTTTGAGGGACATAGCGGACTGAACTTTGTATGTTACAAATTCTTTGGTCTTATGTGAATGTGTTTTCGTTTAGCTGTATGTTTGTGCTCAGGTCTTTGGGGATTGATCATGGTAGGACATAACGGATGTAAAAAAATTCAATTTATTTTATGACAAAGGAGGAATTCGAAGTCCAAAACCAAAAGATTATCCTAATAGTATCCTAAGCTAGGTAAGAACACCTATGTTCTAGCTACGTCTACTTATTTGGATTTCATTCTAATCTAAGCCTCTTATTCTATTTTGTTGGGTTGGCGTCCTAACCTAAGCTTTGTGCTAAATGAATATGGGAGAGATTACTAAAGTAATGCTAGGCTATTTTAACTAATACCTAATACTAAATGGTTATGAATTTAATCTAACCTAAGGTGGGAATTACTATTGACAATGTTTTAAGACCTAAGGTGGTTATTGCTAGACTAACCTAAGTTTTATGGGATCCATCCTAAACTATTGAAAGGGAACCTAAGGGTTGCATGTCTCTAAGGTGATGGTTCCAATGGATTTTAAGTGAGTTGATAGGGTTTAATGGATGGTGGTACTTTATTAGTTTTGGCAAGGGCTAGTTGAATTTAGTGGAGGCATACGTGGAAGCTCCACTAAAGATGAAATTGCATGGTTGGATGGAATTGGCATTTGTTAGTTTTAGAGGTGGTGGCAAGAAAAGATAAGTGGGAAATTTGGAATTAATGGCATTAATGGACCTCGGTTTTTGTGTGCAAACCGTCTTGGAAACTTGGAAGGTGGGTTTGTGGGAGGTTGTTTGGTTTTGCATGCATTGTGGATTTTTCTCTACATAGAGCTATCTGGTTCTTCAATCCAGCAGTTCAACCTTCACTTCAAAGCTTTCTATGGGATATTTTTGATTGAAGGAAAGTATATGAGGCATAGGAAGAAAAGATGTTTGATTGTTGATCTTTCGTGGAGGAGAAAAAGAGTTGGAAGCTCGGCTGGAAGTCTCCTTTGATTTGGCAGAAGAACTATCAGGCATGATAGGCTCTACCCATTAAGATTTCATGCTTTCTTCTAAATGATTCATTAGAATAACTCTGCTCTTATGCTTATTAATATTTGCATGATTTTTTTGGTTGATTACTTGCATGCTTTTATGAATCTCTGTGATTTTTGGATATGAATACATGGAAAAATAATGTTGTTTTGGAAACTTTCTCTCTGTGCAAGTTCAATGATAGCATGCATGTGAAGCTTGTATGTGAAAATTGTTTTTGTAGCTTTGTTTTTCATTCTGGAACTTGTATTCGAGGTTGTTGTGTTTTGAACTGGCCTTCGTTGCAATATAGGGTTCTAAACTTTAAGGGAATCTTGAGTTCCATTTGATCTTGAATTAGGGCTTCGTGTTTTGATATAAACTTGTGTTGGAGCTTTATGTTGTTCTGAACCGTGTTTGGAAACTTATGCAACACTGAACTATTTCTTGAAGTTTGTATTTGGCATTGTACTCATATTTTATTACTTGTGAAGTTCTGAAATTTTGTGTGAAGCTCATGTTTGACACTGTACTCATATTTGGTACTTGAGTGTTAAGAAATTTTAATTGAATCGACAAATTCAATTATGTTCTGGTATTTTTGTGTTGGGTTTTACTTGTATTAAAAGTTTAAAGCTTATAACTCCTTTATGGAATAGCTTACTCACAAGAAAACTGGGAGATAGTTTGACTGAGTTGTTTGGTAATCTCTTCGAGATTTGGAACTAGAAACATCTTGTTTAAATGAATGTGGTACTTCTATTTTTAGGACTGTATCGTCTTCTCTAAGATGGTAATGGCATGAAATTTGGGGGTGTTCTTTTCCCCTATATTTTGAGGAAACCCGTGTTCGGGTTGACTATTTTGTTTGAAGCAATGTCTCCTCTACCACAGTTATGAGGTTGTGAAAGTCTGGTTTTGGATTTCTATTTCAGTTGCATTAGAGGTAAGAATGGGACATCTTTTGACTTAAATGTTTTTGGGTTTCTTGCTCTCTCTTCAGATCCTTTAAAATAAGTTTTGGGTCTCATTGGAAGGTTGAGTTATTACCCTTATACACTGAATTTATAAGGGAAGGATTACTTTCTCCATTCAGTTGTTTTGTGTATAGTTATTTTTGATTCACGAACTACTTACTCTTTGTACTAAGTTGTTGAAGCATTTTAAAGAGACTTTAGTCCTTGAGTTTGTGGATACTTATAAACTTATTAGCTTATTGTTTCGGGATTCTATTCTTGTTGGATACAAGTGAATGAGTTCTTGGGTCTTTTAAAGAGAGAGGAAATATATATTCTCTTGGGATCAGTATGTTGTTTTTGGGACTGTAATGTGTTTTTCGTTTTGAATTGAATTGAATAGGAATTCATTTGTTAAGTAATGTAACAAATAATTATATGGACCTTTCCTAATAGAGATCCATTTTCTCTGTCATTTGGATAAGTTCATTTATTGAACTCCTCTGCACTTGATTCTCTTATGAGATGGTGATTTCTTTATGGTTTGTTGGTCTACTTTGTTTGAATCATTTGTTGTAATGATGTAGAAAGATAGTAGCTAAGTCGGTTTTGTTGATAAGTGAATGCATACTTGTTTGATTGACTATTGTTGACTAAACCTTGCTTTATTTGGATGGATAGGAGTAGGTTTTGTCTCTTGTACTCTATCTTTTTGGGTGAACTCAAAGTAGAGATTAACTCCTGTAAGAGTCTACTTAGATTTGTGAACATTGGTTTCAGATCTTTGAATGCTAACTTATAACACGTAGAAGTAGATTTAGATTTGCAGTTAGACTGTTTTGATTCTCTTTACCTTCTTGGATTGATATGGAATTTTTTTAGATGTATATCTTAAATGTTGAATTTATAAGATTGTTATCCCTGAAAGGAAACAATTAATTCATGTTATGAACCTGATCTGTTTTTCGGATGTTTTGAGTTTGGGTATGGTACGTAATGGTTCTTCTTATTCTTTGCTTAAGATTTAGATGAATCATCCTAAAATGAACCATGCTGTAAACACTTCTTTTGTCTTATAGAAAAGATAAATTTTGTATTCTATTAGGATAGAATTATGAAATAATGGGATGGCAAGATCTATTGTTTGTTTAAAGGTAATTGATAGGATCAATTAAACTTTAAGTTTTAAGATAGATGTTGTGGATTATATTCTGCTCTTCTCTTAAAAGTGGATCTAGATTTATTATTGTACTTATTTTCTGGTTGGTATCACTTATGCTTATTGTATGATATATTAATTGTCTCATTAAAGAAGAGTTGTTTTAATGAAACAATTAGTGGAATGCACTTCATTTTAATGCTTAGTGCTTATCATGCTTAGTTAATTGAACTAACCCATGCTAGCATTTGTAGATGGACATCGTAAGTGATAAAATAAGTCAAAAACTTATATGATGCATTGGCTGATATAAGTCTGATTCTTGTAAAGAATTCTGATTCATTCTTTAGTTGTATTGAAAAAGAAAAGTTGTATACTTTTTAGAATGAAGGTTGTTGTTATGCAGTATGCCTAAAGTGCATAGTCTTGTAAATATATAAGTTTATAATGAGGAATTGCGAGTTGAGATTTACTTGCATTGGTTGTGTAAATTATCTCGTACTTTTATAAAGGAGATGGAAGTTCTATCTTGTTGATATTCTTCGTATTATTTATATGTTTATCTGGTTATCCTTTGATAAGATGGATAAAGGGAGTTAGTTCAATTTCCCCTATAAGATGCAGCTTGTAAAGTTGCATAAGATGATGTTTATTATCTAAAAAATTTAACATAGTAATGTGATGTGTAATGAAAATGCAGTATGAACTATAGAAATGTGAAGGATAAACCCTGACACTTAATCATTTAGAGGAAGACTCTTCCTCTCTTAAATGAATGTAAACCAAAAAGGATTGGAGATATGATTGTAAATCATAGGACTTCATTTTGTATGAAGTCTACTTTAGTTGGACCTATGTGGTTGTTACACCTTCTTGAATGGTTAAGTTACATTTAATGGAACTTATGATGTTGCTGACCTGTCCTTTGGATATCTATTCGTTAAGCCAAGTAAAAACAAACATTAAAAGCAATCATGAGTTAAGGAAGTTCTTTAATGACTAAATGAATCAAATTTAGAAAATAATTTATGGAGAAGTTGGATTAGGGTTTAACAAGGTTGCTATAATCGGTGTAATAATCCAAATTAATAATTTATTAATAACCTCCTTGGGGTATGTACATCTTGATGAGGTAGTTTCTATAGGATGTTGGCACATGCCAATCCGTGCAGGGGCTCGTACCTTTGAGAAGACAAGGGTCTTCTCAAGGATACCGCATTGCAGTTGATATGTGGCAACACCCTTCTACATTGATCATCTAGATCTACACACAAATAAGGAATTGAACTTAGTTTCTCTCTAGATAAAGTTAGTGGCATGTTTAGGATAGGTGGTACATTTCAATGGCTTAGGGTACCTTGGCACATCTAGTTGACTTAGGTCAACCGAGTACGCCCATATACCCTAAGACATTGTGAGCATCTTCCTATAATAAATTATGTTTCTAACCAGAGCTAGGGTTAAACCTTAGACAAGTGGACTGATGGTAGTCAGTAAAGACCATTCTAGATAACAGATGAGTGAGGTGAAGGATGTATTCTGAAATGACAAGTATCTTTGTCTAGGAATAGTGACATAAACAATATGTTGAAAATATTTGGCCAAAGTATCGCAAGTTGCTGGTTGCGTTGTCTTATGTCACCTAGTTTAAAGCAACGTGATGTCAGATGAATATTGGTAACAAATATTTAGATAGGTTCTTTAAATAGATCACTTAGTACCCGGTTTAGGGTAGGAAAACCAATTATATGAAGTATACAATAAGTATTCAATACTTAAAGTTAACATAAATAGATCGGTAGATCACCGAGTTATGAAATGAATAGATTGGTGGATCACCGAGTCATTTACAGCTGCATATGGTTATCTATTATGAGATTGATTGGCATGGAATGTGTGTTCTAAATGATGTTTTATTTAGAATAGAGAACATTATGTAAAAAAATTCCTTGTTTCTAAAGTCTTAAAATGGGAATGTTACACTCATGGTGTGGAAAGAAACATAAGTACGAAGAGTGTCCAGAACTTTATGAGCATATGAGCCGACAAAGAACACCGGAAAGACAAGGGTGTTAGGATAGTGAGCATCAAGAAGGCTGATTCACGGTGGATGCCAAGAGTGGCACGTGAGTCGGGGCTAAAACATGTCTTGGTGACGGTGTGAGTAGAGGTAGCGTATGCCGTGGAAATACTAAAACAAAGGACACTAGTTTCAAGAGAGGAAGTAGTAAATGGAAAGTATCCAGACCCTACTCATCGAAAAGAAGTATATCAAGACACTATGGATGTAATTCAAAGTTTACAATGGGAAATCCAATGTTTGAGGCAACAATCAAAGAAGTTGGAGCAAAGGAAGGATGATGAGGTTCCAAAGGATGATCTAGATGAGGTCAAGGAGGTACACATGATGTTAAGGAAAGAGAATATTATTCTCTTGTTAGGAGAATGGATGAGAGAGGAGGTACCACATGCCGAAGTAGAGTAAAAAAGGAAGGTCTTACATGAAAACCTTCCTCCTCAAAGCCTCGACTATGACAATGAATTTATTTTGAATGCGATTGTTGATGGATGACTTCTAAGAAATATCCTTATTGAAACAAGAGTAGAGGTGAATGTTCTAACCTTAGATTCCCGACATCAAATGGGATGGCCCATGTTACACCATCTTCAAATGTGTTGTATATGGTGAACAAGACTAAGGCAATGCCCATTGGAGTCCTAAAGGATGCATTTATCACCATTCAAGGGGCCAAGTTCACTAGAGACTTCGAAGTCTTGGCGCTCGCCGATGTAGACAAATTTCTAGCGTTGCTTGGGCACCCATGGTGTTACAAGAATAATGTTGACTTATGGTTTAACAAAGTGTATATCAACTTTGAGAACAAGGAAGAAAGGGTGATCATACATTTGACAGATGGGAAGTCAGTGCCTATACTGAGCCCTTAGGAGAATAAGTCCTTGATAGAATCTATGTGCGCTCCATCATAGATCTTGAGATAATTCACCCCACGGAGGGAGTTATCTAGTTTGAATATGCTCAATCCTTGAGTGATGCCAGTAGTGTGGCATGTAAAAATTAGACACATGGGACTTATGAGTTAATTGGTCGTCGAGTTAAGAGGATCTGTAACAAGGGTAACAAAGGTGTGCTCAATGAAGTTCCTAGGAGGAAAGAAGTTTCCAAGTTACTTTGGAGGTGCATACCCTGAAATTTTCTTGCAGGAGATGGAAGATCAGCTGATATACGAGGAAGAGAGAAGGGGAATGCTCGATTCTGACCTACTCAGAACTGCAACGTGCTAGTGGGCTACACATCGGGAGAACCTCCTAGAGTGGCATGGGGTGAGGATTGCAATTTCTATAAGGTTCTCCAGGAGCAACATACCCACAACCATACAAGACTACCATGGTAAAGATGCCTCTTCATTTCATATCGAAGCATGTGAAAAGGCCTGGTTGGGAAGCACATAAGTGTCACCACCTTCATTATGGGTGCATAAGTTATATTCCACCTTACAAGGTTGTGAACGTGCATGGTATATTCATTCGGAGATGCGTCATCAAATAGGTAATTGAAAGGAATTGGCGGTTAATCTCATTTAATCCTTTGAGTATAGGAGTACCAAACCACTAGTGGATAAGGCGTTGTAAGTAATCAAACACCTTACAATGGGAGATAGTGCTATGGTAGAAGATAGGCTATTGAGCTACTAGGTGAGCCTTACTTAGAGATGCACCTCAATGAAGAGGAATAAGAGGAAATACAGCTTGAGCATGTGTGCATGGAAAAATAAAAAGGAAAGATGGTCTATATAATAGATAAAGAAGAGATGGAGAATTTGGATGTTAACCATTTAGAAGGTACGTGTGAAGTCATAGATAGCACTGATGAGTGAGCATATGCCTACCATGAGCCCTTAAAAATAAAGAAGGTTAACATTGGAATGGAGACAAAACCTAAGGAAGCTATCATCGGAGACTATTGGTCGGAAAAATAAGTTTCAAAGGTTATTGATCTATTGCGTGAGTTCCAAGATTTTTTTCCTCACGGTACCATGAACTCAAAGGCATTCACCATTCCTTGGGAGAGATGAAGATCAAGTTGAAGGAAGGTGCATGCTCGATTCAGAAGAGGCCTTATCGATGAATCCAAATTTGTGCGTACGGGTCAAGGAAGAAATAGAAAAGATGATAGCATCTGGTATCATTGAGGCAGTGGAAGAATCAGAATGGATAATCCCAATGGTTATCAACATCAAGAAGGATGGTAGGATAAGAATATGTGTTGACTACAGGGATCTCGAATGTAGTGTGTGCCATGAATCCTTTCCCAACTTCCTTTATCAAGAAATTTTGGAGGGATTAGTGGGCACAAAGTTTACTCTTTCATAGATGGGTTCTTAGGGTACCACCTTGTCGGGATTGCAAAGGAAGACCAAAGAAAGACAACTTTCGCCACCGAGTGGGAGATTTTTCCTACATGGTTATGTCTTTTGGATTGAAGAATGTGCTGCTTGTGTTCTCGCGCATTGTGGTACAAGCATTTTAGGACTTCATCCATAAGTTTCTTCAAGTTTACTTGGATGACTGGACCGTGCATGGATTGGTGGAAGACCATTGTGACAATTTAAGGCTTATGTTTGAGAAATGTCGAAAATTGAGGATATCCCTCAACATTAAGAAATGTGTCTTTGCTACTCCATTTGGGACCCTGTTAGGACACATTATATGCAAAGAAGGATTATTAGTGGATCCTACTAAAGTTGTAGTTATTGTAGGATTAGGGAGCCTACTAGTCAAAGTGCAGTGTGTGGATTCCTTGGGCATACAGGTACTACAAGAAATTCATCAAGGGATATGCCAATATCGTCATGCCCTTGGAAGAATTGTTAAAACACAAGAGTTCCTTTCATTGGGGAGAGGCGCAATGGAAGGCATTTGAAACTTTGAAGGATAATCTTATCACGACACCCATATTACATTTTCCTTCTTGGGACAACCCTTTCCATGTGCACGTTGATGCCTCAGGAACAACTATGGGAGCGGTGCTAGCACAACCTGGTGAGGGAATTTTTGATCATCTGTTGTGCTTTGCAAGTAGGAAATTAACACCAATAGAACAATTACACAACTACGGCGTGAAGCATTGTTTATGATCTATGCCCTACACAAGTTTAGGTAGTATCTCGTTGGCAAAACCATTCATATTCTATACATACCACATGGCATTGAAGTACTTAGTCAACAATCCCATTCTACAAGGGCACATATGTCGTTGGTCCTTCTATTTTAATAATTTGAGTTCACCGTGGTCATGAAACTAGGAAAAAGCAATTCAGGACCCGACCACTTATCAAGGATTAACTCAGGAGAGGACGTGTAAATAATTGATGACACCATGCTAGAGGCACAACTATTTAGGTTGTGGCATGCACCCTCGAACTTGAAATATATCACATTGATCTTAAAAATAGGTGTGGCATCGAAGGGATGAAGGCCCTAGAGAGAAAGCGATTAGCCATATGTGCCGCGCACCTTACATGTTTATTAGTAGAGACCCATATAAGTTAGGTCGTGATGAGGTTACTGCACTGACCGATGTGTATTAGAGCATGAGCAAATTATGGAGCACATGGTGGGATTGCGGGAGGACACTTTGCAGGAATTTCTACCACACGGAAGATTTTATTAGTAGGGCTTTGGTGGGAAACCATCTACAAGGATTGTATTGAGTTTTGCAAGGCCTATGACAATTGTCAACACCTTGGAAAACCTAGAAAGAGGGATAAAATTCCCTTGTGACCAATAACTAGCGCTTAACCATTTTAAAAATGGGCAATTAACTTTGTAGAGCCAATTATGCCAGTCGTGTGAAGGACTGGTTCACGGTATATCATCACTTGCATTGATTACTTTACATGGTGGGCAGAGGCAGTGGCTACAAAGGATTGCACCATGGCAAAAGTTGCTCAATTTTTATGGGAGAACATAATCAACATGTATGGTTTCCCTTTAAGTTTAACAAGTGATAGGGGTATAAACTTTCTCAATGAAACAGTCAGGATTATGTTAGTAGAATTTATGGTGGCCCATCACAAGACTACCCCATATCATCCTCAAGAAAATGGAGCTGCTGAGGCATTTAACAAGATACTAAGTCACACCTTAATGAATATTGGTGACATTAGAAGAAAGGATTGGGATGAAAAAGTATCAACCATTTTATGGGCATAAATGAAAACCTACAAAAGGTTGAACAAGGCCACACCGTTTCAATTGGTGTTTGGCGTGGAGGTTGTTTTGCTAGTTGAATTCATGTTACCATCACTATGTATACCATGCACAAGAGGGTTAGATGATGAGAAAGTGTTGGAAGAAAGAATTGATAAGTTGATGCAGTTAAATGAAAGGCGATCACTCGCTAGATGGAGTCATAAGATAGAAAAAACAAGAAAAAAGTCATGGCATGATCGTCATATCAAGAACAAGAAGTTTGAGGTTGGGTAGTTGGTGTTGTTGTATGATTCCAATTATCTATGCCATCCTAGGAAGTTAAAATTAAATTGGTTGGGACCTTACATCATCTTGTACATTCTTGATTCGAAACTTTCCAATTACAAGCGCTGTATGGGACGAGGTTACTAGGCTAGTTCAATGGGAGTAGGCTAAAGCCCTACTATAAATAAGTCTTCTTGGTGTTTGTAATAAGGTAGTATTTCCAGTTAGCTTAGAATTTCCCTTTATGTTTATTTTTTCTTGTGTTTCCCTTTCTCATTGCTTGTTCCTTTCTTTTTGTTTCATTTTTGCACCTTGTGCACTGGTAACCACATTATTTTTTTCCCAAGGTTATGTATGCGCAGAGGACTACACATCTGTTTTAGTGTGTGGTGGAAGTGATATGAGGTGTAGGCCTATAATACAAGTTTGTGCTGGTAGTAGAAGTTGCAGTGAATGGCCCGGTTGAAGGATAAAAAGTGCGTAAGGTTAAGAAACGTGTGAGGAAATGGTGGATATTGGATTATGGTGTCAAAAAGGCTTTGCAGAAACCACGTATAGAAAGGATGAAGAGTGCAGAAACAACATGAGGTAGGCGAGGGAAAAAAATCAGATAAAGGACAGAAGAAGTGCCTTTGGCACAATGGACTTGCGTGTAAGAGTCTTTGTGTGGGTTGGATTTTTGTGCGCCAGAAGGTTGTAAAGGGTTTTTCACATAGGATGTGGTGCGTGGGTAAAGGCACTTAAAGTCGGCTTAGTGGAAAAATCCACATTTAATGTTAAAAAATGTTGGTAGGTGGTATAGCATTAATGTTGGAAGGAAGCAAAAACTATAAATACAAGGTCGGGCAAGTCATTTTTTACCTTGCGTTTATGAAGTGAAAGAATCTCTTGCGAACTAGGGAATCCAGAGAGAAATTTGTGTGAAGAAAGGAGAATCAAAATTCAAGAGTGCATCTAGAGTAGATCTACGAACTAGAAGGAGGGAGTACACAGGCATGAGGAAGGTGAGTGAAGAGCACCATCTTGTGGAAGGATTTCTGGTTAGGGTTTAAAAACTACGGCATGAAGAAAAAAAAAAAGGATTCAGGAGTTGAAGCTTTAGAGTGAGATTTGAGATTGAGGAGAGTAGCAGAGCAGAGAAAGAGGAAGGATTGTTTAAGTTCAGCTTGACCAGAAGAATGGCACCAAGGAAACCAACCATTTCACCAAAGAAAACAAAGGGCAAGGGAAAGGGAAATAAAATCATTGCCATCACGAGCACCAATGAAGAATGGTACATGGAAATGTAGTACCCAGATGGGGTATTGCTAGGAAAAGAATGGGAGTCACACTTACGAAAGATGGCCGTAAGTGATTATAACCATCGCACAAGCACAACAGAGAAGGAAATGGCATTGGAGTTGGTCCGACCAACTAACAATAGGATGCCAGATGGAATTCCCATTTACAATGATGAGGTGAAGGTCAAATTAGAGAAGGTGGATTATTACAACTATATGAGTTGCCATACTTTGGAAAACCTGAGTGCCTTTACCAGTGGCTAATGTCGCGCGTGCATGAGGATCATTTTTATTTCACAAGGCGCAAGATGCACATCACACCACAACTAATATCCAAGTTCATGGGCCTCAATTGTGAAGGAGATAAAATTGATGACAATCTGAGTGACAAGGAGGCTATCAAGGAGATTATAGCCATGTATGACTACAAGAAGGTGTCCCGATACTTTGACATCACTAAGATACCAGACCCAGTGATGAGGATGGCCATGCGTTTTCTCACCAAGCTTAATGACCAAGAATGATGGACACAAGTGAACAAGGCATGGCTTAATGTATGCGGAAGATATCAAAAGGAACCATCTACAACTTGTCCACTTTCATCATGGATGAAATTATAAGCAATGTGTAGGAGGGAGAGAAGATACTATTTAGTAACATCCTCTCACTATTTTTTTCTCGAGATTAAAGTGTCGATGGGCCGAAAAATTTGTTTGGGAGTATCCAAAAGAGGATACCTCGCCCGTAAAGAGGTATGCGAAATATAGTTGTGAAACCATGACGACCGCTCACAAGGCATGCTTGGAGAAGCGGTATAAGTAAATGCATGATGCATTCATGGCTAAGTGGAGGATCACAGAGCAGTTGCCCATGCTCATGAATGGGGAGGAAAAATTTACAGAGTACCAACACTTCTGCATTAGCAGATTTTTATTGACAGATGGGAATATGAGTCCATGGTGCAAGCTACCCTTCTCCTTCACCACACTATACTTCCAAGCCAGGGTTAATCGGTTCAAGGAGGCCAAGAGACTAAGGTTCGACCTTAGTGAGGTAGATATAGACCACTACAAGTTGCATCGAAAGCTGATCTACCCAAAGAAGCACATGTACGTGGAGAGATATGTCTCCCACAAGATACAAATGATGAAGCCTTTAACACTGCCGATTGTAGGAAGGACCACAACAAGGGTGTATCTACGCATAAGGCCAAAATTTGAAAAAGGAACTTACTTGGAGAATGATGTCTCCATCCCTGAAGACCCTACCGAAGGAAGAATGCTGCACCTAGAAAGAGAGAAAGAGAAGAGGTGAAGAAGGCACCAAGTTTTTAAACCACACAAGCAGTGAGCATGCCAGAGAAAGCGCTAAGCATATTACTTATGCATGGAGAAAGAAGTCTCTTGTTAAGGTGAAGGCCCCGAAGAAGAGGCACTAGAGCACGAAAAGCCCCTCACCAAGGAGGAATCGTCAAGGAAGACATCACCAGCATCGAAAGAAAAGGAAAAGGAAGAATCTCATGTCTTTGGAATCCCAGTAAGGAAGAAGCAGAAGGTGACGGATGAGGCCGATTCAGAAGAGACAGAAGACCTAGATGCCTACATCAGCAACAGAGATGATGATGATGAGCCATAAGGAGGTGAAGACCATCCTATCTATGAGATACATGATTTTGAAGAAGAAGGAGATGAGTATAATGAAGGAGACGAGGAGAAGGAGGATGAAAAATAATCTGAGACCTAAGGCAAGGGGGTAGGTGGGGAAGAAGTTACAAAATATCAAAGGAACCCAAGCCTCATGAAGGAATAAGTAGATGAAGCAACAAAGAAATAAGTGGCAAAAATCTTTAAGGACACGGTAGAATAAGAGGTTGATCGTAGCATGGATGTGGTGCTAAAGGAAGCTAAGGATGAAAGCATAGGAAAAGAATATGGTAGCATGGGGGGAGATCCCAGTTTGGCTATAAAATTTTCAAAAGTTACACGCACGGGGTAAAAGAGTGCGAAGCATCACAAGTTCAAGGAATGTGCTACATCGATGATCCGAACAAGGTGTTGCATGCATGCTTCTAGAGCACCATGCCAACGGAATAACTTTTAGCCATGTCTTCATTTGATGAGGAAGGTGCATACCCTTGGATAAGGAAAATGCTGTCATGGGAATTTGAGTCCCACATTGATGAGCTTGAGTTTAAGGTAAACCAAAGAGCATTGATGAAAATTCCAAAAATAAAAGGGATAAACCCCTTGGTAAATTCTCAATGATTATCAGATGAGAAAATATGCAACGTGCTCAATAAATTCTCAGTTGAGGTTGAAGCTAGGCTCTTCGGGAGAAATGATAGGGTGAAGTTCCTAGAGGTAGATTTAGAGAAAAGGGAAGAAGAGCTCCTTGAGAAAAGAAAGGACATGAAGCAAGAGGAACTAATCAGTGCTCAGTTAAGGCATGAGCTAAAGGATGAAAAGGAAAGAGTGTATGAGGCATACAAGAAGATAAAGATGATCATGGATGCCATTATCTTAAAGCATCTAGACTTAACACTGCCTGCATAAAAGTATGGACCATCCTTGAAGTACCTAGAGGACTTGACCCACATACTCACTATGGAGAGGCAACCACTTGCCCTAGAATCAACAGAGGAGGTGTTGGTGTGCCAAGAAAAAGAAAATAAGATGAAGGTTATGGAAATTGTTGCTCAGTACAACAAGATCCTTGCCAATGTAAAATCCACCGAGCAAGTTACTTAGGCCACCTATGATAATTACGTGGATAGGGATAAAGTGGCAAGTATCTTAGTTGCCACCCATGAAGTGGAACTCAAGGAGTTCTAGGAAAAGAACAAGGGGAACAGGGCTGAGCGAGACAAAATCCTAGCCAAAGTAGAAAAGAAATCAGAGGCCATTGAGACCTTACAGGGCTCAATCAAGAACCGGATGAAGGAATTATACCCCCAAATCACTCAAAGGATGGACATGCTTGAGGATTTGGGAAAACAATTAGAGGAGATCATAGAAACAATGAGTGCTAAGGGGGAGGAATTGAGTTTTGAAGAAGTGAGTGCCCTGGTGGGTGACCTCTATCAGCAAGCTCAGGACGAGGTCAACACTTGGGGAAAGCTAGAAGTAGAATTAGGGAAGGATTTCCCTCTCCTCCTCCAAAAATAAATTTCCCCATTCTTTCATTCTTTTCCCCATTTCTTCATTCCTTTATTCTTCCTTCCCAACCATTTGCAAGGATCCACCATTCTTTATTTCTTTATTGAAGAGTGTTTTCGAGGACGAGAGAATAGGCGTAGTGTGGGGTGATGTTGGGCCCCAAAATATTAGCTAAGTACAAGAAGGCATATGGGCGTGTGGGACTTGGTCAAAGAAGGGTGTCCAGGTTGAAGGCATGCGGGGAAGAGTTCGACAGGGTTTTGCGAAAAATATAGCGTGCACGCGTAAGGAAAAACAAGTTTTGTACTTAGCCACATTCGACATCCCGGTAGCAGAAAAAAAGCATGACCCTTTTGGATAAGGTGCCAGCCTGGTGACTGTGGATCAAAAAGGAATATTCCAGGCATGTGATAGAAGGTTCTAGAAGACATCATTGCAAGGAGTGGAGAGATCGGATCTAAGAAGGCATGCTTCCATGGAGGACCACTTTAACACTTGGTGACTGATCTGTAACTTTTGAAAGGCATGACAGTGGGTACTAAGGTTATAAATACAAGCACCCGCAGAGGAAAAGAGATAAGAGAAAGATAGAAGGTGAAGGAGAGAAAAGAGGTGAAGCCCTGCAAAACAGAATGGAGGATGTTATGGGTTAGGGATTAGGAGAGCTCTGTGAGCGATGGTACATTTAGGGGATGGGTTTCCATTCTTCTTTGTAATATGATGATCATAATATAGCTCTGATGCATGACTTGGATCTGCATAGTTATATCGGATCTCATTATGACCTAAGGGATGTAATATGGGTTATTTGACTCTATTAGTATGAATAAAATGCTCTATTATAAATTGTTTGTGTTCAAGAGTATAATACTTATGTATTTCCTTTCTATATGAACTAATTCCGTATGTTGTTTGGTATTTCTCTTTTACTGATGCATAAGATAAATTGTTCTAGAATATGGTATGGTTCTTTTTCTCATTTCCATTTAAATATCTGTCATAAGACGATGCATTCTCATAAAAATCACATAAAGGAGAGACTCGGCACCCGTGCATACCTCGGGTGAGCGCCAAAGGCCCATTGGGTGATAGGGTGGCATGTATGAGATTATTCTATTTTTTTAAGGGTATAAAATATGACTACACCGAGTATGCCTCATGGAATTTACTTTGAGACCAAGTTTTGTGAATCTAAAAGGGATTCCTTCCATGTTTTGATCCATGATCCAAAACCAAGCCTTGCAAGTATGAATCCTTTATTTCCCATTATTGAGAGTCAAATTCCCAAGTGATGATCACCATGTTGTTGCAAGTGATAATTTACAAAAATTGAGAGATACCTTTCGAGTGAGGACCACTAGAATTGAATTGTCATATACTAGAATTCTTCTTGATTCTGGGTCATATTGTTGGGCACAAGTTAGGAGTAGCTCTATGCTTTGAATGGACAATGGTTGACCACCTGATTTGAGGATATATTTTCCTCCACAAGTTCATGTATATTTTAGATCCTCCAGTCCATATTTGTCATATCACTTTAACCCACATTGGGATGCTCAATGTTTATTATGTAAATTATCCCTAAACCTAAGTACTTTACCTTTATGGTGATTGGAGTTAGTGAAAGAGATGGGATATGGATGAGTATGAATTATTTCACCCTAATCCCAACACTTATTATTTTTAGCAGGTCCCACCTTGAATGTTTCATTTTGGCAAGTTTCTCAAATTGTGACTTTTTAGTGTTTTTATTCAAAGGAGTGATGGTGATATGGAAAGCATCCCATTTCTGAAACATACTATTTTTAGAATGTGAGGACCTTTTTCAACTTGTTATTTATATCAGGTGGTCATCTAGATGTTGGAATGGGATGAAAATGGTCTCAAAAGTATAGGTTTATCTTTGGAATGCTCTGCTCTAATTTTTAGAGGTTTTTATTTGCAATATTTTATAACAGATTTGAAAAGGAAAAGTGCAATGGATGAAATTTTATTCGACTATATAAAATACTCGAATATTAATCAGGGTAATATTATACTCAACACAAAGGAAATTTATCATGGAGGACACTGGTGAAATTTCAAGGAATTCTGAGGCGGGGCTTTGCGTAATGAGTTTTTTTGTTTTAAACCATGGGGTTTCTGAAAAATTTCATAGCATAAAAATGAAAGAATGGAGCTTGGGTAAGAAGAATAATTTATTTAAAATTTGTAAAATTGACCAAGTGTTTATATTTAACCATTTCACTCCTTTGTGCACCTTAACTCAACTTAAACTTAGTTAGGCTTAACCCAAGTCATTTGGGGGTTAGAGGGTGAGTTGCACCCATAAAAATAGGGGATATATGAGGTGAGGGGGAATAATGGACACCAAGGGGTGATTTACACCATATTTTACCAAGTGTCACAATGGGAAAACATGTGAGGGGATGAAAGTGAGTCTCGGGGGATGACGAGAGGTTCTCGCTGTGACTAGAGCTTAGTAAGAGATATGGGGCACATTTTTATCCCGTATGTCCCCTTTCCTTTAAGGAAAATTGTATATGGGACATAAAACCTTGAAAAGTGAGTGATGGCTATACGTTCATATGAGGAGTGGACCGAGTAAGTTAAAACACACATTATAACCTTCCTAGAAAACCTATGTCGCCACTTTAAGTGACGAGACTCAATCCACCAAAAGCAGAGGAAAATGTTTTTTCCCACTATCCCCTTGCACTAAGGGAAAAGGGACAACCAAGGAGAAAAATTGCACCAAGGGGTCATGTTTTGAGTTGTGAAACAAGTCTATGAGCCAAGTTGTAATGTTTTAAGAGACGTAAAATAATTAATCAATAGGGGGAAAACTTTTGTGTCCCTATTGTCCCCTTAGACCAAGGAAAAATGAAAAAAGAGGTGAAAAAATGTGCTCAATCTTATAAAACATGTCGATGTCACCCTTGCCAACACGAGAAGAGAACACAAAAGTTACTTTTTCTGTCTCGAGAGAAAATATTGGAGTTCGGAGGCCAAAACTTATATGATTTTGACTCCAAAACACTTGATGAGTTCATTACAACCATGTTCAAGATATGATATTTATTGAAATCTTAATTTCAGGCCTAGTCACCCTTTTAGCACAAAAGGGCATCTATAGTGACACAAACTATGATAGAAAGTTGTGGGGCTAAGGATCAAAATTGATATATCCACCATTTAGTGGAATCATATAGATTTCCATTGAATATTTTTATAGCTTCCAACCCCTCCCGAAACTCTTGGAATATTCAGGACAAGGCCACTTTCTCCATTGAAGCTTGCATTCCCCATACTTGAAATGGCCCAACATTTTCTTGAATAGATCCCCGACACCACATGTATCAATAGTATTCCTTAAAACTACCATGGATATCTTCATTTCTCTTCTACACAACTTCTAGATGGGTTGACCCATTTCATTTATCTTTAGGAGGGAATCTGTTTTTTTGCAAAATGGCTAAAAACAACCCTTTTAATGCCTCCGGGGAACATTGTTCCACCATAGTACTTAGTAGATTAATGAATCCATTTAGACATACTTACCTCGAACATGAATTAAAATTTTAAACCATGTTACCATGTTACTCTTAGCCAAAATAAGGATGAAATAGTTGATAGGCTAGCTAGAAGAAGGTTTCACAATGACCGAGAGAGGAGGTTTCAAGTGGGGGTTTGGTTGTCATGGAATTATTTTTGAATTTTCCATGCTATAAATTTAAAATGACAACAACTAGATATAGTTTGGGGACATTAACTATAAGTGATAATGAAGGACTTCATAAATGTCATGGAGGAGTAGTCTAGTTCCTTATGCATTGGGCGATAAAGTCACTACTTCAACAACTGGTAAAAGTAACCAACACAACCAAGGAAAACAAAATGAATAAATGACAGAAAAGGGAAACAAACTAAGAAAAAAGGGGAAACACACAACTGAATGGGAAACTATGATACATGGTTGGGGATAACCAACCTCATTGCTTATAAATCTTCAATTTTTTCCCACTGTGAGGTAACTCCAATGGGGTTCCATCAAGATATGAAAGGTAGTATGATTTCTCTCTACAAAATTCCTAATATTAAAGGGGCCAAGCCGAGAGAGATTAAAAATTTCCATGGATTCTTGTAGGCTCACGTATCTTGTCCTAGAGTAGGACAAGGTCTCTAATTTACAAGTTTTTGTTTCGTTCCTTTTTATCAAACAACTTCTTTACTTTTGATTGGTGAATTATGAGAACATCCATGGATAATACTCTATCTTCATTCCATTTTTCCAAGTAGTATATCATTTTGTTAAGAGCATCCATGTATTATCTATTCTCTACTTCCTTTACCAATTATAAGGTAGGTAATTCCAATGAAATATGGATATCATCTTCAATTTCGTAAAATATCCAGAAATTATAAGTTCCAATGGATTTTGGAGCATTATCGATCAATGCATAAATCATCATATAAATTTTTATGCCAATATATTTGATTAACATATACTTGATTTATGAACAATAGTATTAAATTTCTTGTTACTAGATTCTTCCCCACCATTGCCTTATGGGTAGTAATTACGCAAATGTGACAATGAAATACCATGATTGTAACATAAATCAATCATCTCAATAAAAGAAAAAAAAGTAACATTATCAACTACTATCTTGTTTGGAACTCCAAACCAGATAATGATATTTTATTTTAGGAAGTTGCACACTTCTCTACGAATTGGCATGTTTGTTCATAATGTATTTCACCCACTTTATAGAATAGTCCATGGAAGTTAGGACATACATATAACCTACACTAGAACGTGGATTCAAAACACCTACAACTTCCAAACCCCATTGCTAGAAAGGTTCTTCAATGAGCACTCGATTGGAGTAGAAAAGTAACTATCATTAGATTTCTTACAAATTGTCGACATGGATCACATTTCTCTACCCATTTTTTTAGGCATTCTAGAAGAGAGCAGGCCAATAATAACCACCAATCAATATCTTGTGTGTAGTAACCAATGCTGATAAATTCCCTGTGCATGCCTTATCATGGTATTCTTTATAAATATGCTTTTGGTTTTCCTCTTCAATGCACCTTAAGAAAGTTCCATCCAATCCTTTCTTTTACAACACATTATCTACTTGTAATCCAGGACATGGGGGATAATCACTATAATTCAGAAAGTATGCAATATATGAATACCATGGATTGGTAGTACTCATGAAGAGGACAAGAGGAAGGTTTGTATTCAAACATTCATAACACTTAGAACAATATTCCAAATCTTATTTAGCAAGGAGTTCACACAAACCATTACCTTGTACCAATTTAGAAGGCCTAATATCAAGATCATACTTTTGAATCTTTGATACCAAATTCCCTCTTTTACACCAGGATCTTGTTACATTAGAATGGACTTGATAGTTGGGCTAGGAACCATAACAATGGTATGTGAATTCAAGAGAGAAGACATGAAAATTTTCATAGTACAGACCATTGAATATGCATGCTTTTGATGATATGAATATTTGAGTTCACATTATTTCAATGGTGCACTCATGAATGCAATAGGTGATTAAAATTTTTCATCATTCTCTTGAATAATGGAAACGAGATGGTGTGTTTAGAAGCATAATAATAAACAATAAACTCCTTATTAAAGTCCTGATGGAACAATGTGGGTTCCTTCGTAATAGAGATTTTGATTGATTCAAAAGATTCCTTACCTTATTTTATCCATTTGATGGATTCCTTGGGATTCATCATGTTGACAATCCCCTTAGTGAGCTCATCAAATTTAGGAATGAACATTCGTATGAAATTAACCTTACCAAAGAATGAGTGCACAATAGGTTTACTTGTGGGCAAATAAAACTATTGAATGGATTCAAATATCTCTAGATCAATGTTTTACCCTATTTTCTCATAATGTATTTGAGGATCTTTCCTTATGTTACACAAAAAATGACTTCTTTAGATTAAAATAGATATGGTGTTTTCTGTAGTGGATCAATACCTGCTCAAACTGATCCAAATTATCTTCTCTCTTCTTTGAATACATGATGAAGTCATCAAAATTTATACCTGCATACACTTTCCTCTCATGTCCTTGAAAGATAAATCTATTGATCTCTGGAAAGTGGTACATGCATTAATTAATCTAAAAGGCATATGAATGTATGCAAAAGTACCCCAAGGGGTGGTGAAAGTAGTTTTGAATCAATATTATTTGGCCACATAATTTTGGTTGTCTTATGAGAATATATCGAGCATGGACATATCTTTTAAACCATAAATCCTCACAAATGTGGATTTCACCACTCTTCTTACAACTAATGATAGTAATAGTACCAAATGTGATCAAGTTGATGAGGATGGAATGATTCAGCTAAAAATAAATGGAATTCTTACAAGATTGGTTTCACTACAATAATTATTTGATAAACATGATAGGTTCAATCATGGAAAAGTTAAGGATTAACCCAAATCTTTTGCTAAATATGAAAAAGTAAATATTAGAACAAGTGAGTACCCAAGGATGGTGAACATTGGTAAGTGTTGTTCACCTTAGGAATGTAGAAACATTTCAAATTTACTCAAAAATTATTCGATGTGTTAGACTATTCATATGATGATCGCAAGTCCTTTAGACCCAAACCTATAAAACACTCTATCCATTTGAAACTGGATGTGAAGGAATTATGGTAAAAGAAAAGGTAGTACAATCCTAAAATTACCATACCCATCAAAGAATAAGTTGAAAATCTACTCAATGATTGCATCATCTTCCCTATCCATCACTCAACATGGATAGCCAACATTATGCCAATAAGAAAGACTCCCATGTGAGAGTATCACTTCCTTCAAATACATAGAATTGATATCACCATTCTACTACAAGAAAGACAAGATATGACCATTGTCATTGAACACATGCCAGCTCTCCGAGTTGTTAAGAACAATTGGATGGAAAACCATTTCCGTTGAATACTTATGTTCACCAAAATCAAGACGGGAATTAATATAGAGGATGAAACCGCTAATGAATCAGCTCTACTATTTTGATCATGAGAAACTACTTTGAAATCAAATACATCAAAAGATTCTATACATTCCCACATTTTATTTATATAATGAAAAAGATGAGATTTTTACTTGGAACAAGTATCTTACCTATTTATAATAATTTCCGCATCTCCTTACACTACGAACTTTTTATTTCCATTTATTTAGTGGATTGTAATACAAGTAACAAGGTTTCATATTTAGTAATGTTGTTGGTATTGGAGAACTGAAACTTGTATGATAAAGGAAATAAATATCCTTGTGGAGAAGACAAAACAATTCGACACTGACCAGATTGACGATCGACTTTCATCAATATCCATATTCCAAATAACATCAGAAATTTTAGATGGGATTTCTTCAAGAATGGGAAACTCTTCATCTTTCTCAAAACTCATAAAATATTTCTCGTTGCCTCTATCTTCAAAAATAATCTTTTACTTTCTCTACTTTGGAATAGGATTTATACTCTAGGATCACCAATTTTTTAAATTTGTATATTTCAAGATTGGTTCGGGAGAAGCTTCTTCATTTCATTCTTGACTATTATTAAATAAAAAGACTAGTCCATTTGTATTTCTCCTCCAACATCTCGACATAAATTTTGCTAAGAAGCATAGAATCAAGAACTTGCATATATACCACAAAAGTTGTATCCTTTATTCACTTTTCAGAAAAACAATGAAAACAAGTTGTGCATCTTTAATCCTACCAATAAGAGGGACTTCCTTTGTTTCCATTGAGTAGAAATGATTGAATTCTCGGGAGAGACAAACTAAGGGGTTGGAAAAATTTAGCGAGGCATGACATTGTTGGATGCACCAGATTCAATAATGTAATTATTTAATCAGTATCCATTGATTAATAAGGAAACATAAAAAAGGCTTAATATTGTTAGTGGATGAAGGGGTAGAAGATAAGAGATTTTGGATTTTTATTTGCATATGAGTGCGAATAAAACCTTTAGGATTGGGTTACACAATTGATTTTGAGTTACCATCTTTGATCAATCGACTAACTTATCAAATTGTTTAGGATGAGTTTGTAGATATTATAACTCAAAAAACCAAAGCTAATCTTTCTTTACATGATCAATAATATTGAAGGTGGAAGAAGAACATTCATGAACATTGGAAACAATAGGAGTAGGCTGAATTTCTTTAGGGGTAATAGAGGTAAATTTATTATTTCTCTTTTGAGATATAGGAGTAGAAGCACCATTTTTAGAATGAGTGGAAGTACTTGACTTACTTGGAGTAGAATATGTCTTGATAAAGGATGTAGATTTAGGATTCTTATTAGTTGACTCTAAGGATACTGAAAGTGGATAATCTCTCTTAGTTATTATTTTTTCTGGTTATAGAGTCTCCCTTCGTATGTCCTCTTTCTCCATCTTTACATGCCCAAATAATTTATCATTTTCAAGAGTTTTGGAATGTGTGAAAATAACACAATAATGGTTCTTCAAGTTAGCTATGGTATCTTTAGATTCATCTTCGAAGGAGATGCATATTCAAATAATCAAAATTTTGTAGAGTATATCTCTTCAATGAGAAGTTCACCTTATTCCTGTTCTTCCTCTAAAAGAACCTCTTCCTCATTTTCCTCATCCAAATGTGTCCCACAAGTGGCATTTATAGATGGGGCCTCAAGTGCAATCCTCTAAGGTGCAACAAAACTCTTTACTTGTTTTAAAATTCTTCATCGAAATATCCATGTATGGGCTACTCTGTGCAAGCTGTTTATTGAGAGTAAGAAATTCATTGGAAAGTTTTTACACTAGAGGATCTGTAGCTCCAAAACTTGAACTCTAGAATTTATCCTTTTTGACCCTTTCTTAATTTTCGTAGACACGATGAGGTCATCTTCTACATCTACTACAAGTTCTTGGTCCTCTTCTAGGATAATGAGTTGATTTCTTCTCAAAATAAATCTAACCTATGACAACCGATAATTTGTGAAGAATCTTAATCATTTATCCTTCATGTGCCTTATAAATTTTGGAATTTAGTAGAGAAACATGTTGAATTTAGAAACAAAGTCCCTCATGAATTCATTTGGTTCCTTCTTCAATTGGGACCATTGTGCAAGTAATGCATGAGAATCTTCAACAGTGCTTGAACCTAGCCTCAAAATGTTTCTTCATATATGTTTAATACACCACATGATGTGATGAATGCAACAATGTGTTCATCTGAGTGTTGTTTTCCATCCCCTATGAATTTGGGAAGAGTTATCCTTGATCCTCTTGGAAAATTATTGAGTGAGGGAGGTAGAGCCAACGGGCCTGTATTTTGTCCCCATGGTACATGTGCAACCATTTCTTCTTCTTCTTCTTCTTCTATAGGAATTACATCTAATGGTGTTAAAATAAGTTCTTTAAGGGGATATTCAAAAGGGTAATCAGGGGTTAAATTTAGGGAAGAATTATTTCCAAACTTGTCTTATTGTTTGGACAATAGGAATTCTAAAATCTACTTGGCATTGCTCTTCAAATGTATAATCTACAAGGCCACTTGATTGACCATCCGGGGTACATCTTCTTTCTCGCAATTTTTACTTATAAGAATAAATTAGAATGCAACCAAAAGTAGTGTATATTTTTAAATAGGAATATGGAATATTTAGTTTGGAAAATGAAAGGTTTCTTGCATAAATCATCAATGGATTTTAAGTAATAAGTTCCATATTTCTGAATTTTATGAATTATGAATTCTTATGATTTTAAAATATTTGATTTTTTGTGTAAAATTTTGGATATTTTGGGTACGTAACAACTAAATATTCCCAATGGCAGACACGAGAAATTGTTGGTGAAATAATTTTTCGCAAGGGAAAATTAGTGGTTTTCACCAACAATCATGGGACTAGGTCCCTCCTCTTGGAAATGGGGAGGCTCCCATTTATTAAATTTAGGAAATAATAAAATATATTGGAGGTTGTTAGGCTAGGGATAAAATAGGAGTAATACATTAAACCCGTAAAATTTATTATATGGAATACAAGGGAGGAATTTGCTTAAAAAAGGTAAAGGAGAGATAGGAAAATATGGAGAGGTTCAAGTTTGTGAGTAGGCACTTGAAAATTTCACTAACATTAACTAGAATAGGTCCAAATTCAATAGGAAAGAAAATAAATGTGTAAGAAATAACAATATTAACAAATCAAAGACACAAAGTTTTTGTTGGAGCTAAAATATGCACCCTATTGAAACTACATTTAGAAATTTCGAGTGTAAAATGGGATGATCTCTCAATGTGGGAATTGACTACATGAGATTATACTATAGAGAAGGATGGATTCCTCAAATGAAATTTTGGGTTCCTTTCATCCCATCTCACTGCAACTACTTAACCAATTCCTACTCTATCACTAAACTAAGAAACTTCAAGGATATAGGGTGAGAGTAGGAAGAACTAAACTAAAGGGAGGTGATGCGAAAACTAAAGAATGGATCAAATATGGCTCTAAAAAAACAATGATGTAAACATGTAAATGAATATTTAAAATGTGCACACAACTTAGGAGGAATTAAAATGAAAAAGAGTGCAGAACAAAAGAAGACAAAATTGTTCGCATTAAATGTGGTGAATTAAAAGAAAGAAAGTCACACTTGCATTAATATCAAAACATAACCATTTACGGACATACAAATGAGGAAATAATCTTCACATGAAAATTACAGAGGTCATCGAGAAATGGTTTTGCAAGATCATAAGGAGGAGCTTCCAATTCAAGAAAAGAACCCGTTTAACATTCCAAAGTACCTATATTTATAACATTTGAGAGAAAGAGAGGGAGAAGATGCCGATCGCATCTAGTGATCAATGAACTCAACCACCCGCCACCAAGAAGGACCACTTGTAGGCTAGGTATGGGTGTCTAAAATTTCCCCAAGCACACTTCATCATATTTATAGGACGAGGATGATGACACCCGTACTTCATTAAATTCTGGTTGTTGAGGTGGTTAAATGATCTGTTCGGACATGAATTTCATGTCCCTTATAGAATATCTTCTATCCATGGTTTCTTGGGCCTTCTTCATTCCCTGAATGATGAGAAAAGTCATTTACAACCTCTCAAAGGTATTGAACTATCCATAATCTTCCCTTCCTTCATCCATAAAGCTTTTATATTTCATGGTATTTTGAACGTTCCATGGATTTTCAAATATTTCACATTTAACTTCTTTAATGCTCCAATTATACTACGGGTATCATTCCTTATATTGTAGATATTATGTAATCGACTCTTATCCTTTATTCAAAGGTGACCTACGATATTTGCGAACACTATTATTTATAAAACATGGGGAACACTATTTGATTGTTTTATGAATTTCAACCTTTTCACTTTTAAACTTGCTTGCCCTTCGCTACACGATGCCTTACAAAACCTTTATTTGTATCGATGCTTCTGCTTAGTGGGATACATTCCTTATTACATGGAATTAACAAACTCCATGGAATTTCCTATTTTCCAATTACACATAACATAATCATTTCACATATGTTCTTACTCCATGGATCCCATCCTTAGCTGATTTTCCAACTTGATTTCATACTTTATGGCCTCTCGTGGCATATAAATTACATGGTACTCTGAATTTTCCTCACTTTCATGAAATAATCATATCATTAAAAATCTTCCATAGTCTTGAGCTTGAGCTCCTTGTTTGGTAGGTTAGGTGAACCTGTGGAACACTACATTTACACACTTTGTAAAAGGATAACTTACTAATATGTAGCTTCATGAGAAACGTGTATTTAACTCCCAATTTATATGAGTTGTTCAAAAATTGCATGTGGTGCAATTTTGGACAATAATTCTATTGATTTATCACTCAAAGACACAAAGTTCTTTCTTGGTTGTTTAAGATTACAAAGCTTGCAAATATGGAAAGTAGGAAGTAGAAGAACGTGGACAAGGATATAGAATAAAATAACTTCTTGCTTGTAGTAGTAGGAGAACAAAATATAACCACCCTTGAAATGGAGAAGTCATCCCAATATATAGCCTTACAAAATGTCTCTTCATCTCCCCCAAGTGACTTTTCACATTCCTACCACTTGTGACCTTTCATATTCCTATAGGAATAAAGATGAGTCTTTTTCTTATTAATGAAAAATAAATCTTACAATGTAAAATTAAAAGGTCACTTAAGTGAATAAGATGAAAAATCCAAAAATTACATTCCCAACAAAGAATTAGAATGTAGAGAGAGGGAAGAAGAGAGAGAGAAGAATAGAGTGATCAATATGAGGATGAAGAAGCTTATGATGATGAAGATATTTCTCTTGGTGAACTCTGTGGAAATTCTCTAGGGATGAACTCCTTGCCTTTAACATATTTTTTGAACCAATATCCTACAAGTGCAACCTTATCTTCCCGTGGGATGCAACATACCCTAAAACACTAATTCAAGTCTCGAACAATACCACCAATGGTCTTGTGATCGTGTGAAACAAACCTTATGATATCTTATGGTATTAGAGATAGAGCCTCTAATCTACGCTACGGATTCCAATGTATCCTCATTGAAGGAGAATGTATCTCTTTCTTCTTTCTAGACTAATTCTTGGAAGGAACTTAGGAATCCCTCCAAGGATGAATGTTCACTAAGTGGATGTGATCTAAGATTCTACACACTTTTTTTGACATCTTCCAATATTTCCAATGCATGCTCCTCACAAGGCTCAAGTTATGTAATGGTATAATTTATCATATCAAACTTGACACACATTGTGCGTGACAACATGAGAAAAAAATATTAGATATAAATGCAAACACATTATTTCTCACCAAGGAGTGAGAATCCGATAAGTCAACGTAGATGCCATTGAAAACGCTATCCCAATGGGATGTTTCTTTCTCAAAATCAATTGTCATTTTCTAATTAAAAAAATGGCTGGGGTAACATTAAATAGAGAGAGAATATCATGAAATAATACCTTCCCTTTTTAGGATATTCTCCACCCATTTATCATCGGATTTCCACTACATAATGCACCTTTGATCTCTCTTGATCACTTGGGGATCAAAACTACCTATAATAGAGATATATACAACTAGAGGAAGAGGTGTCTCATTGGGCTCCAAAATGACTACACATAAAGATTCAAGGTTCTCACATACTCCTCAAGTTGTTCCACTATTTATTCTCTTCATTTCTTGTGGGAAACTGAGCTATAAAATATTTGAAAAAATACACATCTCCCTCATGTATGGCATGCCCCAAGGAGATTTAGTCATATCATAATCATCGATGTCATATCTCCCATGGGTTTTGTTAACATTTTAATCTACCTTGAGAAATAGAGGTCAAAAGTAGCTAGGCAAATTTTTTAAATCCTTTGTATGGAGGGATTCTGCATAATGTTTTGAAAATTCTCCAAGTCCCAAATTCTGAAAATTTCGACTATCGGATTTCGAGATTTTCTATTTCGAGTTTAAAAGGCGTGGGTTTGAGATCCCAATTTTCCCCCTAGACAAATTGATCAAACATGACCCTACACAGAGGAAAATCTAAGGTTCGGTTCAGTTCTATGAGCTCTCAAGTGATCCTAAACCAAAGTGGAGGAGCAAGGGTCGGCGAAGGAGGCCAACGATGTCATAGGAGATCAGAGCCCAAGAGGAAAAAATTGGAGAAAGGCCTCAAAGTTTTCGAACTTCACTGCATATGAGTCAACTCGGGGCCAAACAACAGACTTGTGGAAGGCACCATGTGTCAGATCGGCATAATTCCAAAAGGCACATCAAAAAGGGAGGTCCCAAATGTGCGTCAGCCCTCCACGTGGTCAGAGCCTCAAAAATTTGAACCGGATATTAAAAATTCCAAGCTCGGGATAGGCCGGTGGAAGCATCCATGTGTCATCTCGGTGTAACTTCAAATGAAGAATCAAGAGTGGGTTCCCAAATGAGCACCAACCCTCCACGTGGTCAGAGTCTGAAAGGTGGCACTAGCCGTTGAAGAGTCTAAGTACAACAGAGCTGGCATAAGCCTTCACGTGTCTCAATGGTGCACCTTCAAGGGATGAAGCCAAAGGTGGTCCCCTAAATGAGTGTAAATATTCCACATTTCCAAGTTCTGGGAAAAGGGATAGAGCCGGCTGTTTAATCGGCTAAGTATTAGAAAGTCAAATTGTTGACCAAAATAAGCTCACACTTATTTCTGGTCAACTAACACCCCCCTTTTTGTGCTTCAATCTGAATTTTTATATATTTTAAGAACTTAAGGTCCCTGAAAGCATTTTCATCAAATAGGAAATTTCTTCCCCTTTCCAGAAATATAAAGGATTCCTTCTAACTCCTCATATTTTGTAAGTTACGAGCCGACGGGCCTAGGGAAGACTTTTCGCCAAAGGGGAAGATTACAGACCACTGGGCAGTTGGAGATATTTTGGCATTTTGCACTTTTCGCAAAAGGAACAAGTTATAATTTCAGGCCTACAAGCTTGAGAAAGATTTCTTTTTCTAAGTGGAAAATGCGGGTCGGTGGGCCCAAGGATGACAAATGGAAAATGAGAAGTTGCGGGGCAGTGGGAGTTTTTTTTTTTGCATTTTTTGCAACTTTCGCAAAATGGCACAATTTTCAAGTGTGGGCCCGCAAGCCCACAGGTTTTTTTTTCCAAAGTAAAATTTCAAGCCTAAGGGGTATTTTTGCCAAAAGTGAAGTTTTGGAGGTGCGAGTTGTGGAGGATTTTTACACTTTTTCCTCTTTTTGCGCGGAAAAGGCGCAATTTCAATTTTGGGAAAAATGAATTTTGGGCTGTGGAGGCTTTTGGGAAAAAGTGAATTTCAGGCCTATGGGGCTGCGGGAGGCTTTATAATTTTGCATTTTTTCACAAAAGGTGCAAAGTGAATTTCAGGCCTGCGGATCCATTTTGCAAAACTTGTTTTTTCGCCATTTTTGTATAGATTCGATTCAAATATTCAAATGGGCATAACTTTCGATCCAGTGCTCGAAATTCAACAAATTTGGTACCGTTGGAAAGGTCTTGACCTCCTCTATGCCATGGAAGAATAAATTATTATTTTTAGTAGGCTTTGATAGGTGAAAATATGAAAAAGTCTTTCAAGCCATTAATACGGATCCGATTGCTTCAACTACCCAAATCTGATCTGATTTGCCATCTTTCCTTCTCCAACACACCAAATAGACATGGGGAACTAGAATTGATAGATTATAGGTGGATTTATAGGGCATTGATGGTTGGTGGTTGAGCTTTCAAAGTAGAATCTAATTTTTTCTTCTTTCTCTCTCACCTCGACCTTCTATATATTAAAAACACTTCTCATTTGAAAAGGGAGATATTATGGGATGTGGGGAAACTCTGTAAAATTTGTTTCTCAACTCCATTTGAGTTGTAAGCCTTCTCCTATGCCTGGCAAGTGGATTTTATGCTTCTGAACATTCGTGTAATGGTTCGTGCACCTCATAGAGCAATAAAATCATGTTTTTATGGTGTTCTTCAACCCTTTCTCATGTTTTGTTGTTTCTCTGATGCCTCTCCATTTCATGTTTTCTTCCATGTGCATGTATTTCATGTTTGCAGGTGTAAGATGTCATGTTTCATGGAGTTTTGATGGTGGATTAGGATTTGGGTCTATGTTACTTTTGTCTAACCTCCCTCATCTCCCTTTTCCTTGTTTCATCCTCCCTCGTAGAGTATCTCACCTCTTTCCTTTTCTAGTGTATCACCGCTTTAGTGTAGGCTCTATTTCCATGCATTTCTCTCTCTCTCTTTGGTCCCTTGGAAAGTTAGATTAGGATTAGATAGTTTTCTTGCACTAGAGTAGCTTGTGGCAGGTAGTTTAGGAAGAAGAAGCCGACTTTCTCCGGAGGGCCATCTCAAGTTTGCAAGTCCCACAGCTTGAGAGATGGTCCAATGTTATGTAGATCACACCAAATGCTCCACACAAAACTAGGCCATTCGGGGGTGCTATGATTTTGCACTAACAGTTTTGGCACACCCGGTGGGACACTAAGGTTAGATTTTTCTCATCTTTCCAAGGTGTCTCATTATCAAACAACAAATCTTAAGCCACCGTGTGACCACATCAATAGTTTTGGCATGCCGGTGGGATAGGTTTGAAGCACCTTACCACTTCATTTTTAGCATGTTGGTGTGTTCCTGTTAAAATTTCAGCCTTTGGAGGCACATGTAAAGCACATATGGTGACTCCATCTGGTCAAAACCTATCCTCCGAGTTGTATACTTTCCTCCCATCCATTTCCACATCTCCCATTTTCTACCATCCCATGAAGTTGTACAATCATGACTTCATTCCCAACTTAGAATTCACACTTGGAGCAACATCAGTGTAATCAACCTCCAATGTATTTCCCAAATCCTCTAGATCAACATTATGATCAGATCCAGAACCATTATGCTTACCCGTATGAGCAGTGTCAAAACCATTTTGGCCATGGAGCTTATCAAGAGAAAGGGTATGCATACGATGGTGAAAAATATACGGAGGATGATGGTTTTCTGAATAAGATTCAAAGAATGGAGGCTAGCACGGTGTAGTCTAGGGCTACAGCAAAAATGAAGGCATTCGAGATTGGTTGCAAGGAACCTTGTCCATGGGTCAGCCCTTTTCCAAGACACTATAACCCACAGGAGAATCTTGACTTCATGGTTGAGACGCTACCCCAACTTGTGCAATGGACTGAGGAGATTGAGGCTTATGAGTTGGATATAAGACAACCTTGTCAATGGGTAAGTTTGCCATCTCATAGATTTTCTTTTCCTCTTCCCCAATTAGTATCATCACAGCAGTGTCATGAGTCTAGCTTCCCATCTTATGCCCCAAGTGTTGATTTCCCTTCTCCATCTTCTAATCTTCCATCTCATCTCATTTCCTCTTCCCTTTTCCCTTCCAAATCCAATTCCCCTCCACAAGAGCCAAAGGAAATACCTTCCCCTCCACCACAAATAAACAAAAACTAGTGGAGACCCCACCCACCACTCCTACTCTCCTGAGTCCATGTTAGGGAGAGACTCCAAAACCAATCAAGGAGAGAAACAAGAAGGAGAGCTAAATAGAGAAGAAATGACCAAAATCTTGGTAATATGGGCTCTCAAATTTGGGATAACAAATATCCCTTGATGGTTAAGCCTACTAAGGAGGTCGAGTTGAAGAGCAAGTGGTGGCTAAAGTGCGTTTGTAGCGAAAGCGAAGCAAGAACAAGAAGATCAACAATATGTATGTTCGAATGTAGTGTCTATGATGGCACTTTATTCAAAAATATTGATGATCATATTCGATTGCACAATTATTCAAAGAGGAGTAGTAAATAATTCAGTTTAGGAAGAGGAAGTCGACCTTCTCCAGAGGTTCACCTCGAGCCCAAGTCCCACAGCTTGAGAGGTGATCCCATGTGTCCCAATCACACCAAATATCATGATTTATTTTCAGGCCATTCGGGGGTTCACTAATTTGGTGACAACATTTTTTGGTACACCCAATGGGATGAGAGTTGGTACTTCTCTTCTCATTCCATTAACTAAAGGTACCTGACGACTCCATCTCTCTAGATTTCAAAGTTTAGTACAATTAACTTATGCGAAGAATTCACATAAGAGCTTCTTCAAGGTAGGAAAATTATAAGCATACATAACTTTCCTTGTCTCCCCCAAGGAGAAGAGGAAGAAGCCTTTAGTAGCACCAACCCCCACTTTACCCTGTAGAGGGAATTTCAATCCTCCTGAGAGACGTTTGCCTCCACCGAGACACAACCAAATTTTGGACACCATGGCAGCCAATGCTTGTCCTCCTTTCAATGCCAATAGTCCTTTGTTGTTAGCACAAAGAGATGCCATACCAAAAACTTCCTTAAAAAGTTTACCATTTTACACTAGGGAGACACATCTTTGGATGTAGATAGCATTTGTGCGGTACACATTATTACAGAAGATAATGTGGCAGTTCGACTCCTTACTACTTCATTCAAAGGAAGAACACTTCAATGGTTCCGGAGTTTAAGCTGTTCTATCTTCTACCACTTGGAATGAGTTAGGCATGAATTTTTGTAAGCAGTTCGGGGAAAAAAGTGATCATCTCTTACTTGTATAAAAATTCCATACTATCAAGTGGTCCCCTCAAGAGTATATGAGTGATTTCGACCTCCATTTTGATAAGACTTGGAAATGGATCATAGCACTTGTAAGGCTTTGTCTCTAGAGAGTGCATTTCTATATTACTTATGGGCATTGAATAGTGATGTATCTGTCATGATTCAATCTATGGGGGTACCGTTATTCTTGATGCTTACGAAATCACCGTAAGAGCTGAAAAATTACTTGATTCAAGTAGGTAAAATTGCTCCTAGACCTCTCATACTGTGTTTATAGAGCTTGCAAGAAAATAACTAGTCGTTTCCCTAGTTCCAGCAGCTTCTATTCTGATAGCTACACATGCATCCAATCCCTCAAATGATCTGGCTGAGGTAAAGTCATTGTTACAAACTTTTGGGAATGAAATCGTAATAATGAAGAGGCAGAAGTCCCAGTATGCTCGCCCCTTTCAACCCCAATATCATACAAGCCATCCTCCATTCCAAGGAAATGGTCAGTCAAAAAATCAGGCCATAAGCCAAGCTGCGAATGTAAAACCTTTGAACTTTTGAAATCCTTCTGCTACCAGTTCTTCTAGAGCTATAGTCCCGGTCTAGAACAACCTCATCCAAGACTTTGTATGGTGCTATCCTTTTTCTCGAACCTCTACCCAAATGGAGTTTTAAGTCAGGCCCTTATGGTCCAAAGTATATCCACCCCACCTGAATCATCAGCGGACCAGCCACCCAAGAAAGTCAAGACCAACCTTATGATGAAACTACACTACTAAATTGGCAAGAAGAAGAATTTTGTGGCTTGAATACTGATGCCTCCACTATAGCATCCAACACACATTCCAAGAAAAGGAAATAGATCCATAGTCTTCCAATACTGATTAGGTATCTACTTCTCATCCCCCAACACAAATACCAGATGATAAAGGCCCTGAAAGAAATAACTGGAAATATATATGGATCGGTCTACGAAGAAGGATGGGACTTCAAGTATCATAATGCCCAATAGGAATTTTCCAAAAGAAGACCCCAATGCCCCAAAAGGCATTAGCAAAGTGGGAGAAATTCCATTCAGCATCATGGAGCAAATGAAGAAGACCAATTTGAGTGTCACAATGTGGGATGCACTCTCGATTCCTTCTCAGAGGAACTTGCTATGGGAGGATTTGAACAACTTTGGCACTACCAATAGATCCTTAGGTCAAGAAGTAGGTATGGCAACCAACTTATGCCAACCCGAAACAAAAATATATGCTAAGCCCAACAAACCGCCACCATTCTATATCTCGTTGATTATTGGTGACCATTTGGTACACAATTGTTTGATTGATTACGGAGCCGAGTGGTTAGTAATGCCCAAACAGGTCATAGATGTACTATAAATTCCATATACTCCAATTTCAAGAGGATTTATTCAACTAGATGGTACTGCAGTCTAAATTGTGGGGGTTATTAAGGGGCTTCATCTTACTATCCACGCATGTCCTAGCTTGACATTCACCCATGACATATCTGTTATTGATCTCCCTCCCCTTTTTACCATTTTCTTCTCATGGGATTTCACTACCAAGGTGGGTGGTTATTTGTCATCGATGCCACATATGATCCTAAGGACCTAGTATGGTACAAAAGTAAATATAAGGGTAGAACCAATCTATTATAATCACTTGAAACCTTACACATACAAACCCAAAAATGGTAATTACACCTTTTGTGATCCGAGAGAGGAGGATGCAGATCATGAGCCAACTACTCTTATAGAAGAGGTTCTAGATACAGTTCTTGATGAGGTAAGTATAGATCATCAATATGAACCTTATGCTGATTTATTAGCAAATGAAGAATCTGGTCTATTGTTTTGGAAGATACTATATTGGGTACATATTGCGTAAATGAAAAGGGAGCAATCGTACCTAAGTTGGTTAAAACACCCAGCAATCCCAAGGGACTATGTTAGCTATTCTTTGATGGTTCAAGGAGTAAGAATGGATCTGGTGCACGGGTTATGTTATTTTCTCCATAAGGGGATAAATACTTCTCGTCTTTCCAGTTGTTGTTTAGTTGTACTAATAACGTCGTCAAGTATGAGGCCCTTATACAAGGAATTCAACTTTCTCAAAAAAGAGGAATCAAAGCTTTGACTGTCTATGGTGATAGTGAGTTGGTTGTGCATCAGTTAACAATGCGGAGTGTGCCAAAAATTATCTATTGAGATCATATAAGAATCATGTCTGGGACCTGATAGAGGACTTCAAAGCTTTTGAAATTCATGTAGTTCCTAGAAAACAAAATCAAGACACGGATAGACTTATGACTAGTGGTTCCCAATATGATATACCTACAGATCTAATGAAGGAAGGACAATCGGTGGTCAAAATGGTAGTCCATCCCATAGTACCAGATAATATAACTAGTTGATAGGTATTTGATAGTGATGAGTAGATTGTCCTTTTCCTACAACAAGAGGTAGAGTTTGCTACCAAACATCAGGATAAAATGCACATTTCTTACGGTGAAAAATTATACAATTGAAGGGGAACAAACTACCAAAAGGTTTGGTTACACTTGAATCCATCTTCAATTTGGATGACCAAACCAAATGACAAAGCACCAATATGGTAGTCAAGGAAGAATATTTCGAATAAGTCAAGGTGACAAGCAAAAATGATTAAAAATTGGTAAAGTATGCACTGTTCAATTGAAGAAAGATTTCATTGAATTATGTCAGAATACCATGATATTTTCGCATGGAGCTACAAAGACTTGCATGGTTTCAATCCCGACTTAGCTCAACATACTATTGAACTGGATCCAAACTCCAAGCCAATTCATAAAAACAAAGACCAATCAATCCCAAGATCGAGCCATTTATGAGGAAAGAGATAACCAAGATTATCGAGGCCTACATAATTTTTGCAATCAACCATTCTTCATGGGTAGCCAATATGATGCACATAAGGAAAAAGAACGATGAAATTTGGCTATGCATAGATTTCAGGGATCTGAACCATGCCTCGTTGAAGGATCACTACCCTCTCCCATTAACGGAGAAAATACTCCAAACAGTAGTAGGGGATCAAAGGTTTTCTTTTCTTGATGGATATTCAAGATATAGTCGATTTGGTTCAAAAATATGATCAATTAAAAATGACTTTCACCTCCAGTGGGGCACATACACTTACAACAAGATGTCCTTTGGGTTATCTAATGCGGGGCTACCTTTCGAGAGCCATGGATATAGAATCCAAAGGACTCATTAACGATATGATCTTGGTTTAGCTTGATGATATCACTTTACTCCTCAAGCATGCTTTGAGGATCATATTGCTCATCTAAGAAAAGTTTTTCGAAGGTGTAGAGAATTTGGTGTCTCACTAAAACCTAAGAATTACATTTTTGCAAAGCGGGAAGGAAAGTTGTTGGGGCATATTGTTTCGGGAAAGGGGTTTTCTATCGACCTAGGTAGGATTCAGTAAATTATGTCCTTATCCCTCCCAAGTCATAAAAAGGGTCTCCAGAGTTTTTCGGGAACTATGAATTTTGTGTCGAGATTCATTCCTCAGTTTGTAAAATTGGCAAAACTCGCTAACGACCATTCTAAAAAAATATTCCATTTTCATGGATGAAGGAGGGAAGAGAAAGCTTTGAAGCCATCAAGACAACTATCTCCCAAGCTCCCACATTGGTGAATCCTGGTTTGATAGGGATTTCATTCTCTATGCTTTCCTGGCCAGAAAGTATTTCAAGAATCCTCACTCAACATAATGATGATCTGATGGAGTAGCCCATTTCCTTTTTCAATCAGTCTCTTAAGGAATACGAACTCAAATATTCCTTCATCGAAAATCAGGTCTTTTACAGTCATTCGAGCCCTAAAGAATTTTAGGCATATGTTGTCTAACAACAAAGTCCACTTAATGGTTTCTCATCCTGACATCAAAGAGTTTTTTTGAATAAAGAGATGAATGAGAAATGCACTAGGTGGATTATGAAAGTAATGGAGTATGACGTACACATCAAGGTCACTAAGCTTGTCAGGGGAAAAGGGTTATGTCAACAGCTGGCTACGGACATGGAGACCAAAGATACAAAATATGTCATGCTTCTGAATGTTGATGAAAGAAATGATCAGATTGATTAGTCAACTAAGATGTAGAATTTCCTTCTCTTGGGGTATATCCTCCAAACATGGATAAATTCCAAAGACGTACTTTTTCTCTAGTATATTCCATATGCCGTGATAGATAATGTTCTCTTCTCAAGAAGAATTTAAATGGTGTTCTTCTACGCTGCATCAAGCCAGAGCAGGTGAACAAGATATTAGAGGAATTTCACAATGGCCTATCTAGAGGACATTATTATGCATGAACAACCACTACTAAGATCATGCAAGCTGGTTATTACTGTCAGGCTTGTTCAAAGACTCCCATATCTAGGTGAGGAAATGTAAGGAGTGTGATATTTTCACAAATCAAATAGAGGTTGAAGCTCTCCCATTACATCCCATTCAGGTGGATCAACCCTTCATTTAGTGGGGGTTAGATTTTATTGGAATGATCAATCCTCCATCTAGTGAAGGACATAAATGGGTCCTTACTGCAATGGATTATTTCCTTGCTAGACATAAGTAGTGGCATTGAAGGAGAGAAACGAGAAAGTTGTCCTTGAATTTTTAGAGAATCTAATGACAAGGTTCAGTGTTCCATTTACCATTATCTCTGACAATGCAATGGATTTCCTCGGGTTAAAGATAAGTGAATGGGCTGTTAAGAACGTGATCTACCTCAAGACTTCATCTAACTACTACCCACAAGGAAATGGGTTGGCTGAATCTAGTAATAAGAATCTCATAAGGATCATCAAGCATACAATGGAGGCCAACAAAAGGACCTGGCATACACAACTTAAGATAGCCCTATGGGCGAGATCGGATAACACCTAAAAAGGCCATCGGAGTTTCACCTTTCATGCTTGTATATGGAAGGGAAGCAAAACTCCCACTTTCTTTGGAAATACCTTCCTTGGACTTGGCTTATCGGCTCGAAGTTATGGAGAACGATGCCTTAACAGTGAGGCTTGTTGAACTCATGGAGCTGGAGGAAATTCGAAACTCAACCATGCACACATTAACACAACACCAGGCTCAGGTTAAGAAATCTTTTGACAAGAAGGCATCTGACAGACATTTTCAAGAGGGAGATCTAGTCCTCAAATGGGATGAAGACATGGCCAAGCCAGGAAAGCACACCAAATTTGATGCTCTCTGGAGTGGGCCATACATCATCACAAGTTGTAAAGAGGTGAATTCATTTCATCTATCCAAACTCAACGGAGAAGAATTGCCCATTCATGTGAATGGGATACACCTCAAAGATTTCTTTTGAGATTGTTCCACCCTGTACAGTGTTCTTTTCTTTTCCTCCAAGTGCTTTGCACATCGTTTCATTTTATTTTCTATTTTTGTTTGTTTTCTGTTTTGGTTTTTTCTTTTTAGGACTCCTTGCCCAATGATTTTCTTAAGGCTACTGGTCTTAAAGCTTAACAGGCAAGCTTTCCCTGAGGTCACCAAAAATGTTAATGTTTTAATCTACCTTGAGAAATAGAGGTTGAAAGTAGTCAGGAATTTTTATAAAATCCTTTGTATGGAGGGATTCTACATAATGTTTCAAAATTCTCCAAGTCCCAAAATTCTGAAATTTTTTTGAATGTCATATTTTGGATATTTTCTATTTCGAGTTTAAATGGCATGGGTTTGAAATTTGGTTCCAAATCTCTAAAGCCCGAAAGCCTGAAATTTTGAAAATTTAGACTTTTGGGCTTTTGAGGTTTGGAAATTTTCATTCAACAAATTGGCATTTCTTAACTCGAGTTCCAAGTCTGAAATCCCAAAAGTATGAATTTTCCAAATTTCAGCTTTTGGAACTTTTGGCCCCATTTTGTTTAAATCTCTTTCGGACTTCCGAAGTCAAAATCTGAAAGTCCAAAATTTCAGACTTTCGGGCTTTCGGGTTTCAGAATTCTTCGAGTCATTTTAAGATTTTTACTTTCAAACTTCTGAAGTCCGAAAGTCCAAATTTTCAAAATTTCAGGATTTCGGGTTTTGGAAATTTTCATTTCCAATTCACATTCTTCGTCTCCCAATCTCGATAATCAAAGCCCAAAATTCTGATTTTGAGAATTTTGGGCTTTCAGTTTTAGAATTACAGAAATCCTTTGTCCATTTAATTTTTCACCAACCCTGTACATCGATCAGTTTCGCCATTAATATCAGTTTTCTATTTAAACTTGGTTTTTACTCATCATTTCTACCCGACACATTTTCTATGACATTATATTTCTTGTACTTTGTGATGTTATTTTCAAGGTATTTAGAGTTGTTCAAATGATCCTCTCAAGTTTCCCATATTTTTTCTCAACATTCTCATTTTTCAAGGTTTGGGAATTAGCATTGTTCAACAAAAATCATTTCCCTCATCTTTGGAGGAAACTTTTTAGAGAAAATTTTCGAAAAAACTTTTTAGAGAATTCTTTCGAAGAAAATTTTCGAGATTTCTTTTGGAACTTTCAACTTTGACATTTATTTTTGGAACTTTTCAGTTTGGAACTTTAGAGGTTTTTCTTTCATGTTTTTCATAGATTTTATTTTCAAGATTTCTTCAACTTCAGCTTAAAACATAGGGCTTGATGTCTACTTCCACTTCAAAGGGAAAAGAAAAGATGAAGTACTCATTTCTTGGGGTTGCTCCTCACTCTGTCTTTCTTCGACTTAGGGAATATAGGGGACACCGACCTAGGGAAAATTGATTTTCCAGATTTCTAGGAAAGAATAAAGGCTCCAAACAAGAAATCATGGATGCAGGCCATCTATGACAGTGGGCTTTCCCTTGCTGCTTGGTTTTCCCACATCCATGCATTGCCCAAAGTTTGTTTTATCTCTGCAACAACCCACTTTGAAAAAGACTCCATGTCGGTCAAAGATAATGATGATAAGGTAGTAATCCATTTGGACCCAAACTTCTTTGAAGATCTACTCAAACTTCCCAATGTTCAAGATTACACCACAATTTCACTAGAGTTAGCAGTGGAACATTGGGACAAGGAAGAGGAAGTATGCTCAAAAATCATGATGAAAACTTATCTAGCTAAAAGCTTCACCAAATTACCCAAAACTATGCATTGGTTAGATTTTATTTAGGAGGTCAGTGATCTTATTGTGCTACTAAGTAGAGTTTCAGGTCTCCCTTCTGCAAAGGAATTCTAGGAATGGATGTTTTTGTACATCGCTACCATCAAGAAGAACAATGAGTTTATCTCGATGGGGAGAACATTAGTAGCTCCATTTGCTATCAATTGAGCAAGGTGTCAGCTACGAAGACTTTCTACATGACATCCTTTCTGGTGTATCTGCTGCTGCTATGGGAGATTTTGCTAGTTTGAATACCAGAGGTGTTCGTAGCACTTCCCAAATTTATGATTTCTATCCACAACTCACACTGAGTGAAGGAAGCAAGGCATTTTGAAGGTTCAATGACGCCTTCTTTGCAGTTATCCTCTACCATTTTGACAAAGAGTTATACAACCGAAGGATTTCTGATGAAGCCTTCAAAGAGGTGCGTGAGTGGGGAGCCATCTATTTGCAGTTCCCTACATTCACTTACATTTAGGTTCCAAGATTTATAGGTGCCCCAAAAAATTACCAAGGTTCCCCATTGATAAATGGGTTCTACTGGAATTAGTATGACAATTGTTGGATTATCATCGAATTCAAAACAAGCACCACAAATCAAGAACACATTTCCCTATTTCAATTGGCAGATACACCTGCCCGAATATTCATAAGGCCAAAAATGTGGATGTAGAATTAGCTGAAGTGACTTTGCAAACCTTTCATCCATGAACTAATTTTGATTATTGGGGTAAATTTGGTAAAATAGGTCATTCCAGTGCCCACGTGCCCCAATTGGAAGATATCTGGATTCATTGTCATGATGAATATATCGTGCAACAAAGAGATTATGAGAGGTTGACCTTGGATGAGGTTTGACAATTTGGCTTGGTTGATGTCCCAAAGGAGGCACAAGATAATGATGAGGTTTTAGATGTGGCATACAAAAATGATAATATTGCCAATCAACCATTGCCATGGATTGATTGGTATGCGAGGATTGCTGTAATACAAAGGAGAGGCGGGGCCCATTCTCAGAGAGAACTTACGGTTGGTTGGTTACCTTGGGAATCTCACCTAAAGGGGGAGATCAACCTAGAAATACAGGAGCTCTACTAGCAATAAACCAACCAACACCCACTAAGGGAAAAAGGTTGAATCAAAAGGCTCCTACAATCCCAAAGAAGATTTCATTTGTTGTTGGAGGTTCTTCTTTTTCTAAGGTGCCTATTCCTAAGGTTATGTCTCCTATAACACCTATGACAAAGTAGTTGAAGTCAGTGACTCCCCTATTATCTCCCGAGATCCATCACATCTTCTTCCTCCTCCATTGTCACTTTCAATATCAGTTCCTTCCATTTCTAAAATTATTTTTTCTTTCCCATCTCCTTCCATTACCCAGGTTTTCTCATCTCTTCTAGTTCTCTTTCTTGGAGAAACTACGGGGTCACCCATTTCTTCTTCACTTCCCTTAAAACTTCCATTTTCTTCAATCATACCCCTAACATCATTCTATCAACTCCTATGGCTGTCCTTATGTCCATCCGATCCATCATGGCCACTTCTACCCAAATACCAACTAATGTTTCTAGTGCTCTTGCCTTATCTAATGTCTCAAGTATCAAATCTACTATCCCATCTTCATTAGCTTTAGCCATACCAGAATGGATGTTTAGGAAAACTCCCAAGCAAAAGAAGAAGGTGCCTCTAGGAGATGTTATAGATCTCAACATATTGGAGCATATGCCCAAGAGATAGGCCAAGAGACCAAGAACTATGTCAAGTCTGATAGTTAACCCATCTGGAGAATGGGTAATAGAAGTTTCCACCCCCATTGAGGGGAAAACTAAAGAAATAATCACAACTACAGATTATTGGATCTCAAAATTCTCATTAGGAAAGGCCACTCATGAAGGAGCCAAGAAAGATGTGCACACTGCCCTTGGGGATCTTTTGGAAAAATATGAAAAGATAAGGCCACCAAATATGAACTCAAAGCCAAGGTCGAGAAGCTCACTTCACTGCTGCGTAAAGTAACCCAACCCACTCCATCTACTGAAGTATCAACTACTACGGCTATGACGATTTCATCTACAATCGATGATATTTATTATCATGAGATCGAGAAGCTAGGCCAAAAAGGGAGATTGGTAAATGGATGGATTGAACACATACTTGTAGGAAGCTAATCCCTTAATCAAGGAGGTTATCAAAATATATAATGATCTGTAGGATGGGAAGGCTGCTATTTGAAAAATGGATGAGGCCTTTTCCAAAGATAATAATAATCTAAATTTCAATTTGGAATCATGGAGTGAGATCAAAGAAGAAGACCTCAACTTGCTTCTTTAGGAAGAGGTGATCGATGATGCTTAAAAATGATTTAAATATAAAAATGCCATGGAATTCCGGTGCCAAGTATTATAGGATTTAATCAAGAAATTGGAGGAGAAACGAGTGGAAATCACGGATGCCCTGAATGACATCTTAGAAGAATTTGATATTTCCAATTGCAAATTCTTCAATGAAAACATCGATGCTCTTCCTGAAGATAAAATTAAGGAAAATTTCAAGGATTTGGTGAAGCGTGATGATGAGGTCACCAAAAATTTCAATAGTGACTCCATTGATTGATTGGTCTTGTGCCAAAATTTCATAGGGAGGTTGAAGAAGGTTACGAATAAGCTTCGAAGAGTGTCAGCCAAGATCACAAAGGAGATTGAGACAGTAGATGTAGTGAATAACTATGTATGTGGGCACGAAGATGAAGAAATTCGGGAATTATCAAGCGCTTCATTGAGTATAAGCACCGAATAGTCAGTGTGTGGGAAGGATAACAACAAAAACTTGTAAGAGGGTAAGGTGTAGGTGAACCGGACCAAATTTGAGTGGCCATGAAAGGAAAAATCCAAGATTCAAATCGAGTTAAAGTTGCGGGATTGATTGAGTCAAACCCCTATAAAAAAATTTCTATTTTCATGGGAACATGTTCCCTTAATTTAATGACATGTCTATTTTTAGTCAAATGTTAGTTAAGGTCCCAACTATGATGGCTCAACCAAGGAACTTATAAATAGTTGAATGCTTCAAGTTAGTAGAGATATATTATTTTTGGTAGGATTTTCTCTTCAAGCTTGGAAGAGTGCTTCAGATATTTCTAAGAAACATTTTAATTATATTCAGAGTTACACCTTGCTATTGGAAATCTGATTTATTGTGTTGAATGGTTAATCAATGTTTACTTTGTGAATTTACAATTCCTTAGTGTGAATGATTATCTTACCTTTATTTCAGGTTATCTATTTCATGTTTTTTTATTATTGGCAAATAGTTTTTTGAAAGGGACTATACCCTTGAATACAAAGAAGGCCTAAAAGCCAGGATAAGCAAGAGAACCAGAGTGAAAAGGATCAGAATCCAAATGTTACAATGATGCTCAAAGTAGCTAAAAATAGCTACCAAAACGAGACAGAACAACAAAATTACTGCAAAAAAGCAGTAAAGGATCCGCAAAAACAACAAAAAAACAAACAAGGACAACAGAATCAACTGCAGCTACTTCCTAGTAGCTTTGTCTAAGATGGTTTTGATATTCTTCCAGGATTTAAACATACCCAAAGTAGTCATATGGGCAGCGTCATTAGAATCCAGCTGCTCCAAGGTCTTCTTGCTTTCTTTATCAGTACCCCAAAGAGTTGTCTGGCACTCCGCTTAGGTTGGAGACACTTCTGACGTGTTGTTCAATAAATTCCTCAATCGCCCTAAAGATGGCAATGTTGTAATCATGCCTAGTCTTGGCCTTCCCTAAGCGAGAGTCCAAGGAGTGCAATTTCTTGTAAATATCTTCAATTTGGCTACTGTCCACATCCTCCTCCTCCTCCTTCTTCCTCTTTCCTTTCTGTTTTGTCAAGTTTTTAACTTCATCCTTTAACAATTTCATATCTACCTCTAAGGCTTCCAGCCTTTTTGTAGGGCTTTCCAATTGCACTTCCCGGGGGCTGGCACTGCTGATATGCAGGAGGTCATGAGCAATTTCAAATTCATGAGAACCCTTCTCCACAGCAAGGGTCTCAAGGTTAAGCTTCCTAGAAGCCCTGGTAACCGGTCTCCGCGAGGTAGAGGCCAAGTGGGGGGGGGAGCATCAGAAGGGGGAATGGGAGAAGAATCCTGAATGGCCAGCATGGGGGTGACAACAGCGGTGGCAGGGATAGAGAAAGGAGAAACAGGGCTGGCAGCAGCAGAGCTCGGCAAAGGGGAATCGAGCTAGGGGAGGATGGGAGACCAGGAAACCTGAGTAGACAACATTTTTGTAACAACAAAATGAGCCCTTGGTGCAGAGGAACCACCCAGGAATGCTTTTGAAACTCAAGAATGGAGCGTTCAAGAGAGTTCAACAAGTAATGGGGGAAACAAACCAGACGATCCCTACGAAAATGATTAAGAAAAATAAGGTGTTTTACAGGAACAGTGACAAACCTCCCTTCCAAGGAGATGAACCGTATCATCATGTGGGTTACTTCATCATATGGTGGAGGGATCGAGCTAACAAGTAGGCCCACTGTTAAGTGGGTCAGTTTCTCCTCTCCCTCAACAAATCTTCTCTCTTCCACATCCCTATCGACCCTTTTGTTAAAGAATCTGAAGCCTTCCAAGCCAAGGCCGGTCACTTCAGCTATAAGCTCTTCATTGATTAAGACCTTCTGCCCCCCATACTCCACTGTCCTCTCCTTCCAATCCTTTGCAAAGTGCACAGAGATGCTCTGGTCATGCCCCTGCACTTTTTCCATGAAGTTTGTTATGCCACCCTTGCTAAGAATGCTCCACAGCTCAATATTGTCTTTCCAGTCAGGGTCCACACTAGGCTCAATTTGACAAGGAGGACCCCCATCTTCTGCTCGCAGCTGAATCAAGCAACTAATTCCTAATTGATTGCTAAAGCCACCCACTTTTTTGCTATAGAAATCCACACCAAAATGGAAATGAGAGCCGTTGTTATTTCATGTTGTGAAGGAATAATGCGACTATATTTTATATCAGTTGTGAAAACCTTATTTTCCTTATGTATTAAGTTATGTCATCATTATCCCTAGTTGTAGAAATAGATGTTTGACATATGCATGTGTGGTTTCCTCATGATAAATTAATTATGTGTTGAATCCAATTTGATCTATCCTTATGTACGCTTAAGTTTAACAAAGGAACGTATGCTCCTGGTTTGTTGTATTTTGTACCCTTTAGAGTGGTGATAGGTGAAGGTGGTCAGTGATGTAGTATCCCTCCCACATTAACCCTTCTAAATATTAGAAAACCCTTAATTTGGTGCATCACCACCCTTAGTATAGTTTTAGTTATGCAAAGTCTCTTTCCTTAAAACTCATGAAGATGTTAGCTTAGGATTAGATGGTCATTTTATTACACTAGGAGTAGTAAAGCATTTAGTTTAGGAAGAGGAAGCTGACCTTCTCTGGAGGTTCACCTTGAGCCCAAGTCCCACAGCTTGAGAGGTGATCCCATGTGTCCCAATCACACCGAATATCGTGATTCATTTTCAGGCCATTCAGGGGGTGTAGTGATTTGGTGACAACAAGTTTCATCAATTTAGGATGGGAAAATTCCACATATTGAGATCCGAAGCCTCGGTAAAGAAATGAGAATTTGTCTATGCTTTCTTGGTGTACTTGGTTTTGATGTGCTTTAAAGTGGCCTCAAATTTATGTGTAGTTTCTTATTACACCATTATTGATTCTCCTATAATTAACTCTTGTATGCATGGGAGAGTCTCACCCGACGTAGAAACAAATTAAGGCATGAAGGAAATCTCATGTGCTTGATACAAAACCAGAGCTTGACCAAGATGAGATGACTCAACTACCTCCAAGGAAACACTTGGATTTTAGGGATGATTAAGAGATTGAGATGGGTCAATTTACCCTAGATCTAGTGGTTGAAGATTATTTTATCTAACCTTTTCCTTTTGTGAAGCCTCCTTAGGGAATAGACTTCAATACACTTGTCTTATAGAAGCTTCCTCTTAGAAGATTCTTTTGAATGAGTAGACTTCGGTGACCCTATCAGGTACTTTGAGAGAAGAAGTGAGAGACACTTTCTTGAATGGAGCTAATAGACCACCATATTTAATGAAATAGGCCCTCTTCCACTTGAAAAAATCTTTTTATATCTAAATTAATGCATGATTATTTCTTTGATGTCACCAAATTCTCATATGTTCCACAAAGTAGGGAGAAGAGGATATGTTTACACTTTGCTTAATAATTGGGATCAAATAGATCATATCCATCATCATTCAAATCCTTCTAAAAACCATTCAAACATGAAATCCCTCATCTGATCTACAATCCTCGTGTAGGCTCACCTCTTAACCTAAAAATCATTAATGCAGTTAGCCCAATAGTATTTAATATGTCAAATGTGATGAAAACATGGAAAAATACAGTCTCAAGGTTCTTCCTTCTATCAAATTATGGCTGAGATATATATGAATATAAATTAAAGGGTGTAAAGGATGATTCAATATTCACTACATCCATTACATTTTTTCATGAGTAGATCCTAAGATAAATAGGGAAAGACACACCTTTCTTCTTTGCACTTTTTCACCTGGTGTGAACATGAGACAACTACCTGCACAACTCAATCATGATGATCTTATCACTTGGGTACCTTGGTAACTTGCAAGGTGAAAGATCAAACCCTCTTTATTTTTGATCGATCCAGTTGCTTGAGGTGAAATTATTTTCTCAAGATTTCCTTTGAGTAACCTTATGATATACATGGTGAATGCATCATTCACCCTTGAGAAGTGAGAGTTACTTTCCTGATATGTGAGATGAGGATAATTCTCATATGCTAGATACTTTTGTGGCACATTTGAGGCAGAGGAGAGACCTTGGAAGGGCCTTGTGTATGTGAGGGCATACACCGATAAAAATTCATTTTGAACTTATTAGATGTAGGCAAATGCGACGATTACCAAAGTGAATCTCACCGCTTATGATATGTCTCCAGTCAATCATCATATGATCTCCTTTTGTGACCATCGGGATGAATTGAGCCATCTAGTCTTAGAAGTAATTTGTATTTTCTTCTCCCATCACCCTATTTAGTATTATTACTGCATATGATTATGCCTCATGGAATTCACTTTGAGACCAAGTTTTGGGAATCTGAGAGGGCTTCCTTCCTTGTTTGAGCCATGATCTGATTGCAGAAGACTTATACAAATGAATCCATTCTTACCCAATCTTGAGAGGAAAATTATCAAGTGATGATCACCATGTTGTTACAAGTGGGAATTTGTATACATTGAGAGATACCTTTCATAGCGAGGACTACTAGAATTGAATTTTCGTCTATCAAAATTATTATTGAGTTTGGGTCATAGTTTTGGGCACAAGCTAGGACTACCTCTATGTTTTGAACATATAATGGATGAACACCTACTATGAATAGTCCACATGAGAATATATTTTCTTCTACAGTTCACGAGGGTCAATCAACATCCTAGCTTTCAAATCCTCTAGGTCCATGTTTGTCACATCACTGTCACCCACATTGGGATACTTAGTGTTTAATGTGGAAATTGGCTCTAAACCTGAGTACTTGTCCTTCACGGTGACTGGAGTTAGTGAAATTAATTGGATATGGATGAGTATGAATGATTTGACCCCAATCCAAACACTCACTATTTTTAGCAGGTTCCCACCTCAAATGTCTATTTTGGAAAGTTTATCAAATTGTCACTTTTGAGTGTTTTTGTCTTTAAAGGAGTGATGGTGACATTGAAACTAGCGTGTTTATGAAAAATACTATTTATAGATGGTGGTCCTTTGGATATTGGAATGTGATGAAAATGATCTCAAAATTTTATGTTTTTCTCTGGGATGCTCTACTCCAATTTTTTAGAGCTTTTTAATCACCATATTTTTAAATATCTAAAAAGGAAAGTACAATGGTTGAAATTTTCTTGATTGTACAAAATCACTCAGACCATTAATGAGGGTAATATTATACTCAACAAAAAGGCATTTTTGCAAGGATGACACCATGAAATTTCAAGGAATTATGAGGCAAGGTTTTGTAATTATGAGAAAATTTATGTTTTCAAGCATGGGTGTTCTGGAAATATTTAACAAAGACATGAAAGTGAAAAATGGAGTTTGGGGGAAGAATAATGAATTTGAAAATTAAAAAATTTATGAAGTGTTTATATTTAATCATTTCGCTCCTTTGTGTACCTTAACTCACTTAAAATTAGTTAGGATGACCCATGTTAATTAGGGGTTAGAGGTCCAATTGAAACCACAAAAAATAGGGGACATATGAGGTGGGGGATAGCATGGACACCAAAGTGTTATTTTTACTAGATTGTGCCAAGTGTCATAATGGGAAAACATGTGAGGGAGATTAAGGGGCTCAAAAAGAGTTTCCGGGGCTAGCGAGGAGTTCTCGCATGTAACTAAATCTTAGCAGAAAGGTTGGTTGAAGTTTTTGTGTCTCTTATATCACCTTGGATGTTGGGTCAAAAACTTGAAAAGTGTGCCATGGGTGGATATTCACATGAGGAGGGGACCAAGTGAGTTAAAACACACATTACAACCTTCTTAGCAATTTAAATTGTAACTTTAAGTGAAGAGATTCACTCCATAAAAAGGGGCACACTTTTGTGTCCCCACTTTCCACTTACACCAAAGGAAAAGAGACAAGGGACATCTACTATGAAAAATTGTGCTAGGGGGTCCTATTTTTGAGTTGTGAAATAAGCTTAGGAGCCAAGTTTCAATGTTGTAAGTGATGTAAAATAACTCATCAATATGGGGTACAATTTTATGTACCTAATGTCCCCTTTAATCAAGGGACAAGGGAAAATTGATAAAATAGGTGAAAACGTGCACTCAAGCTTATAAAACATGTTGATGTCACCCTATTAATGTGAGAATAAAACACAAAAGTTAATTTTTCCACCCCGAGAGAAAATCTTGGAGTTCGGAGGCCATACCTTATATGAATTTGACTCCAAAACACAAAAATATTTCATTAAAACCATTTAAAAGAGATAATATTGATTTAAAATTGAATTTTAGGCCTATTCACTCTTTATCACAAAGGGGCAACGACAATGACCCAAACTATCATGTGAACATTATGGGGCCAAAGATCAAAACATGATATTTCCACCATGCAACACTTGGAGCCCTAGAGCTTTCCATTGACTATTTTTAGCTTATAACTCCTCCCAAAACTCTTGAAATATTTAGGACAAGGTCACTTTCTCCATTGAAGCTTGCATTATTCGTACTCGAAATGACTCGTCATTTACTTGGATGGATCTCGAACACCACATGAATCCACACTATTCCTATAAAATACCAAGAATATCTTCATTTATCTTCTACACAACCTCTATATGTGTTGAGCCCTTGCATTTATCTTACGGAGAGAATTTTTTTTTGCAAAATGGCTAAAAATATCCCTTTTAATGCCTTTGAGGAACACTATTCCACCTTAGAACTTAGTAGCTTCATGAATACATTTAGATATACTCCACTACACATGGAAAACAATTAAAAACCATGTTAGCATGATCCTCTTTTCCAGAATGAGGATGATACAATTGATATGATGGATAAAAGAATGGTTCACAATGATAGTGAGAGGAGGTTTCAAGTGGGGGTTTGGTTGTCATGGTCAAAGTTTTTAAATTTTTCATTCTAGAAATTTAGCATGGAAACACGTTGAAAATTGCATTAGTGTTTGTATGAATATTGTGATATTTCCACCAACCCCTTCAATGTGGCCTACCATTTTTATTGATGTCATTGTTCTAAGCACTCACCTCTACCAAGCCTCCATATAGGCGAAAGCCATAAAGGGTCTAGATCCTTACATATTTTTTTGTCTATGAATTAAAATATAAATCTTCTAACTCTTCTAAGTATTTTTCAAAAATGTATGGCGTGGTGGGATGACCATTTTTAAAGACTATTAAAAATAAGAGCTTTGATTGTTCATAGGTTATTAGTGCTAAAAAGGTGTAACAATATTATTATTGGTGGGGGTTACTTTTTTCAATTTTAGTGGTATTTCGTAAGAGTTGAGGGGTGAATTATTTTCCTTAGAGGAATTTTGTACTTGGTGGATTTTTTTAGTGCAACATGCATCAAGTTTCAGAAGTAATATTTGGAGGAAATACTTATAGACATCATTTTGTATAAGACTAACGGATGGGCCAGTGAGACATCTTTTCACACCCTCTATGAAACACCATTATTTCTCATGTGATTGTGTTTTTCTGCTATCATCATCTACAACTTCAAATAGATGTTTCTCAACACCCAAAGCTCTATTTTGAATGCCAATTTTTCAAAGTGCATATTTTTCATGTGTAGATTTCAAATTTATAGGTGAAATATTCTCATTGTATATGAAAATTGATCATTTTTTAGTTTTATTTGTTTCTCTCTATTGCAAGCATTCACATGTTCTTATAAACTATGTAATTATAAGTGTTTTTGGAGGGTTGAATTATTTTTTCTATGGAGTCCACTTTAATTTATCTTAGACGGTGATTTTTTTAATCTTTATGGAAAATATTATTTCCATGAATTTTGTATACAAACTTTGTTTCTTGGGCCATGTTTTGGAACTACATGGTGTTTTGCATTCTACGCATCCATACAATCTATTGGATCCAAGAATGCTTATATTTTCCTAATTTTTTTACATGGTACCTAACATGACCTTGTAGCTAGGATGATTTTGAGGATGAATTTGTGTCTCATTTTTAACTTGGTATACTTTTTTGTAGGACTCATTCTCGCACTCTTGCCTAGTGTTCAAGGAAAGGTTTTATTCTAGTCATGTAGACACTTCATTATTTTCATATACTTTTAACACATAGGAAAGATTGATAGTCTCATTGTATGGAGAAATTCTATTGAATCCATTATTTACATATCTTATTCAGTGATTGAGTAGTGGATTTTGGGCCACTCACGCAACATTGATTTGACACGGCTTGAGTTTATTCTCTATCCGGAGAAGTTAGTGGCTAGATGATTCTGGAACTTCTCTTTATGTCATCATTTTTGAGACATTTGAGGCCCATTTATATGTTCCTAATTTCATTATTTAGGTATAATTTCTCTATTTTAGCACACTATTGAGTTATGATTCCTCACACACACACACAAATATGGCCATCTAATCGGGCACATTGTTTACTAGAACCCATTTGAGGATTGTCATGTCTAATATTGATGAAATTTATTGGTGATAATATTATGTATTTTTGATGCTTCAAAAACATGAGAACATCCTTATATAAAGTGACTTCTAGCATCCCCAAATACTATTATATCATTAGTGTTCAAGTAGTGGATCTGTACCACTTGTGTATATATGTTTATTTTTGCACCGATGATTATTCTCGTTCTACACAACCATGTATAAGTATAGTTGAGCCCACCTTGCATTATTTTGGACCTCACCCATTATTTGGAGCCACTCTTGCTTCAACACTTTTTTATTAGCTCATGTAGGTATGATATTTTCTTCCTCCAATCCACCCATTTGGTATTATAAGGGGTTGTTTTTATACTACTATATTTGGGTGTTAAATGTAGCTTTCTTTGGTATCCTTGGGGACCATTTCAACATCTAATTTTGTTATTCCTTAGGTGGTAGATCAACCTACATAGTGTATAATTGTTTAGTGGTGGATCAATCCATATTTTTGTACTACTTCTAGTGTGTTGTATTAATTTATTGAGAATCCTTGTAGTGTTTATGAAAATCTTTAGTGATGGATCAACCTCCATAGTTCATGCTTCTTTAATGCTGGTTAACACATATTTTTTCAACATATTATTTTACTAATTATTTTGTGTTGTAATATTATCTTGGGCATCATTACAGTATATATCAACATGTTTATGCATTTGCTAAAAATATTATATTCATTGTGCACACGTACCTCATCGGCCTTGTTGTCATGACCCATATCAAAGATTAAGCCTCACATTTTTCATAGCCTTCCTAAGTTTAACTTAAGAGGGTTGTTGGTGTAATTTCCTAAATTCACATTAGGACTTAAATACTCTTAGTTAGTTAATAATATTTCCTAGGATTTTCTATTTTCTATTATAGAATATAAGTCATGTGGGAAACACAAACTTGAAATCCAAGTTTTATCACCCACCCCACATGGGTCATTTTACCATGTGTTTGTACTATTCATTTGGCGACTTAGCAATTTCTCCATTTCCATATTAAAAATAGTTCCCCTCACTCAAATGGTATAAATAAGATGCATTTGTGAGTGTAATAATGTGAGAGAACTCAACAACGTTAAACTAAGAGGTTTTTATCAGACCGTATTCATTCTCTTCCTTTGTGTAGGTTAATAAATTTTTTTGGTACATTTGTATTCAAAACTCTCATCTATCTTTATTTACTATTTATAGGTGATATGCCTTATTTATTGTATGATCTAGGCTAGTCTAAAATTTCAATACAAAAGAGTGCTTAATTTTAGGTGTATACATATTCCCCCTCTTTAAAAGGTCATTACAGTAAATGAAGTAACATCTTTTCAAAGAACATGAAAAATTTGAGAATGGAAGGGTGATAACCCCTTGAGGGTTTTTTTGATTGAATTAGGATAAAAGGTTGGTAGGTTAAACAAAATGTTAGTAGAGATGGGTAGGATAAAAGCAATCATATGGGAAAAAATAGACAAATGGGGAATATTAATAAGTGATCAATTTATTTATGGATTGATATATTGATAATTCCCCAAGAAATATTTTATGTGAGGGATAAAATTTATTAATTTTATGACCCTAGATGCGCCAAAATAAATGATCTATGAGAGGGGAAGTTGTATACTTTTTATTGATTGATGGATGTTAAAGTTGCGAGTTTAGATGTGCCCCGGGTAGTGATATATGTGAGGGAGGAGATATGAGATTTGATTAAATTTATTGATTGAGTATTTGATGATAGTCTAACAGATTAGTAAGTACTTGAATAGATAGATTATATTATGCAAGTATGATTTTAAGAATTAACCAACTCCGAAGCATGATTATTAATGATATAAAGGGGTGAAAATAGGTCTAGATGGGTGAATAGAGGGAGGAGGGGTGGGGGTGGGGGTGGGTAAATAGTAGATTTGGATTGAAAACCATTCATTTTTATCCTCGTACTTATAAAATTTGATCTTTGACCTTTGGATACTTGAGACAATCTGACAAGGATTGTAGTTTATCAACGTCATGGTGAGAACATCCACAAACACTAAAGGATTATAAAATGAGGTCTAAAGGGTAAATAATGTTTTGAATTAGTGTTTTTATTGTTTAGGGTTAATTAATGGAAATAAATGTGTGAAAAAGGGTAATTAGGTGAAAAAATCACTTCCAAAGTGACATTTTTGCTACCATGAATGGCATTTCAGGATATGAGTGTCATTTTTCAAAAATAACACCTACAAATGTGCCATTTTTTTGAAAACAAAAGTTCCAGTTTTGGAAAAATGTTGGTGGGGAGTGATAATTTTATTGAAAAGGTCATAAGGAGAAAATGATCATGTTATTTTTGACAAAAATGGAAGAGGGATTAGTTAGATTATGATGAAGGATGAATATACTAATTTTATTATGATTACAAGAGGTTTTATATCTTTATGTTGCTTGAGAGTAGATATCCTAGGATATGTCATTGTTACAATACCTATATGATATTAAGAGTGAATTCTTGGAGGTGGTGAAGCTATATTATGTGGCCCACATGCCCGGGATAAGAGATGATAGGGTGTTGCTTACAACATTAGAAAAGTGATGACACTAAATGATGATTACATTTCACCTTCCCACCAAAGAGATGATAGTGACCTTGGAGGACATTTTGAAAATTATGAGTATCATGATCTCGAGGTGATATTGTGTCCTCGTGCACTTTGAAGGTCTAAAATATTTAATGAGAAAGATCATTGGGAGAGTAGATTTGGTGATAACACAAAGAAGTATTGATTTGGAAGTGTGCATGGATAATGGCTTAGTATGTTGATTTTCCTAGTATCCAATGGAGATTCTTAGAGGTATATTGCTTATTAACAAGATTGAGAGATACTTTATGATGAGTTTAACATATGAGGTTGGGGATATACTACATGATATGAATTTTTTTCTTGGGGAACCTATATGTTGGTGACATTGTACAAATATACGTATCTCGATATCTTATAAATATGGTCATGTGATGAGATCCTCAAATATTATTTAGATATGGGCTTAGGAGAATATAACTATAGTGAGGCCCATGGGTAAGAGAGTGGTTTGATAAGTGGATGAGCCTATGGGTTATATTTGTATATTGGATTATAGAGTAATAATCCATATGAGAAAAAAATGTTTCCCGGTATATCGGGCATGTTTTAAGGCCAAATTGTTTTTCTTGGGGTCGCCCCAACCATCACACTGTGGCTGCCGCCCGAACCCCTACTCGAGCCCCTACCCAGACTGCCTAAACCTCGGTGAGACAACTATGGAAAGTGTACAGTACTCTTAGTGTATATTATTCAACACTTTCTCACATGAAAATAGGCTCCACAACCTAACAATCTCCCACTTGGAGACTAGTTTTCCTTTGAGAAAACTTCTCAACCCTTCACTAGTTTCCATGAAGACCAACCAAAGTTGAAAACAACTTCAATTTTTCCCTTGTGACCACCTTGGTCATCATGTCTACAAGATTTTGAATGGTATGAATCTTCTCCAACTTAAAATTTTCTTCCTTCAAAGTTGTCTTGATGAAATGGTACCTTAATTGTATATGTTTTATCCTAGAGTGGAAAGAAGAGTTCTTAGCTAGGTGTATAACACTCTGACTATAACTATATATCTTTCCTTCCTCCTGATTATGCCCCAAATCCTCAAGCAATTTATGTAACCAAATCATTTCTTTGCTTGCTTCTATGGCAGTAACATACTCAGTCTCTATGGTTGACAAAGCCACCAACTTCTATAGTTGTGAAATCTAGCTCATTGTTGTCCCACCTATAGTGTAAACATAACTTGTCATGCTCCTCATGTTGTCTACATATCCAGCCATATATGAATCTACATAACCACACAAAGTGGTGTCTGCTCCACTGTAGCACAAAAATATCCCCATGGTCCCTCTCAAATACCAAAGGATCCACTTTACTACCTTCCAGTGATCTCTACTGGATCACTCATAAATCTACTTACCACTCCCATTGCATGGGAAATATCAGAGCTTGGTGCACACCATGGCATACATCAAACTACTAAAAGATAATGAGTAAGGTACCTTGGACATCTAGTTTCTCTCCTACTCTATCTTGTGACATTGCTCCTTTGATAACTTTAAATGGCCCGCCAAAGGAGTCCCAACCGGTTTAACATCATGCATATTAAACCTCTCCAAGACCTTAATGTACTCTTCCTGAGATAAAGTCATCTTCCATTCCTTCCTATCCCAAGATATCCTCATACCAAGGATTTTTTTGGTTTCCCCCAAATCCTTCATAGCAAAGGATTCACTTAGCTACTTCTTGAGTACTTTTATTTCTTGTATGTTTTTACCTACAACCAACATGTCATCCACATATAGACAAAGGATAATATAATTGTCATCCTCAAATTTCTTTGTATACACTGCAATGGTTAGAATGACATCTAATATAACCTTGCTCCATCATGAAGCTATAAAATTTATTATACCATTGACATGGAGCTTTTTTCAAGCCATACAAGCTCTTCTTCAGTTTGCACACCATCTCCTCTTTACCTTTGACCTCATAGCCCTCTCGGTTGCTTTGGATATATAGTTCCTCATCTAAATAACCATGGATAAATGCATTCTTTACGCAAGTCGTTCTAAGTGCAAGTCTTCCGCAACTATTCCTAGAACAGTTCTATTGGAATTCATTTTTACTACGGAGAAATAATCTCATCAAAATCTATACCTTTTTTCTCTGTAAACCCTTGACCACCAACTGACCTTATATATTTTCTTGCCTCCTTATTTCTCTTTGAATCTAAATACCCACTTGTTCTCAGTAATGCTCTTTTGCCTTCGGGTAGCTTCACCAAATCCTATGTCCGGTTCTCTATGAGAGTCGATGCTCCTCATCCATGGTTTTCTCCCACTTCTTCTTGGCATCTACCCGCATTGCTTCATCAAATATCTTTGGCTCTCCACTATTAGTGAGTAATAAATAATAAAAATAACGAGAAAAATGTTCGTGTTCTATTCATACCCTAGAAGACCTCCTCAATATGGGAGTTTGGGGTTCATGTTGAGGAGGTTTCTGAATTGATTCATGTTTCACTTTCCCATCTAGAAGATCCTCTACTGCTCACGCGTATTCTTTCTTGGATTCTTCCTTGTTTTCCCGCAATCGTTGCTTATACATGACTTTCTCATTAAAGACCACATCCCTAGATCAATTGATTTTCTTGTCCTTAATACTCCAACATTTATATCCAAATTCATCACTACTATAACCAATGAAAGTACATTTTTTTGATTTAGCCTCTAGCTTGGTCCTATCATCTTTGTCTATATGGACAAACAATTCACATCCAAATACTCTAAGAAATGAATAATCAACTTTCTTACAATACCAAGCCTCCTCAGGTATACCTCCATCCAAGGCACTTGAGGGTCCTCTGTTTATCAAGTACACAGATGTGCTCACTGCTTCTACCCAAAAATAAAGAGGTAGTCTTGCATGTAACCTCATGCTCCTAACATGTTCGATTATTGTTTTGTTCATCCTTAAACAATAATCATCAAATTCATATTTTTCCCGTGGATTCTTCTTAGAATAGTAATCATCAAATTCATTACTGCAATACTCCCCTCCATTATCTGACCTGAGACATTTTAGCTTAAGACCTATTTCATTCTCTTCCAAGGCTTTCCATTTAACAAAAGTGTCAAATACATCAGATTTTTTTCTATTACAATAAACCCAAACTTTGCTTGTTGCATCATCAATAAAAGTAACATAATAACTTGAACCCCCAAGAGATGATACCTGATTTGACCCCCACACATCGAATGCACCATCTCTAAATTACTCTCTTTCTTTGTAGGTCCAACCTTGAGAAACATTACTCACTTCTATTTACCATATATGCATTCCTCACAAAACACCAAACCTATTTTTGTATATCCGGAAAATCCTTCTTTATGATATCCATGCCCTTATGGCTCATATGATTGAGCCTATAGTACCACAATATTGTATCTACTTCTGAAGCCACAAGATTACAAACATTAGTGCTATAAGTGGTTAAATGCAAGGTTGCAACCTTCTTACCTCTTGCCACCATAAGAGCACCCTTGGTAACCTTCCAAGAGTTTATTGTATATCATAGTAAAACCATCACTTCTCAACCGCCCGCCGATATCAAATTTCATCTTAATGTAGGCACATGTCTAACATCCTTAAATAACCAAGTGTTCCCATTATACATCTTAACCTGAACAAAACCTTTTCCAACTATGTCAGCAGGATCATCATCACGAAGAAAAACATGCCCAAAATATCCTTGAACATAATCAACAAAATAATGCCTATGTGGAGTAGCATGGAAAGAAGCCCCCGAACCTAAAACCCAATATTCAGTAATATTGTGCAAAGAAAGAATCAAAGCATCTTGACATACATTACCCGTTGCCACATTTACCTCCTTGTTTTCTTGCTGTTGTTTCTTCTTATCCTAAAGCTCTCAATAGTCCTTCTTTGCATGCCCAAACTTTCCACAGTGCTAGCATACTATCTTTCTTTTGGATTTTGACCTTGCTCAATCCTTTGATTTTCCACAACTTCCTTTATTCTTTTTTCTCCCTCTAGTTTCAACTACCAAAGCATTCCATGAAGTAGAAGATTCACCAGAGCTTTTTCTTCACATTTCCTCGCTTAGAATCACCCCTAAAACATCCTCAAAATTCAACTTTGAGTTAGCTGGAACCAAGTTGCTTACCGCCATTACCAAGCTATTCCAACTCTCAGGTAAAGAGCACAAAATTAATAAAGCCCTTAATTCTTCATCAAATTCCATTGTAGAATCAAGCTAACATATTTACAACCATATTAAAATCATTTAAATGATCTACTACTGAACCATTCTCAGACATATTCATATTAAACAATTTTTTCATTAAAAATATCTTATTAGAGGAAGAGGGTTTTTCATACAACTTCCCTAATGCATCCATCGGTTGTTTGTAGTCTTTTCCTTTGAAACATTAAATAATACCAAAGATACAAGACACAACTAGATTGTCCCAAGTGTCTTCCTATCCAATGAATCCCATTATGCATTTTTCATGCTCAAGGGTTTTTTCACCTTCTCGAGATAGAGGAATATAAATATCCTTCGATAAAGGTAATCTTCCATCTGCATCTTCTAAAGACTGAAATTCTACTCATTGAATTTAGCAACCCTTGATCTTTCATCATCTACCATAGCTCCCACTCAGGCTAAAACTTTCCCTATGATTCAACACTTCAACAAACCAAATTAGGCTCGATACCAATTGATAGGAAATAAGGATAAAATATGTGGAACAATCCCTCATAGAATCATAACAAAGAAAATAATATGCGAAAATATTACAAATCTCAAATAAAGGTGTAGAATAAAATAACACAACAAAAGAGACAATGATTTAACGTGGTTCACCCAATTTGGGCTACGTCCACCAAGAATCACTTGCTCAGATTTTATTACAAGGCACCACTCTCTCAATACAATACCCATATTTATTTGGAGCTATGCTCAACAAACTCTATAGAATTCACACCCAAATTCATAACACATCTGTAATGTTACATTATACCTACCATATGCATAAAAACATATAAGTAGACAACTGCTTAAGTAGTTTTACAAAACCGTGGGTATCAAAACCATGGGCCAAAACCATCCCATAAACCTATGGGTCAAAAATCCCACCCATATGAGAAAAAAATGTTTCTCGGTATATCGGGCATATTTTAAGGACAAAATCTTTTTTCTCGGGGCTACACCCCGAACCACAATGAGACAACTGTGGAAAGTATACAATACTCTTAGTGTACATTATTTAACACTTTCTCACATGAAAATAGGCTCCACAACCTAACAATATGATCCTTGGGTAGTTGTGGTTTATGAAAGGGTTATAGTTTAGTATGATAGATTGTTAGAGAAGGATAAACTGTTAGTTTGATTAAGGTAATTTATAAGTGGCCTCAAACGTTACATGACCATATTCAACATATGAGAAAAATCATACAAGCTTGAACTCTAAGGCTAGCAAACAAAGTATGGATGAGAGGAAACATTTCTAGGCTAATTTCTCCATATGAGCTGATATATCCACATCAAGTATGTCAGCTAGGTGGTGGGATAAAGCACATGGATATAAATAGTAAATATATATAGAATGAGGTAGGAGAGATAGGGCTGAAAATTTAGGGGATATGAGGGAAACATTTGTTATCCTATATTATGTTAGATCGGGATAATGAGGTTCTAATTATGATCCTTGATGAAGAAGAAATTACTGCTAGAGTGGCTAAGATAGCAATTTTATAACAAGAATAGGATACTAGTAATGAGATGATTTATCAAATGGCTACAAAGGTTTAACATTTAACTATATAGATGGTTGGGTTGATAGGGGAGAGAGACTAGGTGAAGAGTGATCATATCATAACAATAATGCTATAGGTTTATAGATCATTGTAGACAGAGTCGTTGGCATGATTTGGGAAGTAGATATCCTCCTAGTGATAACTATATGAGTAACTAGTGTTTATGGGATAGTGGCATCCTTCCTATACTAAGAGTGAGTAAAAATATCATTGATAAGAGATTTAGGCATAGGCCCTACTCTTAGGCCATGCCCACCTATTGGAGATAAGGGGAGTCAAATATGAGGGTTATGATTGTACATATGATTTTCCAAAGATGATATATATATATATAAACTTGTATATTTTATTCAATCTATATTTGTCTTGATTTTTTTGTGATGTAACTATGATGGAAATTTTATTCATGAGATCTTGGCATAGTTTTAAATTGTCTTATGGGTTCTACTTAGTGAAGCACTATGGTTTGGATTTAGATAGATGGATTTAGATGGATGTTTTTATTATTGATATGTGGTGGATTTAGATGGATGGATGTTTTTATTATCATGATGTTATGGTGTTATGTGTTTTGATGTGTTATGGATGTATGATCTTGATTTATATATTGTGATGCACAATTAGTCATGGATGATGAAATACGTGTTATAAAATGCATTGCAGCCATATTCGAATGTGTTGTTTATGGAAAATAGAACTAAGCCCATGCCCAATGGGGTTTTAAAAGATGTATCAATTACTATACAGGGGGAAATTTCACTTGGATACTTTGAAGTCTTATTGATTGCGAGAAGATTTTTTTTTCTTCAGCATTACTTGGGTGCCCTTGGTGTTATGCAAACAACGCTGACCTACACTTTAATAAGGGTTACATAAGTTTTGAGAACAAGGAAGAGTGCATCATTATCCCTCGATGATGACGTAAAAGTTTCACCCTATGTAGAGATCTTAAGTGAGGAATATTTAAACATAATCTATGTGCACACCATTAGAGATCTAGAAGTTCTGGAGCCATCTAAGGAAGGAGTTCTCCAATGGGATGATGCATAGTCCATGAGTGATACTACAAGTGTTTCATGTGACAATTGGGCACATGGAACTTATAAAATTTTTGGGTGCGAAGTAAGAACGCATTTATGCATGTAAGCATGTCGTCAATATCGTGAAATTGGGTAGCAGTTTAGGTACCATGTCACACTAGTCCGAGAGAATCCGTATATTCCTACTTGTTATGGAATTTCATTGGGAATGTAAAGAGGAAATAAGGAATATGCTATTTTATAATCTATGTGAGACAACAATGCGCTTGGTGAATGGTTCACAGGGATAATAAATTGGAGTGAAGAGAAGTGAGATTCACCTAATTTGATAGATTTCTTAGGAGCAATGTGCCTACTCATATTTGTGCATTTCATGGTAATGATCTTGCTCAACACCATGTTCAGCAATGTGAGAGACTCTAGATAGAGATTTAGGAAGTTTTACCACCTTCACCGTGGGTGCATAAGCTCTATTTCACCTTACTAGGTTGCACACACACATGATATGTCTATGCAGAGCTGAATATAGAGACTAGAAATTAGAAAGAACATACTGCAGGTATGATTTAGACCTTTGAATATTTTTCCACTAATCCTATTATGAATGAGGCATTACAAGTTATGAAGTGCTTAACTATGGGAGATAGTGCAAAGGCTAAGGAACTCCTTCAGGAGTTGTTAGGTGAGTCAGATCTAGAGGTGCACTTTGAAGAGGAAGAGACAAATGTAGAACAACTTGGGCGTGTTTCCTAGAAAGAGAAAAGGGTAAGATGGTCTATATAGTTGATGATGAAGAGGTGGAGAACCTGGATATTGAGCACACGAGGGTATTCGTGAGGTCTTGGACAATACAGTGAGAAGGCGCATGCCTACCATAAGCCTACAAAGATCAAGAAGGTCAACATTGGAATAGATGTTGAACCTAAGGATGCCATCATTAGAGATTATTGGTCTAACTTTGAAGTTGTTAACATAATTGAGTTGTTGTGTATCTTCCAAGATCTGTTCCCTAGGGGCTATCATGAAGTAAAAGGTGTGTACGAATCTTTGGGAGAAATGAGAATCAAGTTAAAGGAAGGTGTGTGCCTGGTTAGGAAGAGGCCTTACAAGATGAATCCTAACCTACACATCAAGGTAAAGGAAGAAATTGATAAGATGTTGAATTCCAGAATCATTGAGCCCATCAAGGAGTCAGAGTGGGTTAGCCCTATGGTGATTAGTATAAAGAAAGATGGCAGAATTAGAATTTGTGTGGATTATAGGGAGTTAAATGTTGCATGTGTAATTGATCCTTTCCCCACACCATTTACTGAAGAAATCTTGGAAGGCATTGTAGGGCGCGAGATCTACTCCTTTACTGATGGATTTTCTAGGTATCATCAAGTAAGGATAGCTAAAGAGGATCAAGAGAAGACAACTTTCACCATTGAGTGGGGAATTTTTGCATACACAGTTATGCCCTTTGGATTAAAGAATGTGCATGTAGTATTTTCGCACATTGTTGTGCAAGCATTCCAAGACTTTATTCATAAGTTCTTATAGGTATATCTAGATGATTGGAAAATTTATGGGCTTTTGAAGGATCATTGTGATAACTTAAGGCTCATGTTTGAGAGATGTTGGTAGTTGAGAATCTCTTTAAACATCAAGAAGTGTGTTTTCCACACCCTTTGGAATTTTTCTGGGACACATCATCTGTAAGGAAGGATTGTTAGTAGATCCTGCTAAGGTTGTTTGTCATTTTGGGCTTAGAGGAACCTACTAACCAAAGCGAGGTGCATGGATTCTTGGGGCACACAGGATATTACAGGAAGTTTATCAAAGGTTTTTCCAAGATTAAAGACAAGCTATATTAGGGTGAGGTGCAACAATGCGCATTTGAGACACTCGAAGGAAAGAATTGCTACAACGCCTATTTTACACTTTACTCCATGGAAAAATCCTTTTCACGTTCATGTAGAAGCCTCGACATGACCATTGGTGTGGTATTAGCCTATCCTAGAGAGGGGATTATTGATTATCCTATTTTCTTTGTGAGTAGGAAGTTAACTCCAACATAACAAAATTACACGACTACAGAGCATGAGACCTTTTCCATTATCTACATGCCCCATAAGTTTTGAAAATAATTGCTCGCAGAACCTTTCATATTTTATATAGACCACATGGCATTGAAGTACTTAGTGAATAATCCTGTCTTACAGGGCGCACGTGCCATTAGATTATGTTATTTCAGGATTTTAACTTTACTAGTGGTGGTTAATCTAGGCAATAGTAATTTGGTCTAGACAAATTTATCAAGGATTCAATTAGAGAGGACTCATAGATCATTGAGGAGACAATTCCATATACACACTGCATTGTTAGATTGAACCACACACCCTCAGACTTAGAGGATATTGTTTTCTTTTTATGCATAGGTGTGGCACCTAAGGGAATGAAGGATTTGGAGAAGAAACAACTTAACATTCATGCCACGTCTTACATGTTGATAAGTGGAGATTTATGTAAACTAGGTTAGGATGAAGTTTTGCGCTAGTGTATACTTGATCATAAGTGTGAGGCCATTATGGAAAAGGCTCATGGTGGCATTTTAGGTGGATACTATGTAAGATATTCCACCACATGCAAGATTATATTGGTTGTTCTATGGTGGGAAAAAATATATAAGGATTACAAAGAATATTGTAAGGCATGTGACCATTATATGTGTGTTAGAAAGCCTAGGCATAGAGATGAAATTCCTTTGAGGCCTATTGCTAGTGCAAAACCTTTTGAAAAATGGAAAATTGACTTCGTGGGTTCTATTTCCCCACTCACGCGCATGACTGGTCGTGCTTTACATTATAACTTGTACAAATTATCTTACAAGGTGGGAAGAAACGACACCTAACAATGATTGCACAACAACAAGGTTTTTGTGGGAAAATATTATCAGCAGGTATGGATGCCCTTTAAGTTTAACAAGTGATAGGGGTACTCATTTTCTTAATGAGACCATCAAGATACTATTGGATAAATTTATGGTTGCACACCATAAAACAACACCCTATCATCCTCAGGCAAATGGAACTGCTGAGGCCTTTAACAAGATATTGAGCCATACCTTGACCAAAATTTGTGATGTTAGAAGGAAATACTGGGATGATAAAGTCTTTGATGTACTTTGGGTATACAAAACAACCCACAAGAGGTTGAATTAAGCAACACCCTTTCAGCTAGTGTTTGGTACGAGAGGTTGTTACTACCAAGGAGTTCATGTTACCTTTTATTCATATTGTGTGCGTAGGAGGTTTAGCTGATGAGAAAGCACTTGAAGAACATATTAACAAACTAATGTAGTTGGATGAAAGGTGCGTTATAGAATGATGGATTCACAAGCAAGAAAAGGCTATGCAGAAGGCATGGCATGATAGGAACATCAAGGATAAGAATATTGAGGTTGGGAAAATAGTAGTTTTGTATGATTCAAAGTTTGTGCACCACCTAGAAATCTTAAGGTACATTGTTTGGGACCGTATGTTATAAATTATATACTTGATTCATGCACTTTTCAGTTAGAGGCGTTGGATGGAACATGGTTTCCCAATTACTTCAATGGGAGTAGGCTGAATCCCTACTATAAATAAGTCTTCTTGGTGTTTGTAATAAGGTAGTATTTCCACTTAGATTAGATTTCCTTAATGAATTTCCTTTATGTGTGTTTCCTTCATTGTTGTTATGATTTGTCAATTTAGTTCAGTGTTTTGTGTAATAAGCATGCTTGCATGCCAAAATTTGATTACTATCTAAGTGTTTTCATGTACAAAGGACCACACATACCCTTAGTGTGGGGTGGAGTATATATAGGGTTCATTGCCAAGTTTGAATATTATTTGAAGATGGGTATGCATAGTAGAGAGATATTATGCAGGTGCTTGAAGTAAAGGTGTGGATAGAGAAAATATTCTCATGAATAAAGACCACATATGGATAAATGGATGCATAATGTAACATGAGGTACAATGCAATAGTGGAAACTACTTAGTGAAAGGTATAATGGAAAATTATTTTGCTACATGAGGGCATCCAAAAGGAGGTCTGTGGAAAAAAATTAGAAGGTGCGCCAGAAAGTTATGATTGTGGCGTGGAAACAAGTAGTGCAAAAGATTAATGAAATGAAAAATCAATGTTGAGTATGGTGGTAGGTGAGAGCAATAAGTGCAGAATTATTTTGAAAAACTATATAAGGATGTGTTGTGAAATCATTTCTACCTTTACATTCAAGAGCATTTGAGTGAGTTGAATTCAAGTGAGCTAACAAGAGAGTTGTGAAGTGCAAAGAGTTGAAACCAGTCAGATTTTTCATATTTATGCATGGGATTGTGTGACACTCCATTAGAGAGGGTGTTTGAGCAACATAAAGGCATGCGGGAAGGATAAATCAGCTGTTAGGGTTTGTATTTGAGATAGGGCACACAGATTTGGACTAGTAGAGCTCAAATAAGGTAAAAGATCATACCTTTATAGTTACTATGACACCAAGGAAAGGATCCAGAGAGAATTTTAAGGGAAAGAAGCAGAAGGAAGTTGACATCAAAGTGGAGGATGCCCCTGAAAGCCATTTTTGGAAATGTAATAACCAAAAGGGGTTTACATGGGTCACAATTTGGACTCAGACGTTTGCTTTGAGTGCAAGGTGAGTGATTAAAATCATAGAACAAAGGATAACAAGGATGAGTTGGATAGATTTCTAGTGAAGAAGACAAAAAAGAACAATGATGACATGATGACATGTTTATGATGCATGGGTGAAAATATATTGACAAGGGTGGAAACTATGTGGTTGTATGAGCTCTCCTATTTTGAAAAGCTAGAGCAAAATTATACTAGTGGTTGTTGAGCAGAGTCCATGAGGAGTTATTTTATTTTACCGGGCGACGGATGAGGTTCACCACGTCTTTTATTAGGAATTTGACAAGATTGAGGAGTTCAGGAACTGAAGTAAGTAGTAGCGAATTGTCGAAAAAGAAGGTATAACGGATGACAAGGAAGATGTTGGGTTATCTAAAGGGATGGCGCAGGATGGACATAGGCAAGCTACTGAATTATCATGTGGTTCAAGAGGCATTCTACCTCTTCACAAATCTTAATGACCAAGAGCGGTGGTCACAGTAAATACCTTGTGGCTACACATAGCAAATAAAATGACTGAAGGGGTAACTTATAACTTGGTGGGTTTCATTGCTGAAACCATCATTGAGGAAGTGCACCGAGGTGATAAGATAAGTTTTAGTGTGATCCTATTATCCTGGTTTTTGTAGAAATTGGAGTGCCCAATGGGCCAAAGGATAATTTTGGAAATATCCTAAGGTGAATAAATATCTTGCAAAGATATTTGAGAAGTACACTTGTGATGGGACCATGAGTGGGCCATTTAAATAGAGGGAATATTTATTGTATGAGTGACTCCATTTCACGTTTGAGGAGGAATGGAGAATACCCAAGGATTTACCTTCGGTGTTGGGTAAGCAAGTATAATTTGCAATTTATTAACACTTTTGTATTACATGCTTTGGGATGAAGGATGAGAAGTGGAGCCCTTGGTGTAAGATTCCTTATGCCTTCACCGTGTGTTATTTCCAAGAATCTATACATAGGTTTTCGACGTGTGCATCGGTTGATTTTCAATGTTAATAAGGTAGACTGTGACTACCACACCCTCAAAAAGACTTATATTTATCCAAGTAAGTTTGCATATATTGAGAGGTTAATTTCATATGACATTAACATGAAGGCTATGAGTTTGGCAATTGGTGAGATTGGGGCAGCCCTTGTATATATCCAACTCAAGCCCAGGTTGGAAAATGGGAGATATGTGGAGAATGAGTTCAAACTTCCTGTCCCACCCAAGGGGAAGCATACAATTGGCACTTTGGCAGATGAGGAACCAACCTCACCCCTTGTGGAAGAAGAAGGAGAGGAGGAAGAAGAACTATAGGAAGATAGTGGTGGTTTGGAGCACAGGGGTAGAAAACAACCCACTATTGAGGAGAAAATCAAGAGCGAGGTAACTCCTCCATTGCAGCAAGAAGATGAAGTGCTGGAGACACACACATAGAGGTGGGCTCGAACAAAGTCCTGAGGAGCCTCGGTATAAAGAGGGTACTACGAAGAATAAAGAATCGGGTGCAAGACCATCACACCCCCTCGGAGATCACCTAGGACTTTTTCAATGAAGGTAGAACCTAAAAAGAAGAGGAGATGTAGGTATATCCCTTGGAAGGAGGAAGAAGAAGAAAAATCTAAAGACAATGTGGTAAAAACTCTAGTTCAAACCGAGGATACAGATGAGCCTTAGGAAAAGGAAATGAAAAGATATGAAGAGGACTTAAAGGAAAAGAACATAGATAGTGGGAATGTTGTCTTGGAAATAGGTGAAGATAAGGGTGAGCCATCTAGCACGTCCCCTACTTCACAGATAGGTGAAGAACCAATATTAGATTCGACCACTAGGATTCCCAAGGTAAGCACTCTAGTAGGGAAAAGGAAGAATCAATGTATGAGATGCCAATACTTGGGTACATTGATGACCCAAGCAAAATCATACATGCGTGGTTCTAAAGGAATTTGGAGCCCAAGGATTTGTATGGATGGGATCTCATGGATGTGGAGATGGAAAACACACACACAAGGAAAAATTTATCATAGACGATGCAGACTCATATGGATGAGCCTGAATTTGATGTATGTGAAGAATCATGTGTGTCACACATATTGAAGAAGGTTCCCCATTCGCGCCATACGGCTATCAAGCCTAAGGTGATGTTAGATGAACAGGTGAGAAACACCCTCACTAAGGTATCTGTGGAAGTTTCACACCATAATATTGATAAAGTGGAAACTATTCAAGTGTTATTGGATGATAAGAATGATACATCTATTGAGATAAAGTTCCTTACAGATGAGAAGGAAGAGCTGAGGTAAAAGTGTAGAAATCCCTTAAGATGGAAGAGAAATTTTTTGACGAGATCATAACAAAGAGGCCACACTTTCAAGATAATGTTGCAATGAAATTTAAGTCTAATCTACATTATTTACGCAAAAATTTCAATTTATTTTGGAGGAAGGGCCCATGCATATGCCAACACCAATGGATTCTGCAAAGGAGGAAGCAAGGGCCAAGGCCACAATTATAAGAAAAATTACAGGTTATGAGTGCATTTTGTAAATTTTAAAGGATGATCTTAATATAGAAGATCGCATTAACTATGTGGGCAACACTAGATGTTATAATAAAAATAAGGACTATGGTAGAAGAAGATGAATTCCTTCAGAGGCGAGAGAATAAAACACTTGGGTGTGTGGAGATAATTATAGTAGTAGAAGAAAAGTGTGATGCACTTGAAGCTTCTCGAGTCCCACACAAGGAAAGAATAAAATAAATTGGGAAACTCATTACGAGAAAGGATGGATGTAATGGAGGGAATGGTCTTGAGCATGGCTAATGTTCTCAAGGTCTTGCAAAATGAAGGTGAAAATATGAATCTTGATGAAATGGAAGCCATAGTTGTAGACATTCCAGATAAGAAAATAAAGTGCTAAGTGATTGGAATGCATTGGAGGTAGAGATTAAGATTGAATATCCAGAGTTGATCCTGTCGGTAGAAGAGAAAAGCGCCAAATAGTTTCTCATTCTTTATGTGTGCAATAATTCCTTTATTCTTTCATTCATTATTCATTATTAATTTTTCTTGGATAAATAATTTCAGTTTCCCATTGTCGGGGACGGAAATGCAATTAGTGTGGGGTAATGTTGAGATGATGAAATATAACTTAAGTATGAAAGTGTGGAAGGATAGGTTGTGCGGACATAGGGCGCGCATGAGTGCACAAAAGTATACTAAATCGTGGGCATGCCCAGAACAATTTGAAATCAAGACTTATCCATTTTTCATATTGGGGCTAATTTTGGATGTGGAGTGAAGAGCATGTTTTTTCAAAGACTTGGAGAATACACAAAGGATATTTTGGGACTAGTAGAAGATCGAGCGCCATGCAGAGTTTTGGAGCTAATAATAGGATTATACTACAATTGTATTATTAGGTAATCTATTATTAGTGAGCTTGCATGCTTTTGTATTCTCATGTAAGGGTGCATGGATATTATTAGCATGTAGCCTATTTTTGGAAGGTGCATGGGCGGTGAAGGGAAATTCCCCACCCTTATAAATATGTATTGATTTACACGGATTAGGAATCCAATGTTATTGTATTGTTATGTTGTGAGTTTATGAGCGCAGATGACCATGCATACGACATGATGTATGAAGCTTCTATGTTTTTGTAATATTTAATATAATGGGACTTATTGGCTGGATATTGGTGTTGGATGTAACTGAGCATGGATCTTGTATGGTAAATCTTATTATAGTAATTGTTTGAGTATTATTTACATGGTTAAGAACTAGATCTAGTTTATGCACTATGTGGAATATTTGATTATCTTTTATGGATCTAAAATATACACTCAATCATGCTAACATCTTGAAAATGATTTTCTAAAGAGGGACTTCGCACCCTTATGCTCTTGGGGTTAGATCTTAGTTCAAGTTGAGTGATGTGACAACGCGAGTTGGGCTATTGGTGGTAAAATATAGGCTACATAAATCCTTCCTATAGCTAGCATGCCCACAATGTCATCCTTATTATGGCTATTAGGAACATTCTATCAATATTTTCAAGTGTGTTTCATGTACAGGATGTATACTTGAGGTGATTAAGTAAGTCACAGAGATTCAAGGAAGAACAACTATCCTTGAAGGCCTAGAAAAGGCCATTTTTATCCTTTTAGAATGTTGAATACCCTCCAAATGTTGATAGGGAATATTCATACCATATGCAATTTTTACAAGATATACATGAAGTTATCCAAGGCATTTTATGGAAAATTTTTGGAATAAATTGATGTCGGAACAACTTGAGCAAGATCGGGTCATTTTGGACACAAGGAATGAAGGCTCCAATGGTGAAATCTAACTTTTCTGAATGATTCTAGGATTTTTTTAAGGATTTGGGAGGGGAAAAATACTCAATTTAAATTTATTTGAATTTCCCACATTATGGAAACATAAAAAAATTTCCTCAAGCTTCAATATTTTCTATGATAGCTCACGTCATTGATGTTGCTCCCTTATGCTGAAATGGTGAATGGTGTAAGAATTAAAATTTTAGTAATAATTGGCTCTAGATAGAGGATGGGATGATCAAACCATGTTATTTTGAATAAAAACCATATAAGGTTTGACCCTAAAACATTATACCATGCTCTTGGAGCCGAAAAATCACTCTCGATGTCCTAAAATGCACTTGGTGGGTGACATAAGCATTTCAAAAAGGCTTGGGCGGAATTTTTCATCCTTGGTGTCCCCTTGTATTTAACCTTAGGTGAGAAGGGTAAAATGGGACAAAATGTGTGCTCCCCATCCATTTCGATGTTTCTTCACTTAAAAACATGACTCAAGATGTTAGATGGAACAAATGGAGGGGTTAAGTAATGAAGTACCCTTCCCATGATAGATAGACTCATTAGAACATTTATAAGCATCTTATTTCCCCTTGTATTGTTCCCAAGGTTCAAAGGGGAAACCGGGACACCGAAAGCCACTCCCTGTGTTAGGTAACATTTTTGCACCTATGCTCCTCACAAAGTTACATTTCACTTGTCCCCCTCTCATGAGTTTGAACCCATGTCATATTTTATAACCCATTATATCCCCTTCGATTGCACCAAATTGTAAATGGATATGTGGGACACAATTGTTTTCCCTCCTATAAAACCCTTTCTCTCCCAATTTGTCATGATCAACTTCTACAAATAGGGAATCTAAAACTTGTAAACAACTTAATTCCTGGACCCTCTTCATGATTAGGCATCCCATGGAAAAATTTTCAAGCTGATGGTGTCCCCTTGGATTGTACATGTATAAAGGGGACAAGGGTGGCACAAAAATGGTACCCCAATCTTCCTCTCATCTCCCGTGATGTGAGAAATCACTTATAACCTCTCAAAAGCCATCATTCAAAACATCTCATTCACACTAAATAAAAAATTGTCACTTGTAAAAATATGGTGAAAAATAAATTTATGTTCCCCTTAGGTCCCCCTTTCACCTCTTTAACCCTATTTTTAAAGATGTAACTTGATGACAACCCTCTTCCAACCATGGTTAAGTTGTCAGGTGAAGTGGTGAGTTAAAGTTACAATAGAAAAGGATTACCTCCTCCTCTTGACACTTAATTATTTTTCAAACTCCAAGGTGTTTTGTTTCCATCCCAAAACCTCCATTTTTACCATATATTCCACTACCTTTTTTCCCCAAACACCCATACTCAAAAACTAAAAATTGGTCATAACCCACAAACCGTGCACCTGATTTCCATCAAACATTACTAGTGCAATCCTTTGAAAAATGCCTTCAAGTTGACTGTAAGAGAACTTCCATTGATTCTATTTATAATTTATAAAATATATTTGAAATTTTCAGCATGGGAAGTTGTAGTTTCATATATATGGAGTTCTTGTGAAAGAAAAACCTCAAAAACTAGAGCGAGAATGTCCTACGAAAAACATAAACTTTTGAAAACATTTTCGCTCCAATCCAAAATTAAAAATACAACCGTATAAAAATAGTTAGTGGTGTAAGGTATCATATGTATAAATTTAGTAATTTTTCAAAATAGTGAATTCTCAAAACCCGTGCACTCTAAACAAGCAAAAATCATCAAAAAGTGAAAACTGTGAAAAACTTACTAAAATGACCATCCTAGTCGGGACTCGCTAAACTATAAAGTCTCGTAATCAAGATCATATCACTTGTATCAATTCACATTCTTCCTATCTCATTTATTTTTTCCACATGGTTCATATAAGAAAGAAATTCCTCACATGATCCCAAAACATTAGTCTCAAGGTTAATTTCATATGACACATTAATATGCAAGAAATTGGATTATTCAATCCATCCTAGTAGTCACAAAAATGGGGCCATCATTTTCAAGTGATGCGGACCATGAAATGAAAGTGATATCAAATAGGATATGTAAATGTGAGCCCCTATTCTCAATCATCATCTCAGGATTTGGCATGGAAATGTGTTTGATGAGTATGATGGTGAACGTGGAGTTTCTTCTTTCCTCATTTGTAATAGAAGTCATTTTCAATAATAAATGAGTAAAAAGAAGGTGCTTTGGTATTTTAAGGTTGATTCCATCTAATAAGGAGATATCTTTGTCACGAAGGTGAATTGTGAAGCTCCGTAAAGTCGGGAGGAGTAATTTGATGATAACCATGTTCTAACTCCGACATTATGTTCAAATCTCTGTTCAAATCTCTTTCCAAGAGGATGGAAATCATGTGAATCACAAAATTTCAAGAAAATTTCACGATGAACTAGTGTGTGTAAAATATTATCACCTAAAGTATTGGGGGAAGAAGTCCTATTTTAATGAGGTGAATATGAGGAAGAAGTTTTTCTAGGTATCCTAGAGTTTATCCATTCAAAGGAGGATAAATCTTGGTCATGGAGGTGAATTTTAAATCCAATGGGATTAAGGTGAGGATATCCTTGTTTTGACTCCGACCTTGTGTTTAGAAGGATCATCATAATTCCATGATTAGGAAACCATCTCAAGTCCATGTAGTGCAATTCACTTAGTAGTGTTTATGAACACTCATTCAATTATTTGGAATATATCTCGCATCCCATAAGAGGAAGCAATTTTAATCTTAGTATTCCAACTCAACAAGTGGTCAAGTGAAAGGAAATATGTTCAGGATCCATCAGTATATTCTTCATCGGCAGGAGCTTTCCAATCTCTAACTTTTCACTTCTCTCTCTTCTTCTCTATTCCCTCTCCATCTCTCTCTAACATTCTAATTCTTCATTAAGATATAATGTTTCACTATTTTTTCTTATTCACCTAAGTGACCTTTAATTTGACATTGTAAGAGTTATTTTTCATTAATAAGAAAAAATATCACTTTTATTCCATAGGAATATTAAATGTACAAGTGATGAGATAGGTGAAATTCTGTGGGGGAGATGAAAGAACATTTTTGTAAGATATAAACTAGAATGGATTATCCTTTTCAAGGGTTTGGTAATTATTGATTGTTATTATTTGGTGGGATTTATATCATTACTATTTTAAGCATTAAAACTACATTTATTTTATCTCCTTGTCTATGTTATTCTACTCTATTTTTACTTTCTAACTCTCAATTACCGTAATATTGTATAGCTAAGAAAGAACTTTGTGTCTGATTAATGAATTCATATAACTTTCTGTCTAAAATTTATTAGTCTTACTATTGATTACATGGTTGAATTATTAGAATTTAATTTGGACCTACTCTAGTTAGTATGTGTGAAATTTTCTAGTGCCTACTCCCAAGATTAATCCTCTCTCTATTTCTCCTACTCCCCATTACCTCTTCCCAAGCTAATTCCTCCCTTGTACATTTTACGAGAAGTTTTTCATAGGTTTAGTGGAGTATTTCGTGTGATACCTGACCTAACAAACACCCCACATTTTTATTTATTTTACATTTAATAATGGGATCCTCCCCATACCCAAGAAGAAGGGGCTTATCCCCATGACCATTGGTGAAAACCAATAATCTACACTATGAAAAATTATTTCACCAACAAGAACACACATTCTCGTAATAAGAGAATCATCCAAGGAAGATCATGTTCAATTTATGTGATTATCTCCATAATGAGGGAAGAGTGGAACTTTATCTTGGATCATCTTCTTTTAATCACACTTTATATCTCTTCTTTTCTCTCTCTAACATTCTATTTCTCCATTGAAAAATAACTTTTGTAAAAGTGAATTAAGTCACTTAAAGTTTCTATTTATTCATTTGGATAGCACTTTAAGTTGAAAATTCACATGAGAATGTGAATATTCACTTGCTTTGGATATAAATTGTAATGTTCTCTCCATTCCGAAGGATCAATTTTTTTCCCTCTCTAACAAATCGTATTGTTCTATTTTTTACCTATAAAATTTCCTCCATTATCATCTTATCACTTAGCCGATAACATGATAGAATTTTAAGAAGTTGAACGATTTTTCCTTATATGTGAAATGAATATATATTGATGAGGCTTTGTATTTATCTTGTATTATTTGTTTCACTATCTTTCCATGATGTTGTGTTGTGTTTTCTTATTTCCTCTAATTAAAACTAGAATCACCTTTGAGTTGTAGTTAGTGAAATCTAGGTTTAGCTCACTAATACAATTCCCCTCCTCATTCTTCTCCACTTACCTATATTTTCCCTCTCTCGTAGATATTACTACAATTACAACAAGGAGTTTCTACACATTTCCGTGTCTATGATGAAGAGAAAAATTAATAATGAGAGGGGTGAATCATTATTAAAAATCTTTTACTTATTTAAACTTCAATACTTAAAATAACAAAAATCACATAAGAGATAACAATTACAAACATGTAATTTATGTGGAAACCCTTTTGGGAGTTAAACCGTATAGAAAATATATCTTGGATATATTTTCAAAATATAGTCACAAAATTAATTTCCTTACAAATTTTTATAGGCACCAACCTACTAGAGACAATAATCCCCAATTCCAAGCACCAAATCAGCTATTTTTTTATCACCATCTCACCGGAGACAACAATCCCCAATTCCAAGCACTAACTAAGCTAGTTTGTGAGCACCAACCGACTTGAGACACCAATCCCTAATTCCAAGCACCAAATCAGAAATTTTTGAGCTCCAACTCACTAGAGACACTAATCCCCAATGCCAAGCACCAACTCAGCCAATTTGTGAGCACCAACTCACTTGAGACACCAATCCCTAAATACACTTCTCTTTGAACTCTAATTTTAATGTTGTATCTTTTGTTTCTCCTCAAGTTTACTTTCACCACTCATTCACACTTCACCCTTATTTTTAGATTCATACACTTACTCTCTCCAACCACTATTCCATATGCATAGAATTCACTCACTTGTTACCTTCTCTTATCACATTTCACATAATCTTACCTTCTAAGTTATTCCATTTTTATTTTCTTCTTCCTTAAAAATCACCATCTTCTTCATACTTTTCTCATTCATCCTCCCTCTTTAACAACTTGCCATTTTTTCGATCTACTTTGAGCTCCAATGATATATTCTCATAATGTTACTCTTCTTCAACATTATAGTTACTCCAACCTTCCTTTATTCCAATATTCTCTCTCTTATTTGTTATTTTAAATTTATCTTATTTTATACCTGATCATACCTCTTAAACATTGGGCACTAAGAAAAGATGAAGGTCGACACATGAACTAAATATAAATGAAAAATAGTGTAAACCAAATTATGAATCAAAGCATGAAAACATATTAGTTCCAAAATATGGGATTTTAGTCTGCATCCTTCAAGATCATAAACCTATTTTTAATTCTTTGGATTAGTCAACATACATGATCCAATGGTTCGACATTGATTTGTGGGATTTGGCATTTCTCACACTATTCAACTTGTAGCTAAGATCCATATTTTACTCACAAATCCTCATGATTAGGAATAGTTTCTTAACTAGGTATATATTTATTCAAACAGGATAAACATTGTATTCGAGATGTATCAATGCAGCCACAATTTTAAATCTCAACTTGTAGTTTATTACCCATAATACTATATTCTTATTATTCCGATGAATTTACTAATGAGGATTTAGATCATTAAAGTGTAGATATAGATCAACATTACATGATGCTAGCTATAGACCAATCATACTTCTAACTCCAAATGAGAAACATTCTTAGAATATCTCCGATGAATTCCACTATGAGATCTAAATGAGTAATACCACCAAGATCTCTAGACAATAAAATATATTAGCTCCAAGATCTAGACCAAACATATTATACGTGAGCTTTGGACCATTCTATAGACTCGGATTCAAATCATTTACACTTCGAGCTCTAGATAAGCTACATTGTGACCAAGCTCCAGATGAGATTTACTATGAGATTTGAACCATTTACACTTCAAGCTCTAGATGAGATAAATTCTGATTGATATCTAGATGAGCTTCACTTAGAGCTCCATACCATTTACACTTCAAGCTCCATATGAGATACATTATGACAAAGCTCCAGATGATCTTCACTACAAGCTCTAGATAATAGATATTAGAGAAAATCCATTGACATCAATGACAATAAGTCCAACAATATCCCCCTTTTCATTGATGATAACCTACCATATTGCATAGAAATATTATATGGATGTATCTTTCTCCCCTTTCTAAAAAAATCTCCTAATCTGTAATTTATTGTTCTATTGCTCCCCCTTTTAATTTTTATACCACTCTCCCTTCATTTAACTCTCCCCTTTGACATCAATGGAAAAGGAGTAAATATCAAAAATCTCCCCTTAGAGCATGCATTATTTGATCTCTATGGACCCAAAAAGGATGATTAGCTCCCCCTTCAAGCTAATGTTTTCCTATAGACTAGATGAAAGTGATATCACTCCCAAATTTTGTCTGAGATACTCAAACATTTCTTTTGGAAGAGGCTTAGTAAAAATATCAACAATATGTTCTTTTGTGGCAATATATTCCAACTTAACCTACTGTTCTGCAAATTTCTCTCTCAAAAAATGATACTTGATGGGAATGTGATTTTTTCTAGAGTGCATAACTAGATTATTTGATATGTTTATTGCACTAGTGTTATCAAAAAGTATGGAAATTGGAAAATCAAACTCTACCTTGATGTCCTTCAATGTTTTCTTCATCCATAAAACTTGTCTCGTAATATGGCACTACTGCAATGTACTCTACATCATCCGTAGATAAATAAATAGAGGCTTTCTTCTTGTTAAACCAAGATACCATACTATTTCCCAAAAATAATTCTTGTCCACTTGTACTCTTTCTATCATCAACACAACCATCACAATTTTCATTTGTATATGCTTTTAGAGAGAAATCATCATCTCTAGGCTACAAAAAGGCATAATCAAAAGTACCTTTCAAATATTCAAATATTCTCCTGACATCCTACACATGATTTTATTTTGGAGTAGCTTGAAAATGTGTTATAATTCATACTACTTACATCACATCTAGTCTTGATGTCATCACATCTAATAAAATATCAATCATTGATATATAAAGAGTTTAATTTACTTCAGGATATTTATCATCCTTTCCCATATTACAACCTATGACAATGGGGGTACTAATTGGTTTGTATTCTTCCATTCTAAACTTCTTCAACATCTCTTTAACATACTTAGTTTGTGAAATAAATATGTCTTTGTTTGATTGAGAATTTGTAAACTAAGAAATATAACTCACCAAGTATGAAAATTTCAAAATCGTTTTGCATTTTAACAACAAAATATTGGCACATATTATCACTCCTTCCTCCAAAAATGGTATCATTAACATATAAAAAAATAATCAACTAATTCTCACCTTCAGTTTTGATGTAGATATTGTTATTAGCAATGTCTTTCTTAAAAGTTTGTTGTTATAGATACTTATCTAGTCTTGAATACCAGGCTCTAAGGGATTTTTTTAGTCCATAAAGATATTTATTTATTTTACATTAATAATCCTTATCATCTAATAAAATGAATCCTTTTGGTTGTTCAATATATAAATCTTCTTCAAAATTCCCATTTAGAAACAATGATTTAACTACCATCTGATATACTTTTAAAAATCTAAACAAGAAAATGACAAAAACATTATAATGGTTTCCAAATGTGAAACAGAGAAAATATTTCTTTAAAGTCAATACATTCAGCATGTGCATAACCCTTATAAACTAACCTTTGGTTTATTTCTTACAATTTTTCCATCTTCATTCAACTTGTTCTTGAAATCCTACTTGGGGAAATAACATTTTTATCTTTTGGTCTCAGGACAAGTTCCCATGTTTCATTATTCTAAATATTCTCTAGCTATTTTTCCATTGCTCTAATCCAATGCTTTTCTTCACTTTCTTCAAAAATTATTAGGTTCTATCTTGGATAAAAAAGATAGATTTGCATGTTCAGATGCATTTTCCAATCTTCTTCTAGTCTGTACTCCAATACATCTTTGTCACATATAATATGTTTTTTGGATGGTTCCTTTGGATTGATCTGGATGGTGTTTTTGTAACATTTATTTAACTTTTCCTTTCCATCTTATTCTTGATCTTAACTACTTTCCTCTTTTGACTAATTTGTTTCTTGTGTTTTATTCTTTTTATACTTGATATCATCCACTTTCACATTTTCACTTTCAACAATCTTGTGTGTTCTCATATTGTAGCATCTATATGCTTTGCTTCTTGAAGAGTAACCAAGAAAAATACCTTCATCGATCTGGAATCAAACTTACCCAAGTCTTCATCATCTCTTTTTATATAGCATGTTCTTCCAACAAATTTAAAATATTTTGTTGTTGTTGGTATTTCAATAATTCATAAGGTGTCTTATTGTTGTTTACTCTAATGTTTCCTCTATTCAAAATGTAAATGATTAAACTAAAATGGAAATGTAATAGTCTAATTTGATGTTATGGAAATCAAGAAAATAATAGAAAAATAAATGAAGGAAATGACCCAAGTAATCTAAGTAATGAAATATGAAACCGTAATTTGTAAAGAGGGTTAAGAGGTCCTTAGTTGATTCATAGATGTGTCGAGGCTATATCGCAGATGGGGAAAAGATGAACAGGAGGAGGAAACGACTGTAAAGAGCTCCAGAAAAGTGCATATCTAAATTATTTGAGTAGGTTGTGGCACCTAGAAATGGATGGGGGCACACAGGGTGCCCTGTCCGAGATCTAGGTGCCTTGGTCTATAGAAATGACCAGGGATCCTCCTCGGAAGTGTCACTAGTTGATCACATATGCTCACTTCTTGTCATGTGTATGTCGTTGCATGTTCACCAATGTCGTAATACACATGAAATGAAGGAATAACCTGCAAAACCCCAAGAAAAGCATCAAAACGCTAAAAAATAAAGATGCATATAAAGGGGTCAGACTGTCCTCAACTTCTAAATTGATGGACTTATCACTGAGTGTTGCACTACATCTCAAACCCAATGTAGTTCTAGGTGTGTGTGTGTAAATTGTGCCCTAGGTGTTCTTGTTCCAGTCATACTTTGTGAGTAGCGAGAAATAACTAGATGTAGAATGTAAGTAGATGGCACATGAAATATAATTAACTCTCATCCTATGAATTGTGATGAAGAAAACCAACCTTGTTTCCCTTGTGATGGAGCTAGATGGATGTAAATGGAGTAGTATAATCCTTTTATGGATGCAACATTAGGTGATGGTAGTAGTGCTTAGTGCTTGGTCCCTCATTATGGTCTCATAACTTTATATTTATATGGCTCTCTTGATCTAATTTCATAATTAACCCTAAAAATACCGACCACCAAAATATAGAAAGCTCAAATGGATAGAAATCTCCCAAAATGTAAGAGTAAAGTGTAAAGAGGATTAGGGTGCCCGGAGGGAATTAGGTGTCATGAAAAATTTCAAAATAGTCAAGTAGACCCTTTTGGTTCCAAAAAATGCTTCACCAATGCAACACTTCGTGACACAAAAATAGGGAACTTACAATAAAGCTTCATGCTTAGTGATGATTTAAATGTCATGTTAACTCCTATGCCACCTAGACACCCTTTTCCATAAATATAACTTGAAATTAATGACAACACAATGACACTATGTCTAACATATATGTTTTGATTTGTTATGTATTATAAGAAATTTCATGAGTGCATATATGTGAGCAAATTGTGGTTTCCTTAGAGAGTTGTGTGTTTCACCTTTTTCTTAGATTGTTTCTTTGAATTGTTGATGAAACAGATAGGGTAACGAGAATAGGAGGAATACCTATTCAAATGTCGGTTGATGGGTTGTTGCGTGCGTATGACTTCTGAATCCACAACTGACCATGAGAGCTTCCTTTTGGCTAGGAGGAACTACCTGTAATGAAAACAAGACCACCATAAGGAATTAAACAATATGGGCAGTGAACTGCCTAGCGTAAGTTAGATCTGGGAAGTATGATAATTCCTAGATGGTCATTATCCACTATTTTAAAAAAATTAATGCTATAAACAAATTCAATCCTATTTTTATTTTAAAATGATCTAGGTATCTCACTTAAAACACAATAAGAAAATAGATCTAATCTAATCGGCTAGGCTAGAATAGAATCCACAAGTCAAATGGTTGGTTCTGGGTTCTGCAGGTTTGATAAAGGTCTCAGGAAGGTCACAGGTAAATGAAGGTGAGGTAAAATTAGGTGGGTAGGTCTTTGTTTAAGGTTGTGTGGGAAAACAAAGAGACCGGCATCATCGATGCAGGGTGACTGAAAGTTGTTATTTATAATTGACATCGATTCTTATGAGATCTGGAAATGTCACATAATAGGGTTTTGGTCTCCTTTTTTATTACACAAATGGTTTTGGTTAGTCGAGACGAGGTATTGGGTGACTAGAGTAGGCTTTTACAAGATTTTCATGGGTCTATGGAGTGAAAATGTTGGAGAATGTCAATGGGGAGTAAGATAAACAATGGGTGATAAAATAACGATGAAATGAAACAAACTGGAGAAGTATGACGTTATACTTACTTGGATTTTTTTCCTGAAGGTCTATGTGTGAAGGATGGAGGTGCTGATGATGGGTTTGAAGGCTACCAAAGTGATCACCAACTAAAGAAAATCTTCTGCATGGGCTACATGCACACTCCTCTTTGCTTGGATATATCAGATCGTGGCTAGGATGGTTGTGCAGGAGAAGATGCTCAATCTCCTTCCTTGGATGTGAGTTTTCGCTGGAATTTGCTCTCTCGAGGTTTGTTATCACTCATCAAATTTCTCCTAATGTTTGCCAACTTGCTTCCAACCTTGAGAATAAGGTTGTTTTGGGGTTAAAAGGGGTAACCAACGGCGGTCCAGCTTAACCGGCAATGGTTAGGGGTAACCGACGTTGGTCAAGGTGGGATTTCCTAGGTTTACTAAACTTAGGGAGATCCTCCTAATTTTCTTGGATCTCGTGTCGTTATCCCGTGGATTAGACTCGAAGCCTCTTGTGAGCATGTAGGAATGTGGTTACAAGGAATGTAGGCATTGCTTTTTTAGGGTTTGGGTAAGTCTTAGTTAGTTATGGTAACTTGCTAAGAATAGGTCTTAGGTTGAGTTGGCTTGGTGAGGTGTCTAAATGAACTATATGTGTAGATATTATTTAAATAATAAATATAGTGAGGATAATGCATTATATATTAATATTAATGGGGTGAAGGGGGTCATGGCTAGGTAAATGTAATAAAGGGTGCTTATATGTCGAGGGACAAAAAAGGGGGTGTGACCTAATTTTAGTATCTACATTTTACCCATTTTGTTGTGTAGCTTGTATTGGTAAGCAACACTAACAAAAATAAGATGTGGTTGCCCCATGTGAGGGTGAAGGTGATCCCCTCAAACCAGAATTGATGAGGCAACAGTTGAAGCGGTGAGTGGTTTGATAAAAGTAAATGTGAGGAAAATGGGACAGGGAAAAAAAGGGTGAAAGGTCTACTCGAGTGATCTAGGTAATGGGTTAGGGTCAAAGATAGCAGCATTCAAACGCATGCACATGTATAAACTGTAGCATACTACTGGATTGAAGAGTAGGAAAACTCTATATTGTCTAAGGTCGAAAGGTTTATCCAAACAAGGTTGAAGTGAATCCGGTATCCAAGGTATAGGATAAGGTCAGGAAGCACAATGTAGGTTAGGTGCAAGAATGTTTAGGTATGTTTTGGTAAACCAAAGGTAGGGTCAGGATAAACGGTCACAACAATAGGCTAGGTAATGTCATTGGGTCAATCAACACAGTAATGCAAGTGCACAAGGTATAGCAAACACATGAGGTCAAAGGTCACTAACGATAGTCCAGGTCCAAATATCTAGGTCACAACATGGGTAAGGCCGAGGCAAGGGTAAAATAATGAGTCCCCAAAGGGGGACAAATGGAGGTAGTAAATGATGAGGTTAGGAAAGGTAAGGTAATGTGTTGGGTAAAGGTATGGGGTAAAGAGAAAGGTAGAGGGTGGGTTAAAATGGTAATGTAAGGGAAATGTGTAGGTAGGGGTGACCGATGGCGGTCATGGATAACCGACATCGGTATAGGAAAACTGGCGACAGTGAGGTAGGGCATGAGACCGATCTGGTCGAGAGGAACCGACGTTGGCTAGGTCGGGTTTGGTATAAAAACAAAAAATCCACGTGTGGATTATTCATTTGTAATTTTCAAAGTGAAGAAAAGACAAGAAAGAGAGAAAAGTGAGAAAAGCATCCGGAGGAAATGCGATAGTGAGCTAGCAGGGTTAGTTGATGGTGGTTGGGTTGGGTAGTGGTGGGTCCATGAGATATGAGTGAGGGATTCGATTGGTCGAAGGGTGTGGATATATTTTTGGTGATGGCAGAGGTGGGAGAGGGATCGGATAGACCACCGGCATAGCAAGAACAAACGCGTGCCATTTGAGACGCGTGCTACAACAAGGTAAGTGCTTAGAACTGTTTAATGTTAATTAGATAGAGTAGAGGTGCGCAGGGGTTGTTTATTTTTGGATTTGGGTGGGTTTCTGTATTTTGTGGGTGGGAAAAAAGTTAAATCGGGTATGGGGGAAAAATGGGAAAAAAAGAGGGGGAGGGGTAGGAAATTGGATAGGTGGGGTGGGTAGGGGTTTTGGGGTAGTGTAGGTCAGTGTAGGTGGGGTAAAAGGGATAGGTGGGAGGGTTTACAAAAAAGGGGGGGTTTGGGAAGTCGTGGCTTTTTTAGGCATGGTTGAGTCAGGTTATAGGCATGGATGAGTTAGGTTATAGGCATGATTGAGTTGAAAGTAGGTTTAGTTATGATTCATTATTTTGGCAATGAATGATACTATGGGTCATATGTGAAATGTTGTATAATCTATACATAGTGATGATAGAGATATGGGAGGTGTAATAAATGTATGCTATGGTAAGCAACTTGTTATGTATTTGGCTTGATTTCCAATTTTGTTAGAAAAGGGGGACTAAGTGAAATGTAGGGTAAATGGTGAGTTAGGCATGGTGATGAATTGTTTAGGGTAGAGAATGGCCAAGCTAACCTCCAAGAGCCCCATGCCCTCGAGTGCTTTGCCTACATAGTCCCGGGCGAAGAAGGGACCTCGGGCTGATTTAGTTCTCCCATGAGCTAGGGAAGAATATGAGAATGAGTTGGTAGGTTTTTGGGCATGTTGTGGGTTTGGGTTTAATAAATGTGCGTAGATTATAGGTAAAATGATGCAGGTGAAGGTGATTATGGAAAAGGTGAGGATTACCCCAAAGGTAAGCGGCGAGGACCAAGTCTTGTATAAGGTAATCAAAATGTAAATGAAGATGGTTAAAAGAAATGAGGGGGCAATAGAACCACCTAATTAGGTAGGATCATAATGAGTGGATCATACCATGGGGGGTGATGAACATAAGATCCGAAAGGCATTGCATGATTAACTATTCTACAGTAAAAGTAGTCACAGGATCATCAAATGTCGAAAGTCCAAGATGTCCCTTGAGGTAATTTAGGAAATGAGAGTGGAAATGGTAAGGTTGGTGAAAGGTAGTTAAATGTATATGTTTGGAGTGATAGGTCTTTTGGGCAAGAGGTCTGAGGTCATAATGGGAAATTCCATGACTAAAAAGTGTTTTTGTTTTGATAGATTGATCGATGCGGGAATTCTATATGGGATAAATAATATGGTACTCCTTGAGGTCTTCGTGAAGCTGATTGATGCGGGAAGCTTCGGTTTGTCTCATTTTTTTAAAAATTAAAGCTTCACATATCTGTCCTTCAAGGGAGCAGTATATTTATAGTAGCAATTTGGTTGAGAGGAATATGTCCTTTTGAGGGAGTCATATTTTTTATTAGAAGTTTGACTCAAGGAGTTTGGTCCCATTGGAGGTCTTTGAAATCATGGACAAGACCAAGGTGAAGGATAGGACTCTTGTTCAAAAGGCAAGGTGGAACGACCATGGGATCTCATCTAAAGGTAGACAAAAAGTATCCATGAGAATCATGCTATGTGTAGTGCCATGGTACACATATTCAAGAGAAGATAACAAGTGATGGGTACTCACATGATTCTTGTTTAATTGTTAGGGAGGTGGATGGAGTGGATAGCACTCAAGGGATGAGCATGGAGAGAAACAAAGGGTGAGGTAGGACTAAAAGTCAACAATAGAATGGTCAAAGATGTAATGCATTAAGGGGCTCAAGTTTGGGTTTACCCTCAAGTGAGGACAAATGATAGGCACCCGATCCATAGGTACGAGCCATGATGTATGGTCCAAGTCAATTAGGAGCGAATTTTCCCGTTTACTTTTTCTACTTTGGTTTACTTTTTTCTTCTTTCAAGACAATGTCACGACTTGGAAGGTGTGTTCATGAACATGCTTGTCATAAGCACGTTTGATACGTTGTTGGTAAACTTGAAGGTGATCCAGCATTAAGAAGATGTTTGTCTAATAACTCTAGTTGTGCTAAGAAGTCCTCATGAAAGTCATCATCGGTAAGCATGTCCTGGAGAGAAATGCGAGTGAGAGGATCTCGGACTTTGAGAGGCGAACAACCTCTATACCGTAGACCAAAGAAAAAAGGGTGTAGCCGTAGTGGAAGTGCGAATACTAGTGCGGTACGCCCATAGGGAAAAAAGAATGTGCATATGCCAATCCCTCCCAGTATCGTCAACCAATTTCATGAGAATTTTTTTGAGGGTTTTGTTAGTGGATTCAACTTGGCCATTGGTTTGTGGGTAATAAGGTGATGAGAAACTAAGCTGAATGCCAAAGGCGTTGTAAATTTTTTACAGTGTTTTGTTTTTGAATTTTTTTCCATTATCAGTGATGAGGCAAGAGGGACACCAAAGTGACAGATGATGTGATGGTTAATGAACTCACATATTTTCTCAGATTTCATGGAGATGAGTGGTATGGCTTCCACCCATTTTGTGTAGTATTCGGTAGCAGTTATGATCCATTGATGGCATTGGGAAGAATGAGGATTGATTTCTCCGACAAGATCCAAACCCCATTGAGAGAAGGGCCAAAGGTCACAAGTGACCTGTAAGGCATGACTAGGTGTATGATGAAGGTTGGAATGTTGTTGACATTTCACGTAGCATTTGACATAGTTGCAACAATCATGGTTAAGGGTCGGCCAGTAATAGCCTAGGTGAAGAATACGCTTAGCAACAACAAGGCCACTAAAGTGACCTCCACATATGCCATCATGAACCTCCTTAATGGTATAAGGAATTTCAGAACTTGTGAGGCATCGTAAGAGAATACCATCAAAGCTGCGCTTATAGAGGAGTCCCCCAAGATAACAAAATGGGAGACCTTTTTAAGGAAGGCACGTTGTCCATTACGGGTGAGATCAGGAGGTAAGATGGAGAGGAAAGGTAGTCGAGTATTGTTTATACCAAAGGTCACTCGGGTCAGGGGTGTCGGTTCCGATTGAGTAAACATCGTGAGGTAAATAAGAAGGTGAATGGAGGCATTGTATAGTGACAAATATTTTGGAATCGGTAGGGGAAGCGGGTATTTGGGAAGCTAAGCAGGCCATGGTATTTGTAAATTTGTTGGTTGAACGTGGGATGGTTTGAAGGGTGTAACAATAAAAGGTGGTCAAAAGTATGTCTACATGATGTTTATACTTTTGAAGTATCTCGTTACAACATTGGTACATACCATTGAATTGGTTTATGACCAATTTAGAATCACCAAAGATGTGGATTGATTTGACATCTAGGGCATAGGTGGTCTAGAGACCTAGTATGAGCGCTTCGTACTCGGTAATAATGTGTTGGTGCATTCAAAGTCTAGTTTAATAGACAAATGTATGGGTTCTCCATTTAGAGGAATGCGGATAACACCAGCCCCACCCCCACACCGACACTTGCACCATCGAAGAACATTGTCATTCGATAAGGAGGTTCGTCCGAGGAAAGGGTAGCAATGGATTCATTGAAAAGCCAAAATTAGAGGGTTGGTCCCTGAGGAAATAGGTGCGTCACTACTAGTTAGTTGGTGGTGATAGCCGGCCGTTAATGAACTTTTGGTGAATGAATTCAAGGTCAAGATCAACTAAAAGCATAATCCATCACGTGGAATGCTGATTTTGATAAGGTTTGGCGTACATGAAGTGTAAAGGATCGGTGTTGGTCATGACATAGGTTTTGTGGTTGAGTAGGTAATGGCGGAGTTTTGTTGCAACAAAAACTAAGGCTAAGCAAAGATTTTCTGGATGGTTGTATCGGGTTTCATAGTCCAAAAGAGTGAGGCTTATGTAATAAACCACCTGCTCTCTCTGTGTTGTTTGTCATGATGAGAAAGCATGGCTCCCAAGGAATGATTGGTAGCTGATATGTATAGGTAAAAAGGTTGATCGTCTTTAGGTGGAATGAGTACGGGTGGTTGGAGAGGGTATTGTTTTAGGTCCTCAAAAGCTTTGTGACAGTCATCATCTCATTTAAAGGAGACATCTTTCCTAAGCAGATGATGAAATGGTTGACATCGATTAAATAATTGTGAAATGAAATGGCGAATGGAATGCAATTTACCTTGTAGGATACTGGAGTTGTTTGAGGTTAGTGGGTAGAGAATTTCCGTAATGGCCTTGACTTTGGCAGGGTCAACTTCTATGCCACGGAGGGAAACAATAAATCCCATAAGCTTTTCTAAGAGAACCACGAAGACACACTTTTTAGGTTGAAGGCGGACGCAATATTTAATGAGGTGGTCAAATATGGTTTTGAGGACAATGAGGTGTTTGGTGTGACATTTAGATTTGGCCAAGGATCATCCCCATAATCTTCCAATATGCAATGTATGATATCATGAAAGATGTAACTCATGCACGCTGATATGTAGCACTAGCATTTTTAAGGCCAAAAGGCATGACTCGACAACAAAAGGTTCCCCAAGTGGTAATGAATGCGGTCTTGTGCTGATTTTCCGGGGCAAGAAAAATTTGGTTATAACCCGAGAAACCATTCATGAGTGAGAGCATCTTGTGACAAGCAGTGAGGTCAACTAGTTGATCAATACCGAGCAAGGGAAAGTCATCTTTTAGGTAGGTGAGGTTGAGGTCTCGAAGTCTCGTGCAAATGTGGAGTCCCCCTATTGCTTTAGTAATAGGGACAATGTTAGAAATCCAACAAGGATAATCAATGGGTAAGATGAAGGAAATGGAAATAAGGCATTGAAGTTCTTCTTTGATGAGAAGAGCAATGTGAGGGTGCATTTTCCTCAGCTTTTTTTTGATAGGTTTGGCATTGGGAATGGTTACGATATTGTCGACCACTATGGTGGGGTCAATATCGGGCATGTATAAGACCAAATGAAAGCATGGTTATGATCTCGGAGAAAAGAAGTGATGTCTTCCTATTCAACAACATCTAAAGATTATTCGATCTTTAGGATGTGTGGGTTATCCTGAGTATGAATGTTGATCTCGATAGTCGATTCATTCAACATGGTTTGTGTCTCAGAGGGTAATGATTGATGAATATATGAGTCTTCTGCACCAAGGTAGGTGAGTATGGATTCATCATCCTGACATTGAATGACGTTAATGGTAGGTGTGTCATTGTTGATCATCTCAGGATATAGGAATGGGAGAGTGGAAGGGGCCTCGCCTTCGCATTGATAACTCAAAGGCCCCAAGGAAATGGTGTTTATGAAATAAAAAAGTTAGGGGGATAGATTCAGGATCCATCGACTCTGTCGGTGAGGGTGGTGATGAAGGTGGAGAAGGGCTAAGGTCTGTAATGAGTTCAATGTGGGCCTGTTTGGTAGGAGGTTTGGAGAAGATGATACCACTATGGTCATTATGTTTGTGGGTGGTACATGGAATAACATTAGGGTGGCCTTGCTCATAAAATCCAAAACCAAAACCCTTCCACGCACGTGTGTGTAGAAGGTGTGGGCGAAATGACGATTGGTAAGTGATTGGAAGTCAGCAGAAAATGGGCGGGGATGTGATGGTGGTTCAGTGAGTAAGTGGTAGTATCAAGTCCCCATAGGTGATACTAGTATGAAGTTGATGAGGACCATAAAGAAGGTGTTCTCCTATACGGTGATCATAGCGAGGGTGTTGGTGAAGGCTTCCATACTCATGCGAGTAAGGAATGTGTTGACACTATATACACGCATCGCTCTGCCAGTGAGGTGTTGAAAAACACCTTCCAAGGGATCTGTGGTTGGTATGTGGGTAGCTAGTATAGATGATGTATGCGAGGTTGAGGCGGACGTGGAGTTAATGGATTGAGCAGCTAATGGGCTAGGCATGTGGAGGTTATAGCGATGGTAGGAATAGAGGAGGTATGTGTGGTAAAAGAAGTGGCTATACTAGTAGGTGGAGGTGTAATTAAGCGGTAGTGGTTACGGAGGTAGATGAATTGACAGTATGAGCACATCATTGGGTCGGTAAAGCATGTTGCATGTTTTGAAAGGTGATGGGTCAGTTGGAATGGTATAAGTGTGTCCTTCGTGTTCAAAATTTACACAATGATGCAAAGTGGAAGGAACACAACCCATGACATGGATCCAGGGTCTACCAAGCAACAAGTTATATTGGAATTCCCCCTCCAAAACATAAAACAATTCTCGAATAGTGCGGCGGCACCCACACAAACGTGCATGATGATAGTTCTAGTGTGTGGGTGATAGTGTCGTTGAATGAATGCAACATGACCGGATGTTTGTGCATGCAATTTTTAGGTATGCACATTTGAGAAAATGCATGGGATGAAATGATGTTAATGCTAGCGCCTCCATCAATCATCACACGGCATACCCGTATGTCATCAATGTGGATAAAGATGAAGAGGGCTGGGTCTAGGTCATCATTTTGGTGTGGCACAATCTCTTCCTCTGAGAAGCTAAGGGAGGCCACTTGGTGAAAAAGGTGAGGTGAGGATGAAGGTGGTAATTTAGTGAGAGAGGCTACATGATGGGGTGTGATAATGGAGGCTACGAGTGTAGGGTCATTGGGTAAAACCTCAATAGATTGAAGAACCTCCATGAGGGCTTGACGATGGGATTTCGAGGTTTGGATGAGGTCATATAAGGACATTTTGAGGGGAGATTGGTGTAGTTGTTTGAGCATGGTGTGATGTGTGACGCCATTAGAAATGGGGTATGTGGGGTCGCAGATAGTTATCTTAGGTATGGGTGCAGATGGTATGTTGGGTATAGGATTGGTTGGTGGGTCAGCTACCTTTTCTTTACCCTTCTACGCATGCGTAGTGACATGTACCATGTTGATTTGAGGGAAGTTGGAAAATGGAGAAGGTGTAGGGTACATGGTATAATGACATGAAATGAAAAAACCTACTAGAGGAGAAAATCCTGTGAGGTCAGGTTAGGGTGAAACGAAATTTGGGTGGTAGCGTGGAAAGTTATTTGATGTGAACCATGTTAATTTAAAATTTTGTGTGTGGTCCTAGGAGCTGTGAGGGTGGAGGTTGTGTTTGTTGAGTGGGCAGTGTGGGAATGGGTGTAGGTTAAGCAGGACCCTCGTCGAGAAGGTCATCATCGTTAAAGTTGGTTTCTGGTGGACACAATTGGATAAGGATAGTTTTCAAGGCCTTACAGCTTCTCCACATCATGCCTTGGCACATGATGGTATGCACAAATTTTCACATCATCAAACCCTTTGGGCTTGGGTTTGAGGGGGTCGTAAGGTTGGAGTGGTGGTAATGTGATAACAGAAGTCTTGAGGAGGTTGGTTAGAATTTTGGCATAAGACCCCTACTAGTAGATCACAATGGGAAGTGAATGTGGGTTTGGGTGTAGGTGTGGTTGGTTGTCTCGAGAATTGTTTTTGGAAGAGTAGGGACGGGTCGAGTGACAGGTTTAGGTACCGTGTGGTTTGAGGTATCGGTCGGGTTTGTTTGGGTAGGGGTACAGTAGATGGATGGGTAGGAGGGTGTGGGGTTGTTTTGACTACCCTATTGTGGGGTAGTGGGGTTTTGTTTTTGGGTTGCACCTTCTTGGGTAAAGGTGATGTGGGTGTACGAGGTCTAGAAGGAAAAGTAGATGGAGGAAGAGGGTGAGTTACCCATGGGGATAATGGGGGTGCTATGAAGGTAGATGATGTGGGTCATACTTGGGGTGTGAGGGAAAATGACTGAAGTGTAGTGGGTAGTGAAGCAATAGCTAAAGGGATTGGAGGTATTGGTGGTAAAGAGACTGCAGGTGAGGGTATGAGTCATGTTGTGTGCTTGGATAGGTTAGAGGTATGTGAGGAAGGAATGGGTTGTTGTGTTATTGGTTTATGGATGGGTGAAGGGTGCTTGATCATGTTGGGAAACTGAGGTCTTAAGGTAGATAGGACAAGTGCAGGTGTGATTGGTGCGGTCGGGTATGAGGTCGATGAGTTTTCTTCTTTGGTTTGGGTGTCGAGTAGGTGTGGTTTTGACGTTGGAGGATGTAGCTAAATCCAGTTTAATAGGTGGATGAGTAAGGCTAGTGGTCGGGGTGACCCCTAAAGTGGTAATAGGTTTAGTGGAGGTAAATGTTGTGGGTATGGGTTTGGGTTTAGGTATAGGTCGGGTTATGGGTAAGGGTGTGGTGTGAGTGCTAATGGGTATTGTGGAAGGGGTTACAACAGTAGTGGTTGTAGTTGGTTTGATGGGTGGAAATGTGTTTGGGTAGATAGTGGAGGTGTCATCGAGGGATTGCTGCATCTGTGTTGAGACAAGGAGTAAGAGGTGCCCCCATAATAAAGCCCTATCCACATAATCTAAGTGATCGGCCAAACATGAGAACGACACGTCTGTGGGTGGAGTTGGTGAGGACCTAATGGGAATTCCCATAAAATTCATCTTAGAGATGAGGAATCGGCCAACTTCAACTTCTATGTGTAAGAGAACTGAAAGTAGGTCTGTTGGATGTTGGGTAGCTGATGGAGAATGATCACTAAGAGGCAAAGGTATCTCTACTAGGTCTATGATGGGTGGAAGAGATGATGGGAGTTAATTTATAAGTGGAGGAATGGATAGGTGCTCCTCTGTTGGTGGAGGAGGTAATGGGTGCTTCTTTGTGAGTGGAGAAGGTAGTAGGTGCTCCTCTGTGGGTGGAGGAGATAATGGGTGCTCCTCTATGGGTGGAGGAGGTACGGTAGGTAAAGGTTCTCGAAGTGGAGAAGCTAGGGGTGAGATGGTCTCAATGTTAGCAGAAGACTCCTCTATAGGTGATGAAGGAGATGAAAGGTGTTCTTCTGTTGGTGAAGGAACGGTGGAGGTTAGTTCAGACATGGAAGGAGGATTTTGGGCTAGGATTTCCTCTATGGAAGGGATGTGAGGTAATTGAGAGGTGACAGGTACCTCGTTAAAGATCGCGTGAACCTCACGGGTATGGGTATCATGAGTGGATGTCTCACCGGTTTGATTGGATGAAGGGGCATGATTGGGAAATGGTTTTTTTGAAGATTTGTAGATTTTGGTTGGGGGTGGCATTGGGATTATCCACAGTTAACTCACCTTTCTCAAGCATTTATTGGACAATATTCTTGAAAGTGATGCAGTTTCCATCACTATGACCCTTCACTCGGTGATAGTTACAGAAATCATGCTCTTTATACCATGCGGGCATGGGGTGAGCAGGGTCAAAACTAGTGTGTGGTTTTATGGGTGGAAGGGTGATGGCTCTAACTTTGATAAGATTTTCTAAGACAAAAGAGTAAGGTTCCCCAATTGGGGTATATTTTCATTGCTCTTGTCTGAATCGAAAATCCTGGATAGGTGATAGATTAGATGAGGGTGTAGCTTGATTGGATGGATGAGTTGGGCCAGCCTTGAGTACCACTATGTTAGCGGTACCTTTAGCCTTTGAATAATTGGTTGGTGGTTTGGAAGAAGAAGAGGTTTCATTCGACTTGAATGCCAAATTCTTATTTCGTAATTAGATTTTCTTCTCTTCGATGGCCCGAATCTCTAACTTTCATGCCATAGTGAATGCCTCATCGAATGTTTGGAAAGTTTGGACCTACAAGGTCAAGGAGTCGTGTGAACTCCTCATCTCCGGTAGCGATGGTAGTAGGCTAGATAGGATCCATGGCTGGTGATAAAATAGAAGGTGGTGAAGGACTAGGTGGGAGCGGTTGACAACTGGCGTGGAACACGAGGGCGTTCGCTTGTCTTCGGTCAGCACCACGTGAACCAATATTGATCAGGTAGGGCTTCTTATTTGTAAATGATATAGAGAATAGTAGGAACAGGTGAATCTAGTGATAAAAATGGATGAAGTAACAAATGGTGGATGGAATATGAAATAGGCTAACCGATGCTGGTTAGGGGTAACCACCGATAGTCACCGTATGAAAATGGACAATAAGTAAACAACGAGGCGTAAGGTAAATTATGAAAAGTATGCCAAATCGGGGATGTGTAAAACGTCAATGGGAATAAAATGTCGTGGAGAGACTGTGGAAAGTGGAAAAAAGTGAAGTGAAACTATCCTTTTGAGTAGGTTAGCAAAAGGACCTGGAACCGACGTCGGTAGGGTATAACCGATGCCGGTTAGGGGTAACCGACAACGGTTACTATGAAATTGAAACAGTGATAACAAAAAGTGGTTGTGCATTAAAATCTGATGTGGAATCAGACCCAGAATTCTAGAAATGATGATGATATGGCCCAGGAACACTCAGGTGAAGCCGGAATACACCAACTATGATGAGGAGCATGCAAGGATGAACAAAAAAAGTGATGAATGTGATCTTTCACCTCAAAACACAAGCTAAGCATAAATACTAAGAAAATGCTATCATAGGAGTGCCCTTTCTATTATGTTTGTTTAGCTTATGCTATTTAGGGACTGACACATGAATTGTGAAATAGAGTTTTTGGTGAGGATGGCTTCCTACAAAGAAGGAGATCTAAAGGGTGAGGTTTCAGGTATGTTATGGTGGGGGCAGGCTTCGCTTTGAAGTATGACTCAGAGCAGCGATGAGCTAGGTGCCCACTGTGTCGTGATCATGTGATCACCTACAACTTCTTCTAGGTAAGATGTTGTTTAAGAATGTATGTATTTGAATTTTTGTGTGGTTTGGTAAGACTCAGAGAAAGAGAAAAGGATAGAAGTGCTTTTCTACGATTCATTTGTCAACCATCAGCTGGTCATGACCTCCAACATATAGGTTGCCCTCATTTAATGTGAGCTAATGCAATAAATTAGAATGGAATGTGATTGTTTTTAAACCCAAATCAAAAATGTGAAATTGGATGACACAATAAGATGAAGAGGAAGAGGGATGCTCTTTCACTACAATGCAGAAAACATGAAGAAATGATTCTTTTTAATTACACCAAAAGAAAAGTTTCCTTTAGAGAAAATAGAAAGGAGATGTGGATTACCAGGGAATAAAATTAGTGTGTACGCTTTTAGAAGGGAAACAAACACACAATTTTTTTCCTAGGAATGAATGAAATGCAAGGAACCCGGATGGGTCCCACCGGGCATGCAAAAATGTTTCACCTTTTTCTTAGATTGTTTCTTTGAATTGTTGATGAAACAGATAGGGTAATGGGCATAGGAGGAATACCTGTTCAAATTTTGGTTGATGGGTTGTCGCGTGCGAATGACTTCCGAATCCACATCTGATCGTGAGAGCTTCCTTTGGCTAGGAGGAACTACCTGTAATGAAAACAAGACCACAAGAAGGAATTAAACAATATGGGCAGTGAGCTGCCTAGCATAAGCTAGATCCGGGAAGTATGATACCTCCTAGATGGCTGTCAGTCCCACTTTTTTAAACACATTAATGCCATAAAAAGTAAATCCTATTGTTATTTTACAATGATTTAGGTATCTCACTTAAAACACAATAAGAAAATAGATCTAATCTAACAGTGCTAGGCTAGAATAGAATCCACAGGTCAAATGGTTGGTTTTGGGTTCTACAAGTTTGATAAAGGTCTCGGGCATGTCACAGGTAAATGAAGGAGAGGTAAAATTAGGTGGGTAGGTCTCTATTTAAGGCCAGTGTGGGGAAAACATAGAGACCGACATCGGTCTGGGGTGACCGATAGCGGTTAGGTATAACCGGCATTAGAATTCTTATATGCGATCTAGAAATGTCACAAAAAGGGTTTTGGTCTCCTTTCGATTGCGAAAGGGTTTTGGTTAGTCAAGACGAGGTATTGGGTGACTGGAGTATGATTTTGCAAGATTTTAATGGGTCTATGGAGGTGAAATGTTGGATAAGGTCAATGGGGAGGAAGATAAACAATGGGTGATAAAATAATGATGAAATGAAACAAACTAGAGAAGTATGATGTTATACTTACTTGGATTTCATTCCTGAAGGTCTGTGTGTGAAGGATGGAGGTGTTGATGATGGATTTGAAGGCTACTAGTGATCACTAACTGAAGAAAAGCTTCTGCATGGGTTGCATGCACACTCCTCTTTGCTTGGATAGATCGGATCATGGTCGGATGGTCATGCAGGGAGAAGATGCTCAATCTCCTTCCTTAGATGTGAGTTTTCACCGGAATTTGCTCCCTAAAGATGTGTTATCTCTTTGAGGTTTGCTCTTTCTCATCGAATTTCTCCCAATGTTTGCCAACTTGCTTCCAACCTTGACAATAAGGTTGTTTTGGGGTTAAAAGGGGTAATCGATGGCGGTCCGAACTTAACCGGTGAGGTTAGGGGTAACCAACATCGGTCAAGGCAGGGATTTCCTAGGTTTACTAAACTTAGGAGATCCTCCCGATTTTCTCGATCTCATGTCATTATCCCATGGATTAGACTCGAAGCCTCTTGTGAGCATGCGAGAATGTGGTTAGAGGGAATGTAGGCATTACTTTTTAGGGTTTGGGTAAGTCTTAGTTAGTTATGGTAACTTCTTAAGAATAGGTCTTAGGTCGAGTTGGCTTGGTGATGTGTCTAAGTGAACTATATGTGTAGATATTATTTAAATAATATATTTAAATAATAAATATAGTGAGGATAATGCATTATATATTAATATTAATGGGGTGAAGGGGGTCATGGCTAGGTAAATGTAATAAAGGGTGCTTATATGTCGAGGGACAAAAATGGGGGTGTGACCTAATTTTAGTGTCTACATTGTGAGGTTTGTAAAATATAATTTTGACACATCTAACACTCCTACCAATGTCAATAAAAATCTAAAATTCCAAAACTTAAACAATGACTATATTCATTGCTAAAATAGACATTGATTGTAGAATTTAAATTTTAAAAGCTTTAGGTTGAATGCTGAAATCTTGAAAATTACCTATGTACTAACCGTATTAGATTATAAAAACCATCTCCTAAATCGTGACTCATGGAGTAGTGAGACTAGTTCCATAAGGGGCAAAGTGATCTTAGTTTCATATATTTACTAAAATAATTTTGAAGTATAAGAAATAATAAAATATAATTAATAATAAATGAAAATCTTGTAATTTTCCATAAATGCAACATGAAATTAATGACAACATGATGATACTATGTCTAACATATGTGTTTTAAATTGTTATGTATTATGAGGCATTTCATGAGTGCATATATTTGAGCAGATGTGGTTTCCTTTGAGAGTTGTGAGGTTTGTAAAATATAATTTTGACACATATAACACTCCTAAAAATTTCAATAAACAATCCAAAATGCCACAAAACCTAAACAATGACTATATTTGTTGCCAAAATAGACATCGATTGTAGAATTTAAATGTTAAAAGCTTTAGGTTGAATGCTAAAATCCTAAAAATTACCTATGTACTAACCAGATTAGATTATAAATAATGAACTCCTAAACCGTGATTCATGGAGTTGTGAGACTAGTTCCATAAGGCAAAGAGTGACCCTATTTTCTTATATTTAGTAAAATAAATTTAAAGTATAAGAAATAATAAAATATAAATAATAATAAATGAAAAATGAAAATCTTATACTTAAACATTTATTTTTGTACATATAAGCCTGCCACTAACACATATAATGTTTATACTATAAGAAACATGAGCATGTTATAACATGCTTGGGTTATAATGCGCTCATGTTCCCATGAATTATGCCTCCAAACCAAGATTTTACAGGCTTGGAATTGCTTTGGTTTCCCAAACCTACACCTTGGACCTGTAACAACATAGCAACCTGTGTTTTTCTAAAACATATGAAAAAACTCACCTTCCACCATGCTAAATCCTACAAAAATGTTTTCTATATTTCTTAAAAATTTCCTACAATGTCAACAAAACTATCCTCTTTCTAAATATGTAATTTTTGTATTTTTTACTATTTTAAGGTTTCTATTTATATTAATTTCAAACTATGTCTTTTATACCTCTATTTTAAGGGATTGTAAATGCTTATCTTTTTTCATGTATCTTTTGATTCACTCATCCAAATTGAATAAAAATTATATAGTCACAAACTAGGACTAATTCTACACATATTCAAAAAAAAATATAAATTTTGATATTTTTGAGGTAGTTAGGGGGCACGGTTGGCTATCCCTTATTTTTCAAAATTTAAAATATTTGTACTTGAAAAATCATAAAAATTAAATACTCACTAAAAAAATCTAAAAATATATATCACAAACTAGATGCTCCTATCTATCTTTCTACCAAAGGGTTTTCAAAAACTAAATAGTGCTAAAAATGGTGCGGCACAATGATCGTATACTATGTTTTTTTAACAAAAACAAGAGCACCTATTGGTATTTTAGTTCTTTAACCCACTTACACTTAACCATTTTAAAAAAAAATTAGTAGCTTAGAAACTAGACTCGTGTCTTACGACCCCTTGTGACCCGCATCCCATTTCGCAACCTAACCTCATTACCTAAACCTTACACAATTATTTATTAATTACCTTGTAATTGATAAATCCCCATCACCTCACCTACCACCTCATTTTGCCACCTCATCATGACCTAGCCCTAATCCTAAACTAACCTAATTAAGACCTAAAACTTGGTCTACACCTACACCCATGACTAATGACCCCTTTCTCGCACCCAAACCGACCTTCTAGTCACTTGACCAAGCCCGCAACTAATCTCTCGGGAGAAAAACAAGGAAGGTGGGCTATTTTACTAAAAATAGCCTACTTTTTCCTTACTGATGCCGGTTCCTACTCGACCGCCGTCGGTTACGTATGTGCCGCCATCGATTCCTGTAAATGGCCTCCCCAAACCAAAAACAAAGGATCGGAATTTCATTTTTGGATCAAGGAAGGATTTTGAATCAATAGAGATCATTGGGAGCGATCAACAGAGTCCAGATCTTCACTTGACCGAGCAGAGACAAGTGAAGAAACCAGAAGCGTTTACAGCAAAGGAGATCAACTTGCATCTTCGTCAAAACCAGTAAGTCACATCTTGCATGTCTTCTATTATAACATTTCTTATGCCTTTTGAATCACAGTCCTCATAAATCCATCCCTGAAGCCACTACCCAGCGTGCATATTACATCTAACTATCATTCATCACCTTATCTCCTAATATCACCCATATACAAATTTTACAAATAACACACTACCAAATAACACAAACACCCCACAAAACAACCAATCTACAGATCCTAAACCCTACCGACATCGGTTACCAGAGACCGGTATCGGTTACCCTGACTACAACCAGAAATCAGCCTTTCCCCTATCCATTCCAACGAAGTAATTTAATTGATACTTTACAGTCTTTTGTGTTAATTCATATTAGCAGGGAAACTGACCACCTTCGAAAGGAAGTTTTATATTTCCTGGGCCCAAGGCAGTTTCCTCATTTATTGTTTAATCAAAATCTTGTGGTCTTGTGTTCTTATTTGCAGGTAGTCCTTCCAAGACAAAAAGGAGTTCTTCGCAGTCAACCTGATCTTTCTCTACGGTACGCGCACACCATCTCGACATTTAACAGGTATTCCTCCTAGCCCTAACCCTATCTGTTTCTAAAAGGAATGAAAGGATAGAAGCAACTCTATTCCCGTGTTGAAACATTCCGAGTGAAACATTTTGGCATGATTGGGGGACCCATTTTGGGTTTCTTTTTCTCTTGCTTATTTTCATTTTAGGAAGCATACTTGCTGTTTTCTTCTTCTATTTGTTATATATTTCGTAAAGAATTTGTCTTGCTTTCCTAGTTTCGCATTAGTGAAAGTCATCTCTCTTGCTTCATCGAACATAATTTTCGATTTGGGTTTAAAACACGTGCATTGCATTCCTTCTTGTTGTTTTCAATTCTAGTGAACGTAGATTAAGTAACAGGTCGTACACGTGGGGGTGATATCCACGGTATTGACAGGAAATTAATCTTACATTCACTACACAACACATACCAAATCACTTCACAATTAACACAACAGCTCAAACATCCCCCCTTTTCCGCGGTATTCCTCCGCCTGATTGAGGTAACCTTATAAGCCAAAACAACTTGACATTTCCCCTAAGTCTCTTGTTTAGGATTCTGACATCATTCTACGTCTAAAGGCATAAGCCCACGATAATTAAAATTAACCCTAGGGTTAATCTCTGGATTTGCGTGTGCATCTTGCTTGTTTTTAGTTCTGTTTTCTTTCTCATACTCTGTCTTCTGTGATCAATAATTGGACAAGTATACTAAACGTTGTTAAAAATCAAATTAGCAGCCTTTTTATATCTTGTTAGCCCAGACTTCTTACACCGACATCGGTTACCTGACCGACGTCGGCTATAGTATAACCGACATCGGTTCTTGGGCCGATATCGATTCTTGTCTTTTCCATTCTGACAAACCAACAACCTACCAATTTTACCAGTCTGAGTTTGTTTCTATTCCTGATAGATTGAAACCCTACTGTGAACTCCTGTCCATGGTTGTTATCACTCGAAAGCAAGCCGCCGCCATGGTTTCACATGCTTGCTCTGTTTCTTTGCCTGAATCACCCCCTTCACATTCTGTGGGGAATCCTACGGATACCAGCGAGGTTCCTAAAATTCCTGTGGGAGATAAGGACTTTGCCAAGTTTCTGGATGCTAATTCTAGCTTTGTCAATACTATTTGTCTCATACCCCTGACCGTACGCCTGATGGTCAGCTCCTTGTTGGTATGCCTATTAGTATAGCTGCTCATTTAGCTCCCACTCCGCCTGATAATACCGCCTTGCTTCCTGCATCTCTAGCCCCATCTCCCAATCCGACGGCTTCAGAGGTTCATATGACTCAGATTGGCTTTCCTTTGGTTAACCTCGGACCCCACATATCATTACCACCGACTGCCCCTACCTCATCTCTCTTGCAGACTACTCCGTTCATGACTTGCTCTCTGCCACCTATCCACACGAGCTTTCCTTCTCAAGCTCCGCCTACCTTTTCATTCCCATACACGTATCCAGTGACCTCAACATCCTATATGGGACATCCCTATTCGGTTGCCTCAACATATTCATCCTCCACACCTTATCAACACTTAACCCCACCAGTGTCTAGCGGTGGTCCTTGGCCCAATTTGCCTCCGTTTACCACAACCACACCATCATCTCATCCAACTACTGATCTAATTAAACAAATGATGGACAAAATGCAAAACCTGGAGGCTTCTGTTTTGGGAAGTCGTAGCGCCTTGACATATGAGCAAGTTTGTCGGGAGCCCATTCACCCTTCTGTCCCCCTTCATTCATATCCTCCTCAATGGGAGTTGCCGAAATTTACTCGTTTTAATAGTAAAGAGGATCCTCAACAACACTTGCGATCATTTAGACATGCTTGTTATTTGATTGCCCATGATGATGCCTTGTTACTCCGCACCTTTCCCATGTCCTTATCAGGACCCGCCTTGGAGTGGTACAGTGCTTTAACCCAGCACTCAATCTTCTCTTTTAACCAACTAGCCCAATCTTTCTTGGATCACTTCTCCATTAACATTGCTAAGAAAGTATCCATCACCGACCTTTATGCCATCCGACAATTCGAAGACGAATCTATCGCAGATTTCGTCGGACGATGGCGCGGCCTTATCAACCAACTTACATATGCCTTGCCTCAGGCTGAACTTATCAACTTTTCACGCGGGCATGTGCTAAGCACATTTCTCCTACTCTTCAAATTCAAACTTTCCGCACATTTGATGAGGCCTTTACCATGGCTCGGAAACTAGAAATTCGAGCCTTAGAAGAAGAGAAATTGCGGTTGCGCAACAAAAACCCCAATTTCCGAACTCCTGATTCTACCAATAAACCAAATACCACCACTCCTCACGCGTCCACTTCTTCTAAATCAAAAGGAGCTGTCCACGCGGTGATGGTCAAATCTCAAGCGCCGTCCAATACTCCACCAAAAACCACCTATAAGTACAAAGCCGAGCCCATCAATTACACTCCCTTAGGAGAAACCTATGGCGTCATCTTGGAAAAATTGCTCAAAGCCGGAGCTATCACTTTGCCTCCTGTTAAACCTCACTCTGGGTTTGACTCCACCCGCGCTATACCTTCCTGGTACAAAGAAAATGACTTCTGTAACTTTCACCGCGTAAAAGGACATAGTCATGAAAACTGCAAGATGTTGAAAAACATAGTGCAGGAAATGGTTGACGCAGGGGATATAACCCTCGATAATCCTAATGCCCCTGCCAACCGAAATTTGAAAATCTTTAACAAACCATTCCCGAATCACTCTTCCAACAGCAACGTAAACCAGGATATCTTAGCCGAGGAGAGTGTTCATGAGATCCATGCAGTCTTTGATACCCAGCCCAAAGCCTCTATCGAGAAAATTTTGAATCAAGCCTCTTCACTAACACAGGAGCCCGAACCTCCTTTACCACCATCGAACCAAAGCGAAATCATTCCTTTACCCATAAAGGAGTTAACTGCCCAGACTTCTCTTCCCATCGATGAGTCTTCTTATACCACATCCCTACAAGATTGCGAACGGATGTTATCTAACCTATCTATTTCCCAGATTTCCCCTTCTACCCCTCTTGCTGCACAAGAGGAAGGTACGCCACTCCTTTTGACATCCTTAGACGAGGAATCTCTTGCACCGACATCACCAAATTCTTTAACCATGACGGATCCTCTCGAACATGCCCTCTTACCTATTAGTTCTTCATCGCCTAAATCTTTTCAACGACCGGTTGACCTCTTGACATCTATTGATACAGTGCCTCATTTACCCCCTGTATCACACCCACAGTGGACCGGAATCACAACCCACCTTTCTTCCGTACAAAATTTACAATTCAAACCTGAAGACTGTCATTCTCCAGAAGATAGACGAATCCTATGGGAACGTTTGAGTACTCCCTATTCTACTCAAATGCAGATGACCGATCCCGATACCTCTACCATATACCCGAAGTGTTTACAGAAACTCAAAATGCCTATGTCCTCACTCTCACCCCCCGTATCTATACTCAATATCCCATCCACCTCTATCAACCTAACCAAATCTTCCCCTACACTTGGGACCTCACCAATACCCAGTCTAACACACCCGCCTAAGCGACTAGATTTATCCAAAAATAAAGCCGCCCCCCCACCTAGGAGACACACTCAACCCGTGCCTCTATCACAATCAAAACCATCATCGTCATACCTACCTTCCATATTGGGACCTCATCCTTCCACCTTGCACCAATATATCATACCTCCTGCGTTTTCTTCAAAACGACCTACGCCTTCTGCACCCATACAGGGATCAAAGGGTATATCAACATTATCACCCCACGCATCCGGTCCACCAATCAACCCTAAACAAACTCCATCATCAAAGGATTTATTCTCTGCTACTCCCCTTTCTCCGTGGTTGTGTCCCACTACCACGTCATCTATGGCTTTATCATCTAACCAGCTGAATGTAGCTTCTGCGCCAAAGAAACCACATTTAGTGAAAACCACGTGTCAACACCCCTTGGCTAAACCACCACCCGCACGAACCAACCATACCCAAACATTATCGAAATCCAGACAATCAATACCCTCATCCTCTTCTGATTTTGACCCACTCAAAGGATCTTACGCCAAAATCCTTGCTATGTTAGTAGAGAATGCGACCATTTCCCTACCCCCACTTAGACCTTATGACCCGTCTAAACCTCGACCTATAGGTTATGATGAGTCTAAGATCTGCGCTTATCACCACACACCAGGACATGATGTGGAGGGATGCAAAGCTTTAAAAACCATCCTTCGTCAGTCACCTCTCCCAGATAGAAAGGTTAAGAAAGACAACTTACGAAGGGAGAGACCTTTAGTTTCCATTCCCTCTCCTATACCATCTGTCCCCGCCTCACCAAGATCTATCATTATTACAACCCCACCTCTTGAAGACCATGATTTATCCCAATCATCTTCCTCATCTCAGGTCTACGAAATTAATATGATTAGTGTTGCTACTCGAGCGCAGAAAAACAATGAGAAAGCGAAAGAAAGCACACCTGCGTCCTCTCCTTCTCCGTCCAACATCCCGATTGCACCACCACCCAAAGTGGTTATTCGTGGACCTGCTTACCCCGTCTCTAATGGAGCTGCCCATCGAGCCATGATTAAACAGCTTCACCAATCACCCGTAAAAATGACACTATATGATCTCATTCAGACTTCTGAATCTCATCGACAAGCTCTCGTTGAAATTCTTCAAGGGATCGAGGTCTTACCTAATGAAACCCTGCCCGTTGCCTCCATTCTAACACCTAATCATGTTGCCTCTCTCACCAAACAACCCACCGCCCCAACCACTTCTGTCTCTGTACCACAAGCTGCTGCAGTCAGTTTCTCTGAAGATGAAATTGTTGACTTTGGTACAGAAGACCCTGACCCTGCCCTTTTCATCTCCGCTTACGTCCGGGACATTCGGGTACGTCGTGTTATGATTGACGGGGCGCTAGCCTAAACATCATCTCTTCAAAAGCCTTCCAACAAATGAATATCCCTTCTAGCTACATGTGTGCCAACCCCATCATGTTGCGGTCATTCAATGATGCTATTACCTCTACCTTAGGCACCGTGATCCTCAACATTCGGGTAGGACCACGTACTTTACCCGAACTCTTCTATGTCCTTGAGGGAGAGTTCCAATATAATATATTGCTGGGTCGTCCTTGGATCCGGGCCATGGGATGCGTTCCCTCAACATTACATAGATGCATAAAATTTGAGTACGAGGGGAAGTCCTACACCGTAAAAGCTGATCCTCCCCCTTTAAAACCTGTAATATGTTATACCGCCCAAACGATGTGCTTGTACCAATCAAGACACCCGTTCATTCAACCCAACCATCTTCTTCGACTGTGCCTCAACCATCCACCTCAACCACACCTACGCCTTCAACTGATGAAACCACCGTCACAAAAACCACTTCCCTTCCCGCAGCTAACATCCCAACCGCGGACCCCTTAGTAGATGTTTTTCAGCGCCTTACGCTGGGGGAGTATCGCCTATATAACGTTAGTTCTTTCCATACTCCACAAGAGTACGGACAATTACATGCACATCCTACCTATGACCGTCGTGTGGGGGAAGTAATCTCCTACGGACCACCTCATTGCCGCACTAACCTAACATATGGGGGTGTCGACGCGTCTTCCGTTGCCCCTGAGCCTCCTCTTGGTGTGGTTCCTTTCCAATCCGATTTTCAATACCTGACAAATCGTCGCTTCGCCCTCACCTTCTTGACTCGCTGTGCTTGGAAAGGCTTTGGTTTTGGTCTTTATGAACAAGGCCGACATACGCTCATCCCCATCACCACACACAAACATAATGATCGTAGTGGTCTCAGATTTCTGGGAACACTTACATCGACGGAACCTCGTGTCAGTTGTCTTCTAGAAGACGATGACGTCACCCCTACCGAACCATCATCACCCATTTTGCCTTCGTCTCCCACCGAGTCGATAGATCCACGAATCTATCCCTCCTAACTTTTTTTTTCATAAATGCTATCTTCTTAGGTCCTCTCACTTATCAACGCGATAATGAGCACCCCTCTTCTATTCCCCTTCTATATCCAGACATGATTGAAGAGGACTCCCCTTCAATTAACGTTGTTGAGTGCCAGGATGATGACTCCATCCTCACTTACCTTGGCGCGGATGACTCTTATATTCAACGAGCCTTACCATCTGAAACCCAAACCATGCTGAACGAGTCTACTATAGAAATCAACATCCACACGGAGGAGGATCCTCACATTGTGAAGATCGGACAATCCCTTAACGCATCAGAACAAGTCGCCTTTACTACTTTCCTCCATGCTCGCAACCAAGCTTTCGCTTGGTCCTACGCTGACATGCCAGGAATTGATCCTGACATTGCTGTCCATAACATTACACTGAAACCCGATTCCAAGCCAATTAAACAGAAATTGAGAAAAATGCATCCACGCATTGCCCTCTTGGTCAAAGAGGAGCTCCAACGACTCCTTTCTGTTTCCTTCATTCTGCCTATTGACTATCCTCAATGGATTTCTAACATCGTACCTGTCACTAAAGCGACGGGGGGACTTCGGATATGCACGGATTTCCGGGATCTTAACCTCGCTTGCCCTAAGGATGACTTCCCCCTACCAAGTATTGACCAACTTGTTGATCTCACTGCAGGCCATGAGATGCTCTCTCTCATGGATGGCTTTTCAGGATATAACCAAATTTTGGTTGCCCCTGCTGATCAACATAAAACTACCTTCATAACCCCTTGGGGAACTTTCTGTTATCGTGTCATGCCATTTGGCCTTAAGAATGCTGGTGCAACCTATCAGCGGGCTATGACCTACATTTTTCATGACATTATGCACACTATCCTGGAAGATTACGTCGATGATCTTCTTGGCAAATCTAAACATCGTAGTGAACATCTCGATGTGTTAACCATTATTTTTGATCGCTTGTTACAATATTCTGTCCGCCTTCAACCAAAGAAATGTGTCTTTGGTGTCCTTTCAGGAAAACTTCTTGGTTTTATCGTCTCTTTGCGTGGCATTGAGGTCGATCCATCTAAAGTCAAAGCTATCATAGAAATGCCCCCACCTACTAATCTCAAACAATTACGTAGTTTGCAGGGTAAACTTCAATCTATCCGACGTTTCATCTCCCAACTCTCGGATCGATGTCAACCTTTCCATCACCTCCTTAAAAAGGACATTGAATTTCAATGGAGCGAAGAGTGCCACCAAGCCTTTGAAGCTCTCAAAACTTATCTCTTGCAGCCACCCGTGCTTATCCCACCTCAAGACGACCGCCCTTTCTACCTTTACCTTTCCGCCACTGACCACGCTGTAGGGGCCATGCTTGCACATCGTGACTCTGAAAATCGAGAACAAGCCGTTTATTATATAAGTCGTACTTTGGTGGACTATGAGACTAGGTATACACATGTAGAAAAGTTGTGCCTAGCCCTATCATTCGTGGCTACCAAACTCCGACACTACCTTCTGAATCACAAAACTTTCGTCATCACCAACACGGACCCCATCCATTACATGTATGCCAAACCTCATCTAAACCAACGCATCGCCCGATGGCTCATGCTCCTCGCCGACCTCGACCTTGAGTTTGTCCACCAGAAATCAATCAAAGGACAAACCATCGCAGACCAACTTGCGGAAGCCCCTTTACCTGGGGAACAATTTACCAATTTTACATTCCCCGACGAACTCATCGCCACTCTTTCACTCGGGGAAGAGTCGTATCAATGACTCTCTTCTTCGATGGATCTAAATGCCAACGCGGTGGAGGAGCCGGCGTTGTTCTTATTCCTCTCGATGCTGAGCCTATGCCTCTTTCATTCCGACTCGATTTCCCTTGCACTAATAATACAGTGGAATACGAGGCCCTTGTTCTGGGTCTCCAGGTTGCGCTGCACTTAGGTATCAAATCTATCAATATTTTTGGCGACTCTCAATTGGTAGTCAATCAAGTTATGGGCATCTACCAATGTAAAAATGAGGAACTTCAAAAGTACAAACACTACGTGGATTCACTTCTAGCCTTATTTACTCACTATTCTATCCAAACCATTCCCCGCTCCACTAACAAATTTGCGGATACTATGGCTTGCTTAGCCTCGCAAATTCCAGCTTCATCAACTGACTCTGAATTATTCGTCTTGGTCCAACAACTCTTTGCCCCATCTTATTCAGCCCCGGTTGTTTGTATGATAAATAATGTGTCTGCTAATTCACAGGATACTTGGTATCACCAATTTCACGACTACCTTACAACCTCTGTTCTCCCATCTGACCTTACTAGTACTGGTAAACATGCTTTTCTTAAACGTGTTTCTCGTTATGTAGTTATGGGGGGACTCCTTTATAAACGTGGCTTTGATGGCATCCTCCTTCGATGTCTCACCGGCGCGGAGGTCACCCATACCATCCAACAGGTCCATGATGGTATTTGTGGTGGACATTTTAGCGGCCTTGCCATGGCTAAACGAATCCTTCGCCTAGGTTATTATTGGCCTACTCTCAATAATGACTGCCTCGAATATGTTAAGCGTTGTGTCATGTGTCAACAACATGCCAACCTCCAACATACTCCTAGCCATCCGCTACAGGTCGCACGAGATCTTTGGCCTTTCTCACAATGGGGTTTAGACCTTATTGGTGAGATTCATCCATCCTCTTCGCAACGTCACCGATGGATTATCACAGCAACCGAATATTACACAAAATGGGTGGAGGCTATTCCACTCATTTCAACTAAAAAAGAAAAAATTGTAGAGTTCATTAACCACCACATTATTTGTCGTTTTGGTGTTCCTCATCGCCTGATAACAGATAATGGAAAATCTTTCAAAAACAAGTTGTTGCAAGACCTTTGCGACAACTTTGGCATCAAACTTAGCTTCTCATCACCCTACTATCCACAAGCAAATGGACAAGCCGAATCCTCTAATAAAACACTAACCAAAATCCTCATGAAAGTTGTCAATGAATCCGGCAGAAATTGGCATGATCACATCCCCTTTGCCCTTTGGGCTTATCGTACTAGTATTCGTACCTCCACTAATGCCACACCTTTTTCTTTGGTATACGGTACCGAGGCTGTTTTTCCTCTCGAAATACAAATACCCTCCCTTAGAATATCTCTTCAGGATATTCTCACCAACGATGATTTCCACCAAGAGCGGTTAGCCCAATTGGAGCTTCTTGACGAACGTCGTCTTACAACTCTTGATCACCTTCAAATCTATCAAAAACGCATCAAACGTGCTTATGATAAGCGACTTCATGAGCGTACCTTTAAGGTTGGTGATCTTGTCCTCAAAGAGAATCAACATGTCACCAAACTAGAAAAGAGCAAACGTGGAAAATTTGCTCCCAATTGGATTGGGCCTTATATAATCACTCACACCTATGGATCAGGCACTTATCGTTTAGCTTCGCAATGGTAAACTGAGCTGAACCCCTAATGCCTTGCATCTTCGACCATTCTCTTTGTTGAATTTAGTGTTATATCACTTTTTATCTACCTACTGCTCATCCCTTGAGCTCATTTACCACCACATACACTTTGTTTCCTACACCTCATAATAAAATCAAGCTCACATAGTTTGATTCTCACTTCACCTAAACGATGCCTTCCCCTTTTTAGTCTAGTCCATGACTTCAAAGTATTAAAATAAGCCGTATTCTTATGGGATTTTCTTGAGTCAAACTTCCTACTAAACTAGATGCTTCACGCCAAAAGAACATCTAGTCATCTAAATTAAATATAGACTGCTCCCTCGAAGGACAGCTATATGCCAAACTATTGCTGCTATTATATATAGACTGCTCCCCCGAAGGACAACTATGCATTAAAATCATATCTGCTACTATAAATAGACTGCTCCCTCGAAGGACAGCTATACACAGTCAGCCTTTATCAGAAGCTTCTCGCATTGATCAGCTTTGTGAAGACCTCAAGAATAGTACAATCAATATCCCTTGTAGACTTCCCGCATCGATCAGTCTATATTCAGTCAAATAAAAGCCTCATTCAAAAGAACTTTTTGGGTCATGGACTTGTCTATTTAGGGTAGGTTCTCTTTCGTCAGAACACTCACTTTGTAATGAGTTCTCCATACCTCAACTATACCATCCACCTCACCTCACCATTTGTTTCAACTCAAGGGACGTAACGTACACCCGATATATTGTGATCATACAACTCTTTTCACCTATTGACTTCTCGTCTATGCACGGTACCTAGGGCTTCAAGCTCGTTCTACGTTGTGTGGTTTGTTTAGCTCTTTTCACCTACGGAGCACTCTTTCCTTTTTGCCTCGCATCTAGGATTGTGTGTTGATCTTAATCAGGACATGGTTCCCTTCTACTTGGGTAGGCTAACTTTCGCTTCTCTTATACCTTTTACAACATCACCAATTCATTACCAACACCATCAACCTTACCTTACCAATATTACTATCAATACCTTTACCAACCAACCAATCGCCTAACCATACCTAAATTGCCTGAATTCACCTCTCCACGATCCTAAGGAGAACTACATCGGTCTGAGGCCCCTCCTTGCTTTGTGCAATGGGCTATGTAGGCAGCACTTCGGAGACATGGGGTCTCCCAAGGTTAGCTCGACCATCCCCTACCATAACCTATCATGTGTGGTAAATATAAATATTTTTGTGTATTTCTATTTAATCACATTCCTCTTTATCCTTTTTCAAAACACCGAAAGTCAAAACGAAAACATTCTTATTATTATAACTCAAATCAACATACATATCTCGTTTTATTTAGATGTTAAACAAATACATCTTCTCTATCATCGACACGCAGGTCGGTACTCTTATTTATTCTTATACCTTGCTAACATTTATTTAGACCCTCACGCCTCATCCCGAACTAGGTGATGATCGTGATCGTCGACCCCTCTCGCCAGGCCTCTCTGTCCTCAAAGGTACCACGGCTATTGGTACCGCCCACTGATCTGCCAATCTCTCCTGTAACATATGAATACGCCCTCTCGCATGGAGGACTCCAGCCTCTAGTCTCTCTGCTCGTGACTCATGACCACTAACAATCCTCTTGTCTCATTCACTGCGTTTGGAGCTCTTTGACTAAACTCTGTGAGATGATCCTCTCTGCTTTGTAATCACCGCTATGTCAGGACGATCACGTACACCTCGCAGTTCTGCTACCCACCATAATCTATAGGCCTCTGTCGTTCCTGCATCCATTACCCTGCGATCGGCTGCTATTTCTTCTGGCCCTTACGAGGTGTTGGGCCGGGGAGGTGAGAATCTTGCCTCGCATCGATCCTCATATATGGTCTATAAGCTGGGGTATATCACTGCACAAATCCAAATTGTCGCCACACGCGATCTAGAGGAATCCTCTCATACTCACCTGGCCTGTGCCCTGCGATCCACCTCAATCGCTCTACACCCCTCAACTCCTCAGCTATATTCTCTGTTACCATATAGTTCCCGTAAGGCCTCCAACAGATATCAGCAATCGTCACCCTCTCCCATACCTACCTGTAATACTCAATGTCACCCGTCACGGCCTGAGATCTTGCCTCTTGTTCTGTCTGGACCCATCGTCTGAATCCCAACCTCTGTACTCCGGTCTCTCCTGACTGGATGGATCGGCCTATTGGTCGCACACAAACAATGTGCTCATAGGCCCAATAGTGTAATAAGTATGAACAATCCAGTGTCGTCCTGTGATTTCACCTACAAGCCCATAAACCCCTGTATAACTCCACCAAATATGCAGGTGCCCATGCAAAAGTCACGTTCCTTTCTATCATCTCCCAAATAACACACATCAATGCCTTTGGAAATCTTCCCCCTTCCGCCCTCGGTAATGCATAATACCCTACCGCTATCATTAATATTACTGCTAACCTTGTCTCCTCGGGATGTCTTTGCATACATTATCCCATATGTAAATGATAAACCTCATTGTGTGTTAAATCTCGTGCGTATGGACCAAATCTTCTTTATTATCGCTCCCCAGTGCTTGCGCTAGGTAATGCACGATATCTTGGTTTCTGTAATAGGGAGTCTCAAAATACGGAACACATCTTCCATATTCTTGTCATCTCCTGTTGGCGGATAGAAGGTATTTTCTCGGGATTCCATCTCTCGATCAACGCTTTCACAACATAGCATGGTTACGTGCGATTCGTGAATAATAAGCGGATTCCACTTAACCCCAAATGATTTATCAATGTCCATTCAAATTGGCGTTACATCCGCTCGGATTAAGTGACAATGATTGGTACACTATCATTCATCCTCAACCACCTCTGCTGCATACATCCAAATAACAAACAACCATTCAATTCCTCAAATCCCCGGGTTTTTTCTCAAATTAAAAATTCCTCGACAGAACCGGTATCATTTACATAAATCTAACATTGCGGTTGAGTAACCGATACCGGTTATCCCTAACCGATATCGGTCACTGTTACTTTCATACACCTTGCCTAAACAACCACCTACGACAATAAATTGCTCGTTTATTCCTCTCTGTATACACAGACATACCCGAAACCCTTGATTACCTACCACGTAACACTCACCTCATTTATAACCCTTGTTATCATCTTTTCTTTCTCATATCTACCCACATACTCTCCCCCATCTTATTCACAAAACATGCAGAAATCAAATCACAACCAAAACGTTTACCTCTTGAGTTGCAGCAGCTTGAGGTGGCCCTTGTCTTCCCTCTCGTCCCTGCCTGCTGGATGCTTCTCCTCGTTCTGCCATGATCACCACCCTTTTCAAATTTTCCTTTTTGCCTTCTGAATCTCAGAACACATTCACTTTCCCTGTCTCTTTTCTCCTTATCACTCAAATCTCTCATGCAATTACCTGTCTCAGTCGTCAAAAAGCGTCGCGTTCGCGTATTTAACTTCTTGCATGGCTCTCAAAATTAGAACTTAAGTTGCCACCCTAGCTTTTTTATTTTTAGAAAATCTCATACCTAAATAACCGGTATCGGTTATGTAACCGATATCGGTCTACTAACTACCGCCGTCGGTTATCTAACCGATATCGGTTATACACCTGCCTTTTTGAAACATGGTTCTTTTCTTCATTTTTTACCTAATTTTTGTCGCGCCCGCCTCTTTTCCTGCATCTCATCACCATTATCCATATTTGTCCATCCACCACACATATCATTACAATTTCATTAACATCATCTATTTTACAAAAACAAACAAGTCATCAACTAAGGATACCAAAACAAAACAAAAAACTATCTATCTATACATCATTTGGATCCAACTCATCAGATACATATATAACAATGTCCCAAAACCAGCACCATGACATTTCAAAATATAACATTTCATCATATAACACATCATCCATATATCAACATGTCAATTAAACTCATCATACATTCTATATCATAAACCATCGACAAAATACTTAAAAACATTTTGAACACAACATGTGGATCAAAACATCATCTCTATATATATATACAAGTTTTCAAATATACACTGTGCCCTGCATCGGGGCCTCTGTGATCTCATAATCCAACAAAGCCGGCACGCAGGCCGCAATAACTATCAATAATCTCGACTCGGCTCGCAGGCCGGTCCCTCATATCAAAAATATACTCGGCTCGCAGGCCGGTACCAACTGTACAACCCGTACTCGGCTCGCAGGCCGGTATACAATAAATGAATGAATGAATAAATGAGTAATATGTAGGCACGCAGGCCTCTATAAACATAACCGGTTCGCAGACCGGTGCCCATATCCAATATACAAATACAAAAACCATGCGGGCTCCCTCAGCTCTCCCCACCGCCCTCAGCACCTCTCCCCGCTGGTCCCTGTGGTGCCTCTCGCCTCCTGCCTGTCACAGACACGCCGGCTGTGGCTGCACCTCCCTGAGATCTCTGGCTGTGAGAGGTCTCTGCTCTATGAGCTGCATAAGGCTGATACTCAACTCCGGTACCATCAAGAATATCCTGATAGTATCGGGCCTCCGCTCTAACCTCCATATAGCTCTCGAGCCCTGAAGGAGCTGGGGCTGGTCCCCTGGCACCTAATACTAATGCCCCCAGCTGTCTTGGTGGTGCATTCTTGGTACTGCTGCATTCTGCTGGTGGTACAGTGTGCTTGCTTTTGTGAGTCACTGCTGCACTGCACATGTCTGCACATTGCTGTACTTCTTGGTGGTGGTGGTGTTGTGTGCTTTGTGCACATGCTGCAGGGCTAGCTGCCCCTGTAAGACCCCTATCTGTGCCTGCGCAGCAGCAAGCTGCCCCTGTAAGAGCTGCACCTGACCCCTGAGCTGATCTCTCTCTGCCGTCACAGCTGCCAAGTCTGGCTGTGCGGGCTGTGCTACCCTCGCCACTCTCTGACCAGCCCACCACACCATGTATGCTCCTGTACAACCAGCATCATCTACTGTGTCATCTGCTGGCCTCTCAGCAACCCAATCTGGATCCAAGGGCTGTGGTGCAGGCAGTGGGGCCTCTACATCATCCCTCCTGTACTGAGGGAAGGGAGGTGGCTCGTCCTGTCGCAGCCCCATCTGCCTGCGTACCCTCTCTAGGGGTATCCTCTCGTACTCTCCCGGCCTCCGTCCTGCTTTATCCGAGAATGTGTCTTGGATCGAGCGTTGTTGTAAGCGGGCTCCTCCGCGAGGGTGATGACCTCTGTAAGGTCTCCATACAATATCTACCGCTGTCAGGCCCTCAATAAATGCTATAATACGCCACATCTCTCCTGCAAGAACTTGCTCGTGGCTGCCCCACGACTCCCACCACTCTCGAAAGCCATATCTGTATATACTGTGGCCACAGGCTGCTTTTGGGTAACCCTCTTTGATCGATGCATATGATGTGCTCATATGCCCAACAGTGAAGTAAAAAAGTCAAACAAATACCAAATCGCCGCATCCGGCGATAACCCCAGAGCTCTCTGTATAGCTGCACCAGATACACTGGTGCCCACGCATAGCAAGTATGCTCCTCCACCATCTCAAGCAACACCCCCATCAATGCTCGTGGAAAGCGGCCTCCCTCTGAGTCCGGGAGGGCGAAGCAGGTGATCCCAATCATCATCAGCACGGCCAGTCCCGTGTCTCGTGTCGGTGCGCACGGTACATGTCACCATACCCGATACTCGCGCTGTGATAGGTAAGTCGCGCGGCTGCATCTCCAAAAACCTGCAGGATGCTGTCCATCGCTGTCTCCGAATCTACCTGGAAGACTGCCTCTCCCTCGATCGGCAGTCGAAGGATGCGATACACATCCTCCAATGTGATGGTCATCTCTCCGGTCGGGAGATGGAACACATTGGTCGCCGGATCCCATCTCTCGATGAGGGCGACCATCAGGCTGTGATCTCTATCAATAGCTCTGTATCGCTGGACTCCGCCGAGTCCCACCTCGCGCATGATAGCCCAATGTGCCGCGGATACGTGTGGCCGCATCCGCACCAACAGCGGGGGCATCCTATCCCGCATCGTCAACTGCTGACGTGCCTGTAAAACCAACCCACATCCTTAGACCTACTCTTTATCACAACATCTACTTTACCCTCTAAACCCCCTTTTATCCCCCCGACCACACCCCAACTCTATACCACCCCCTCTGTGACCTACCTTGACCACCCAACCCAAAACCCACCCACCCCAACCCATACAAATCCCATATCCCCATGACTCAACCCACCCAAACCCCTACCCGACCCAAAGCCCAAAATCTACCCAAAACCCAACCCAACCCCAACCCACCCAAAACCCAAAACCAAACCAACCCACCCAAACCCCCCGACCCAATGCCCAAAATCTACCCAAAACCCAACCCAACCCCAACCCATATACAACTCCCATACCCACCCACACAAACCCACCCAACCCAAAACCCACCCACCCCACCCAACCCAAAACCAAACCCACCCCACCCAAAACAAACCCCCCACACACCCAAAACACACCAACACCCAAACCCACCCAACCCAAAACCAAACCCACCCCACCCAAAACCCACCCAACCCAAAACCCAAAAAACCCCACCCCCCCAAAACAAAAAAACCCAACCCAAAAAAACCAAACCCCACCCAAAACAAACCCCACCCACACCCCAAAACACACCAACACAAAACAAGCCCAACCCAAACCCAAACCCACCCAACCCCAAAACAAAACAAACCCACACAAACCCAACCCGACGCCGGCCGATATACGACCGACGCCGGTCCATCCCAACGCACCCTGTCCACACAATTTGCGACCGATGCCGGTCGCTTAGCAACCGACATCGGTCGCTGTATTTTCCGGGCCGAACCCCGCGCGGCCCCCACCCACATTTTTGCATTTTTCTACTTATCTACCCACCCAAACACCCTAAAAACCTACCCACCCAGCCGCCTTGCCCTATTTTACCCATCTATCCTCTTCGTTTTTCAAATTACGTCCATTTACTCATTATTTCCTAAAACATGTAAATTCCTACCCAAACCCCCAATTTAGCTTAATACCATTCAAATGCACAAAATAAAGAGTTCCGAACCTACCCGAACGACGACACGTCGTCGTGGTGGGATGGGTGGTGGTGGTCCAGCTGGTCCAGCCCCTCCTGCTCCTCCTGCCTGTGCCATAGCTCCATTCTGATCTGCTTGGGTCCCCGGCCAATCAAGCTGCTTGCCTCCTCCTCACTCGGGCCCATGAAACAACTCACTCCTCTAGCAAAATAGCTCCACCTCACTCAATAAAACCTCCAATCTCAACTCTCCACGTCAGACAAATCAATTTGGTTTTCAAATAACACAAGTGACAATGACAAGCCGTATTTTTCTTTTTATAGGTTTTTCGCCCTTAACCGATATCGGTTTCATTTTGCCCTAATGAACCGGTATCGGTCCCTTAACCGATATCGGTCATGTAGAATCGACATCGGTTTTTCTTCCAACTTTCCCCCAATTTTTGCCCTTATTTACCATTTGCCCCTTTTTAACCACATATCGCCTATATCCACCTTTGCTGAACACCATTTGTTTACCTATTCGGCCCGACCCAAGGCCTCAACCTACCTATTCGGCCCGACCCAAGGCCTCACCTACCTCACCTACCTATTCGGCCCCAAGGCCTCGGCCTAGGCCTCAAGGCCTCACCTACCTGTCGGCCCGACCCAAGGCCTCAACCTACCTGTCGGCCCGACCCAAGGCCTCAACCTACCTATTCGGCCCGACCCAAGGCCTCAACCTACCTGTTCGGCCCGGCCCAAGGCCTCAACCTACCTATTCAAGGCCTCGACCTGTTGGCCCGACCCAGGCCTCAACCTACCTATTCGGCCCGGCCCGACCCACGGCCTCACCCTAACCATTTGGCCCGACCCAAAGCCTCGACCCTACCCCACCCCCGGCCCGAGCCAAGGCCGCAACCCAACAACCTGGCCCGACCCATGGCCGTACCACCTCAATACCTTACCTAAAATCAACACCATACACTTTTATCCACCCATCCTGTAGTTTTTTGTTCAATCGAGCTCACCTGTTTGTGTTTTAGCATGATTAGGGTCCTTGACTTGATCTGTCGACCAACTTTGCCTAGACCTAGACCGTGACGTTTATCTCAACCAAACCAACCATTTGGTACTGCCGAACATGCCTAAACGTTCCTGTACCTTACCTGTTATATACCCTGGAGCTACTTCCTATGCCTTGGATACCAGGATTATATCACCCTTGTTTGGATAAACTATCGACCTTTGCCTATGCATTCTGGGTTTGCTCGTCAAATCATGTACCCTAGTCATACGATTGCATTTCAACATGCGTCTGCTTCCTTGGACCTACCCCACCACCTTACCATCCCCTCTACACCATTTACCCTTTATCAACCCTATCCCTGATTTCACATTCTCTCAATCTGTGATAGATTTGAGGGGGATTACCTATACCCTTAACAACGAAACCACTTCATATTATTGTCAGTGCGCACTTTACAAAACAAGCTACACGACAATAAGGGGCTAATGTAGACACCAAATTTGTGTCTTACGACCCCTTGTGACCCGCATCCCATTTCACAACCTAACCTCATTACCTAAACCTTACACAATTATTTATTAATTACCTTGTAATTGATAAATCCCCATCACCTCACCTACCACCTCATTTTGCCACCTCATCATGACCTAGCCCTAATCCTAAACTAACCTAATTAAGACCTAAAACTTGGTCTACACCTACACCCATGACTAATGACCCCTTTCTCACACCCAAAACCGACCTTCTAGTCATTTGACCAAGCCCGCAACTAATCTCTCGGGAGAAAAGCAGGGAAGGTGGGCTATTTTACTAAAAATAGCCTACTTTTTCCTTACCGATGCCGGTTCCTACTCGACCGCCGTCGGTTACGTAACCACCATCGGTTCCCTGTAAATGGCCTCCCCAAACCAAAAATCAAAGGACCGGAATTTCATTTTTGGATCAGGAGGAAGGATTTTGAATCAATAGAGATCATTGGGAGCGATCAACAGAGTCCAGATCTTCACCTGACCGAGCAGAGACAAGTGAAGAAACCAGAAGCGTTTACAGCAAAGGAGATCAACTTGCATCTTCGTCAAAACCAGTAAGTCACATCTTGCATGTCTTCTGTTATAACATTTCTTATGCCTTTTGAATCACAGTCCTCATAAATCCATCCCTGAAGCCACTACCCAGCGTGCATATTACATCTAACTATCATTCATCACCTTATCTCCTAATATCACCCATATACAGCCTTACAAATAACACAGCTACCAAATAACACAAACACCCCACAAAACAACCAATCTACAGATCCTAAACCCTACCGACATCGGTTACCAGAGACCGGTATCGGTTACCCTGACTACAACCAGAAATCAGCCTTTCCCCTATCCATTCCAACGAAGTAATTTAATTGATACTTTACAGTCTTTTGTGTTAATTCATATTAGCAGGGAAACTGACCACCTTCGAAAGGAAGTTTTATATTTCCTGGGCCCAAGGCAGTTTCCTCATTTATTGTTTAATCAAAATCTTGTGGTCTTGTGTTCTTATTTGCAGGTAGTCCTTCCAAGACAAAAAGGAGTTCTTCGCATCCAACTTTGATCTTTCTCTACGATGCGCACACCATCTCGACATTTAACGGGTATTCCTCCTAGCCCTAACCCTATCTGTTTCTAAAAGGAATGAAGTGTCCACTTAAGACCCCCTTTTGGCCCCTTAACTTGGTGCACTTACCCCATGTGTGTATGGTAAAGATAATGACATACCGAGATCTATTTGGCATGAGTAATAAGACGACCATGAATAAGAAAATGCGAGCAAGAGTAAATGCAACCAAGATATGTAGTATGTTATGGATGGATGGAATGGAATGAAAGATGGATGTTAGGAGCCGAGTGGCCCCCGAGTGAATGTATTTGTATGTAGTGAGGCTCATTTATTTTTCCCCCTCAACGATCATGAATGAACCAAAAATGTGAGTATGTCATCGGGAAATGGTCAAACTGGGTGTTGTGTGTAGCGTGTTGTGGTGAATGCGTATGTGTGTTGATGATATACAACCTAGAGATGATGTGTGCTTGACCATATATCTGAAGCATATATCATAATAAGATGATTAAAGAAATGATGATGTAGCCTAAAGCGTATACCACTACAAGATGAATAGAGGGAATAATGATCTAGCCTAAAGCGTATACCACTACAAGATGAATAGATGGAGTGGTAATGTAGCCTAAAGTGTATACCATTACAAGATGATGGGATCGGTGACTGTACGTCGGAAAAGCGACAGGCGAGCGTGAGAATCAACAAGTAACTCTTCCGCGTACCCGACCTCCCGAGGTCGTGCCGAGACAGCCGGTGGGGGTAGAATATGCAGACAAACTAGTTAGGCAATCTAATGTCTTCGACACGCACTAGTGGAATTTGTGAATCTAAGGCTAAGAAGGCCCTTCTAACTTGGACTGGTGTGATAGATCGATCAGCGAGGATGACTGCTCGAAGGCTCCAATCAATATCGAGCTCTGGCGTGATTCGATCTATGGGTTGCGGAATACGTGGAAAATGACCTGGGATTGTTTCGTGTATATCTCCTGATAAGGTCATATGGCGGATATAGTTGATTCTATGGACGATTTTCTGGCCTAGTCCAGAATTCTCTAGCTGCGTTAGCTGTTATGTCTAGTAGGGATAACTGTTGGATGATGATAGGCGGAATTGGAGTAGACTGAAATACTAGTGTGCGTAGACCAAAGGTTGTCTATATCCAATTCTCTTATGGATTCGTTAGGTCATGGATCTGTGGATCACAACCATAAACTCTCGGTTGTTGTGGTCCTGTTATGGTCATACGCGAGATCAAGTTCTAATCCCTAGTATCCAATAATCGTATGCTTTCTCAGCTTCTATATTTAGAACCAACAGTTGTGCAATCTTCTCAGAATACCTTATAGGCATTCTTGCAACCTGGATTCTTAAGCTGGTATCTATATCTACGAGGGTGTCTCCAGCGTCTGGCTATGGAACTAAAGGATCACACCCGAATGTTTGTTCTCTTTCGAGCCCTTCTACAGTCATGTGGATGTTTTCTAGGGTAATCTGTAGTTTGGCTGACTTGACCAAAATGCATGTGCTTGGTCGTCTTCTATGTTTAATCCTCTTAACTGTGAACTGATCAGTTGTAAATCTGTGGTTGTTTGGAATACTTGTATCCTGAGATTTTGGTCTATGTCAACTATTGCTGTGACGAGGTTTGGTTGAGGCACGATTGGCTCAAATATATATTCCCTGGGCTCTTGAGGTCCCGTGATTGTCATACGAAACAAAATGCGATCTAACTGTAATGAAACAAATTCTAACTACGTGAAGTAAATCTAACTGCATATAACCTTTATTCTTCTATGAAATATTTAACAATTTTAAGGGAAGCAAACTATTTTAAACGTATCTAGAAATAATAACTAAACAGTAATTAAAATAGACAAGATAACCGAGTGTAGTTATTTGCAATGCGATTTGATAGAATTCTAAATAGGTCTAATCTATCTCAAAGATTCTCGATCCTACCTCGTAAGTGAGGAGTGAATCATAGTTTCTCGAAACTATCAATCCCCACACTTCCTGGCAATATCGAGAATAGAATGAAATGAAATAAAGTGATTAACTACTCTATTTAATATGATTCTCGACTAGAACTTTGAAATTTAAAACCGGATTCCACAGTAATGCAAAGCGAATCCGATGGTGTGTATGTGATCTCGTCCCCTCGCATGGTCTCTTCGCTCTTTCGTGTTCACGTGGATCCGTAAAAGCGTGTGATGCTAGCACCGATAGGAGTAGATTTTGGGATAAGGACACTGTAATGCGACCGAGAATGCGAGTAGGAGAGGGATAGCGCAAGAGTACAGAGCTTGGCTTATGCGATTCCTAGCGGGATTTTACTGCAAGTCATGCAACGTGAAGCGACCAGAACCTTTGACTATCCTATACGAAGAGCAAGACCTGTAACTTTAATGGCTTCCTAAGCTATTTTGTTCCAAAATAAAGACACTGCTTGCACAAGTTGGATATGTGGCTTACTAACAACTGAATAAAGCTAACTAGGTATATAATGAATTGAACTAAGAACTCTAAGTCACAGTAAAACAAATCTACAGCAAAGAGGAATTCAGAGGCAAGCTTCTAACCGGATTGGATGGAACAACAACACTGCCTGCACAAGATGGGTCTGTGGCTTACCAACAGCTGAGCAATACTAACCAAGTAAGAAATGAACTATGCTATCAATCCTAAGCAAGCTAACCAAAATACTAAAACCGAAGACTCTAACAAGGAAAAATGGTGATCAAAACTCCAGCTCAAATTCTTCACACAAACTCAGACCATTTGCATGTACACAAACCATGCATTTATAGGAATTCAAACATCCAAGAACCAAAACCAAATTGAACTCCTAAACAATAAACAAAGGAAAAACACTATTCCAGGGGACCAAAAACATAAATGCATGCTCAAGTCGGCAAGGAAAGCTGGTGAAACGTGATATTTCACGCGGGTCGCGTCAAAAGGGCGTTTCGAAAACGCGCCCGCCCGCCAGCGGCAAGCATGACCGCCGCCTGCTAGGGCGGCGGCGGTTTCGAGATCGCCGCCAAGGGCAAGATCAAAAGGGGCAAGAAAAGAGGGAAAAAGGGGAAAACAAAGGACACGGGGGCTAAGTGGGGTATGCGGGATGTTAACGCATATCCGAAGAGCTCTTTCTGGATCCCGAACACCTCATGAGGAGACTCAGTATCATCATTGGGGCATTTATTACACTGCCTCCGTAGTACAAGACCTTTACAATTTTGGTTACGTACATATTTCCCCCTGAGAAGCGTTTTAGCCATGAAAGGGCATAAAAAGGTGGGTCCGAGTATGGCAGTCCCAAAATGGGGGGTTTAGAAGTTATACCTTACACGTCCGTGTGTCGAAATGGCGCCATCCGAAATTCCCGCTACCTGCAAAATGAAAAGAGATCTCAAGTGCAGATAGATACAATAATTTGAAAAATAAACGCTAAAATAACAGGGAAAGAGGACGTACCATTTGTGCGGGGATAGGAACTTACCTCCGTCAGCGCTCCAAACCTGCGAAAAGTCATTTTAAGACGAAATAGAACAATATATATATGAAAGTGGGCCCATTTTCCTATTCATTTGCGCGAGTTGATTTGATCGATTTTGAGCTCTGGGACCCACGGTGATGGTTTCTCGTGTGAGTATAGTCGAAATGTCCGCAGTGAGATCGTGATCATGCCTCCACGTGCGGAACGCCACCCCGCGAGATCACAGGTTGGTTTTCTTCAATTTTGCATTTTTCCCCCTTCAAATTTGAAATGGCAAATTATTTGTAATGGGGGGGTTATTTTTGAAAATGTTTGGTTCAAAAGGTCCATCTAGGGGGGGCGCCTACTGGGTAGGCTCTTTTTTAGCTAAAATGGTCTATTTTTACGTTTTTTGGACTTTTTAGGGTTAAAACCCACGCGGGTTTTCGATCAGACCGCCTGCCCCTAATCGCCGCCCGATCGGTGGTTAGCATGAGACCGCCGCCTTTAAGGCGGCGGTTACAAAACCGCCTCCCTGCTCAGGGCGGCGGTTTTGCACAGAATGCAAAAGAGCTTGTTTTGGAGACTTATACTTATATTTTCTTGCATTTCGGTACGTTTTATGACTCTCCTGCATTGATTAGATACTAACTTGCTCTGTTTTGTGTGTTTTTGGGTGTATGCAGGCGAGGGAGGAGTACATTAGATGGAGCCGGGAGAGAGAGTGTGATTGGTTGCCCGGGGTATTGGATGCCCTTTCGCCAGATGAGGAGGACACGTTGCAGAGGGCCGGCATATTGCGTATATCGCGTGTGCCCCATGTTACGCCATCGAGTCACATCCTTTGTGACTTATTTTCTTATTGGGATGCAGATCGGAACACTTTCCGACTGCCAGGTGTCCGCGGTGAGTGGACTATTACTCTGGAGGATGTCTACCGTATCTTGGGGGTCCCGATCATCGGGAGGAGACTCACACTGGAGACAGCTGGGTCCAGAGCACAGATTGCACAGTGGGCAGGTTATATGGGGGATGCAGCTATTTCCACGGGGCCGAAGAAGGGAGTGAGAGTTAGATCCATTCCTTCTTTGCCCATCCCCGTATTTCGACAGGCCATCATGGGGATCCTTGCCTCGAGACTGATCGGGGACAAGGGAGGGGATACATTGTTATACTGCTGGGCCCCCATCATTGCACAGATAGAGGGGCATGGCCGGATATACGCCTGGGGGGCAGACATTTTGGGGACCACCTATCACGACTTATATAGGGTGGTCCGTTTACAGGGACAGTCATTGAGCCACCCAACTCTAGTCATGAGTTGGGTGTATGAGCATTTTATTCCTTATGGCAGAGGCGTGGAGGTGGCAGATCCTGGGGCTGTGAGGGCAGCCAGGTGGTCAGATATGTCGGTGCTTAGAGCACCTCACCAGCCAGTAGCTTCCCTCACCACAGCAGATATGGAGGCCACACCGTACCAGCTCATGGCCGGCATTTGGGGAGAGGAGACTCTCACATTGATCTCTTGCTCCACCACAAGGCAGCTTATTGACCGTGTGGGACGGGTGGAGGTACATCCTTTCGGCAGGGTCCCTCAGCAGTTCGGCCTCCCATATGTGGGCATGCTTCCTCCAGTGGCACCAGTCTATAGATCAGTCCGGGAGGCTAGAGGGGGGCCTAGAGGCCGTGGTTGGACAAAGGGTCACCCCCGTATTCCTATTGCAGCCAAGGGATTGTTCGGCTAGAGGAGAGCGGGTGCGCCTCGGGCACCTTTACTTCAGATTACTGCGGGTCCTGCTCATAGCAGCGATGACCCTATAGATATTGACTCTGATTCTGAGGAGTCCACAGAGGGAGGGTCGAGGAGCAGATGGATGATAGCGATCCTGAGTGGCATGACACCCAGGATATCATGCAGGCAGAGAGGGAGGAGCAGAGTGCAGAGAGAGAGACTCTAGTTTCAGAGGAGCCACTCTCTCAGGGCCATGGTGGAGAGGACGAGTCCGCATGCGGGCGTCATGTTGCCCCTACCACAGAGCAGCCCCTCGGGCCAGCAAGCATCGGCCGCAAAGCCGGCCCTAGTGACCCATCTTGGAGGCCCGGTGATCCGAGTAAGTTATCCTTTCTCCTTTCAATGTTAGTTTGATTTAGGACTTGTTTTAACTGCTATCTCTCCTTATATTTGTATCTTGTATATTTTAGCCTCTTGCCTAGTTTCTAATTCGTCTTTCTTCTTTGTTTTACAGAGACCGTCGACGAGTGGCGGGATCTAATCCGTAGGGTATGCACTGATTCTCTGATGATCCCTATGGATAAGACCCGTGCGGAGCTATCTCTAGATGCCGGGGAGCCTTCAGCAGCCAGTAGGCACACCGACGTCTTTCGCTCCCGTTTGGCATGTGGCTAGATGGTGTCGACTCTCCGTACAGAGTTGGTAGGCTATAGGACAGCCGAGCGTCTTATGAGGAGCCACTCTCATGGTGAGACCACGGCTGCTCCTCGGGACCCTGAGCCCTCCATCCATTCGCAGCGCCGCACGAGCCGGAGTCCTAGTGCGAGGGCGCACCTTCAGCCGGGATCGCGTAGGGGCCGAGAGGCCACTTGGCTCCTATGCACTTTTTGTATTATAGATTCTTTTGTGTATTACGGGCTCTTTGAGCATTTTGACCATGCCTAGTGCATGATGGCATTGTATACAAACATTGATTATTTATATATATGCGTCGATTTTTGGATCAAAAGCTTGTCACTCATGTGTGTCCTTTCTATTTCCAACTGCTTTGTGTATACTACGATGTATGTTTTATATGCTTTCTAGAATGTATGCAATGGAAAACAGATGATGCAAATGTTTGCTTTCTTTTTGTGTTTCATGATGCTGATACATGATATTGTAGATATACTGTGATCTTGAATCTTAACTTTTGTTAGCAATTTGGATAACTCATGCTTGTTTTGGCAAAGTGATGAAAATAACCAGTATGATGAATAGATTAACTTGCCCCGCTCCTAACTCCACGCAACCAGTAAGATGCGAGGGCTCATCACCAAGAGCCAAGAAGGGCGCAAGTTTATGAGAAATGGGGAAATGATAGTGATGAAAGACAGACGAAGCTTTGGCGGAACCAAATTGGAAGCTACAAGCTTACTCTACCTGAATGACTTCATAGTTTTGGGTGCAACTTGCTTTGCGGTTTATCCAGACTTAGACCCGTAGATGGCCACATAGTAGACAAAATCTGGTTTTTAGGATTTTTAACTCTCTTGGAATTTTGAACACCTGATTCATTCGTTTTTGACTCAAAGTTTGAATAGTTTGTTTATGACCTTTAACGCTTGCATTCTCCTGAGGACCCCTACACTTTGCCCCATGCTACTAGTAAGAAGCGTGGGTTTATCACCGTGGGCAAGGCGTAGGCGAGTAAGGGCATTTCCATCCTTTCCCAACCCTACGTCACTAGTAAGAGACGCAAGCTCATCACCGAAGGTTGGTGGGGCAAGGAAATGTGTAAAAATAAAATTTTTTGTTTAATCACTTTTTGACTTGTCTTTTTGAGTAAAATGTCAGTATATGCTTGTTTCCAAAGAGATGTGTATATGGGATAGATGTGACACCATGAAGCTTCTAGAATAGACCATAGGCAAGACACTTATCCTAAGAAGAAATCAAAGCGAGAACAAACTTGTAGATCTTGGTATGGTTACCGTTAGGACTTCGTCATGTTTGATTTTATTTGATAAAAGATTCCAAGATGACTTGATGATACGAAGATGGAGAGGTATGATTAAAGAACTTTATGCCAGAAACATCATGAGTTTGTAATAAATTGCTTTGAGAATAGATTCCTTGATCACAATTTGTGTAAGAACAAGTGGACAAAATGATCCTAATCTATATGGAAATGCAATGTAGATAGTTATATAGGCAGCGCTTGCTGCTTATGCATAGAAACGTTTGAGGTGGAGGGAATTGACTGTTTCGCCAAACTCCTCACCTTCTAGCGTGCATAAGAGGTATGCACCATTTCCGTAGTCCTTCGTGACTCGGTATGGGCCCAACCATTTGGGCCGAATTTCCTTCCTTCGCCGGTCTTCTTGTCGATCCGGCTGTCTAGTCTTAGAACTAGATCACCTTCGTATATATCACGTTCATAGACTTTTTTGTTATACTGCCGGCACATCCGGTCGGCATAGACTCTATGTCGTTGTTCGGCATCTAACCTAATTTCATCTAGGCTTTCTAGTTGGGAAAGACGTGCTTCTCTCGTAAGCGTCTTCATCCGTAATCCTCAGTAGTGAAATGCGGAGACTGGGTATTTCGACCTCAAGTGGGAGAACTGCTTCTGCCCCAAATACTAGCGAGAAAGGAGTTGCTCCCGTTGGTGTTCTTATTGAGGTTCGGTGGGCCCACAAGGCCGGATATAACTTTAAGTGCCAATCCCGTTTGTTTTCTTTTACCGTTTTAAGGAGAATGGCTTTCAATGTTTTGTTTGTTGCTTCAGCCTGCCCATTGGCTTGGGGATAATACAAGGAAGCCGTATGGTGGCTTATTTTGAATTTACTGCACAATTCATGAACTTCTTCACTCTTGAAAGAAGTTCCATTATCTAAGATAATGATTTGCATGGATACCGTACTCTACAAATGATTTGGTTCAAAATGAATTTGGTGATTATCGAACTAGTATACAGGGTAAGAGGCATGGCCTCTACCCATTTGGTGAAATATTCAGTGGCCATAATTATAAAATTGTGGCCGTCTGTAGATGAGGGAGAGAACTTCCCTATCAAGTCCAGGCCCCATGTAGAAAAGGGCCACGGAGTAGCGATTGGTTGCAGAGCTTGTGCTAGCATGTGGATCTCATGAGAGAATTCTTGCACTTATGACACTTCAAGGCAAACTCTATCGCGTCATGTTCTAGAGTGGGCCAGAAATAGCCCATTCGATGTATTTTTCGAGTGGTGGCATGGCCACCGAAGTGGCCTCCACATATACCGCTGTGAGATTCATAGAGAATCTTCTTGGATTCTTCTGTGTCGACACACCTTAGAAGCATTCCATCGAACGCCTTTCGATAGAGAACTTGCTCTATAATAACGTACTTAGCTATGATAATGCGTAACCGCCTTTTTTGTTGCGGTGTAGCTCCTTCTGGATACCTATGGTCCATGATATAGCTAATGATATCAGCGTACCAAGGGCACTCAGATATAGCAGGTCGGGTTTCGACGTAGTATACGCATTCATCGGGAAAATCTAGATCTACTAGATCTCCCCCGTCCAACGGATTATCAGCTAACCAATCCGCAATGATTTGTCCTTTTATCGACTTCTGATTTACAAATGTTAATTCGAACTCTCCCATTAAGGTTATAAAACGTCCAACTTTTTTGGACAAGGACCCTTGTGTGAGAAAAGTCCGTAAATGGTCCGTCTTTACCATGACCTTTGTTTCTTGATTCAGCATGTAATGTCTTAGACGTTTAGTAGCAAAGACTATGGCAAGGCATTCTCGTTCTGCCTGTGTATAGCGTGTTTCATAGTCGAGCAATGTTCGGCTAATGAAATAAATCGCACGTTCTCTCTTGTCATCGTCTTCTTGGGCCAACATACAGGCCAGGGAAACATTGGTAGCTCGTGAGTATAAGATCAACGGGCGATCTAGCTTAGGTGGCATTAGCGTAGGTGGTGATAACAAAAATGCTTAACTGCATCAAAAGCTTCATTGCAATCTTCAGTCCAATCGATGCTATAATCCTTCTTGAGTAAATTGTTGATTGGATGAACGGCGAAGCTTAGGTCCGGGATAAATCTCCGGATTGCACCCAGCTTTCCGAGAAATGATCTGATTCCAGATTCACTAGAAGGTGGGACCATTTCGAGGACAGCCCGAATTTTGGTTGGATCAACATCGATCCCTCGTGACGATATGATGTAACCTAGGAGCTTTCCTCCTGTTACACCAAAGACGCATTTCTCTGGGTTTAGCGTGACTCCGTATTCTATTAGGCGTGAAAGAATGATGCGGAGTACTTCAGGGTGGTCACAACGCTTTTTGGCCTTAGCCAATAAGTCATCCACGTAAGATTCCATGATTTTATGAATTAGATCGTGAAATATGTATGTCATAGCCCGTTGGTAAGTAGCACCAGCGTTCTTAAGACCGAATGGCATAACAACGTAGCAATAGGTTCCCCAAGGAGTTATAAACGTGGTTTTAGCTTGATCTTGCTCGGATATTCTGATTTGGTTGTATCCCGAGAATCCATCCATGAGAGACAAAAGCTCAAACCCAGCTGTTGCATCAACAATGACGTCGATAGATGGTAATGGGAAGTCATCCTTAGGACATGCTTTGTTGATGTCTCGGAAATCTATGCAAATGCGTATCTTTCCATTTTTTTGAGAACGGGAACGATGTTAGATACCCATTGGGAGTAGTCAACTGGCTTGATGAATCCTACCTGAAGGAGTTTTATTACCTCCTCTTTTACCATGAGGGCTACCTTGGGCTTCATAGGTCTTGATTTTTGCTTAATTGGCTTTGCATCTGATCTAGTGACGAGGTTGTGCACCGCAATGTGGGGTGCGACTCCCGTCATCTCCTTGTAACTAAATGCAAACGCCTTCTGATGTTCTTTGAGAACTTGAGTATGTATTTCCACTTCTTCTGGGGTTAACGAAGATCCTAGTTTCAAGATTCTCGGCTCGTCTTCCGTTCCGATGTTGACATCGATCGTTTCTTCGATTAAGGAGGCGTTACCCTCTTCGAACTCAGGTGGTGCCGGAGGTAAATCCAAGTCATCCCCATTTTCTATTGCGTATATGCTAGGTTCCCTTTGTGAGGGAAGATTTGTTACGGGATTTCCGAAGTAGGAAGACGAATGTGGAATCAGGGATAAATCTAGCATGTGATAAGAGAGATGTAATGCTGCATAGGCATTTAAATAATCCAAAGTAGCCGCATCATTTCCAACATGGTCTAGGACGGTAGATTCACTTCCACTAAAAAGAGGATTTGTCATTGTTTTTATTAATGGTTCGTCACGAATGGATACTGTGAAGTGAGTATCTTCTAGTTCATTGCTTGGAGTAAAACGTGACGCTGAAGTTGCTATCGAGTCAGCGAGGAGATTTTTCTCTCGCGGGACTGCTTCAATGGATATGAAGTTAAACGCTTTGCTTAAATCTAACACAGAGTCTTTGTAGAGTTGTAAATGTTTGGCTTTAGTTTCATATATTTCAGAAACTTGGTTTGTCACTAATTGCGAGTCTCCTAAGACTCTGATGCTGTCAATACCAATTCTTTTGGCTAAAGTGAGACCAAGGAGGAGGGCTTCGTACTCAGCGCCGTTGTTTGTGCATTCAAAGTTTAACTTAAAAGCGAATGGGAGGATTTTCTCCTCAGGCGAAGTAAGAATTATACCTGCCCCCGCTCCATAGTGACATTTAGCTCCATCGAAATGGAGAGTCCAATACTTAGCCGGGAGCATAGATGTTGGGGCATCAGTTGCGCTTGCGCACTCTATTTCTACCATACAGAGATCCTCTGCTGGCAAGGAACCAACACCTAGGGAAAATCCCATGCCTACTGAATCGAATGGTAAGAACATTGGTGAATCTTGTTCTATCAACTCAACGATTTTCGCAGTAGTCCCTAATGATACTGTTTCTTTAGTTTTACTTTTAGGGGTTGGAATTGTTTTGGCTATGCTGGTTGTTTCGAGATCCGTCGTAGGTATCAACTTTTCCTCTGGCTTTGAGTCAGTGGGTTTATTAAGTTGGTTTGTTGGAAGTTCAAATTCCGAGTGTACACCTGGTCTTTTCTTTAAATCAGCTAGGTGCACGTCAAATGGCTTTGGATCACCTTTGGCTACAAATACCTTTCCTAGATGCAAGAATCTTACTTCTTGAAATAATGTAGAAGGGATTGCCTTCATACGGTGTATCCATGGTCGGCCGAGAATCATATTATAATTGGTTTCCCGATCTATAATATAAAACTCAGTCAGGATTGTTTTAGGTCCCAAGGTGACCGGCAATATTATAGTTCCTATCGAAGTGGCTTTAAGGCTATCATAGCCTCTCAAGGTATTTCGTGTAGTAGAACAGTTCGTTTCTCCATATCCTAGTTTTTGGAGGAAAGAGAAAGGGACTATGTTAACCGCAGCCCCATCGTCAACCATTTCCCGTTTTACATAATTATTGTAAACCCACACTTGCAAGTGTAAGGCTGGATCACCTCGGCGTGCGATCTCAAAGATCTGTGGGAATTTTACTTATTTCGAAGATGAATTCGACATCCTTGTCCGGCTGCCCCGAGGGTGGATATCAAAATCTACGTGATTTACTTGTGTTTCGGGTGGTGGAGTGATATTAATTAAATGACCTAAGCCTAGTGCCTCTAAAAGAGCAGCCCTGTGGGCAGGGGAGTTCTTTAGCAAGTCAAGGAATGAAATATGCGAGAAGGTTTTCGTTAGATCATTAATTAAATCGTAAGCACCCACAGGTTTTGTTGTAAGTTGCTGGATGTTATCCGTGTCTGGCGAGTGGCTTGGACTTGGTTGAGAAAAATATTCTCGTGTCCTTGTTACAGCTTCAATAGGTAATTCCGAGTCTAATTCTACCAATCCAACCACCTTAGGTCGTGGTTGACTCCCTAGTTGGGGCGCAACTAATGGATTTAGCGAAGTCGAGGCTTCATGGTCATTGTTTCCTATTATTGCACCCTTGTTTACTCCCGTTGAATTTAGTCGATTATTATCGTGATTTGGGAGTGGATCGTTAAAGATCTTGAGAGGAGCATTTTGAGGGGAAACTACCCCTGCGAATGTATTGGGTGGCGATGGCGCAGGATCTGCCAAAAACAAATCTGAAGAATTGTCTTTGTTCTTCCGGTAAACGTTGCATGAACTTGTTGTAGTCACGACACGTTCTAGTGTCATGACCCTGAATTTTATGGAAACCACAATAAGAATTGGGATTGTAATTCATGTTTTGTTGGTTTGGTGTGTATCAGGCCTAAAATTCGATCAAACTCAAGTGTTTGTCCTATTAGGACTAAAGTTTTGTTGTTTTTGGTTTTGATTTTGGTTTTGATAACCAAATGAGTTTTGGCTTGGTCCTCGCATGGGATTTCACCGTTGTTGTTGTGTTGTGATGATTAAAATCCACTGTATTGACCGTTGGGGTAAAATTGTTGTTTCGCTTGATTGTTTGTTTGTGACGGAGTATTAACAACATTTACCCTCTTGGGCTGGTCGGTTACCCCATCCGTTGTTACCCCACGATTTTTGTTAAGGATTTTGGGTCCTTGATTGACGTTTGTGGTAGTTGTAGCATTTTGAGTAGAGGTGATTAACCTCCCGTTTGCTCCATATGCCTTATGACCACTATCTATTGCTGCCTGGTCTATTCGTAGAGCGCTCTCAAGTACTTCATCATAAGTCCTTAGTGGGAACTTCTGGACTTCTTCCTTCACTTCTCTGCTGAGAGAATGAAGGAATAAATCACATAGTTCCATCTGATCCATGTTTGGAGCGCTTGCCGAGGAATAAAGGACTCGTGCGCCACCTTTGATGAAATGGGCGATGATTCGTTATGTTCTTGCTTGATGTGTAAGAACTCCCGATTCCTTTCCCCTAATAGCTTGTTCATGTCGAAGGCTTTGATGAACTCAAATACGAGTTGTTTGAATGAATGTATGGAAGCCTCGGGTATTCTCGTAATACCAATCGAGGCAATGCCTTCCAGCGTTTTGGGAATATTTTAGCAACAACCCCATCCCATGGGAGTAATTCTCGAATGGTCAGTAGCGTAAGCTTTGATATGCGCATTCGATCTCCCTCTCCCTCTTTGTATTTGGGCAAATCGAAGAGGCCTTGGAAGCATAACGCTCGTATGGTGAAATCTAAGGGCTCCTTCAAATATTCTCGAATAAGTCCCTATCGCATATGTTTCAACCATTGATGGTGTCTGTTGAGGAGGCGGTGGCGGAATGGGTTGTTGATATGGCATAACGTACGCAAGCAGGGGGCATAAGGCAACCCCGTATTTGGGAAAACATGTCGAGAGAGGAGAACATATATCCTTGTGGTGATTTTGAATACATGTTTAAGTACGAAGGGGTACTATCCAGGAATGGATTGCTCTGTACTGGACCAGGAGGAACAGTGCTAGCAATAGTGGGTCTAGTTGGCACTTGTTGTGAATACTGAGGAGTCATACCTAATGTGCCTGCTCCTGTGAGGAGATCTACTTGGCTAGGATGGTGCGGAGGATCGGAACTCCCCGCTTGTATGAATCTTGAATTTTGACTTGCTTGGGAAAGTTCTAATCCTCTAACCTTCTCTATTAGAGTCAAATGACTTCGCTTTGGTGAAGTCACGATATCGTGCCTCGTGGTGGCATTTTTCAGTATGCTATGGTTTTGCATGAGGTATGTGATATCCTCGCTATGAATCGATCATTATCTTGCCAAGCATCTCTGAGAGTATTTTCTATACGTGATGGCATAGAGGTATTTTCTTGAGGAGAGAACTCGGCCGTATTTGCAAACCTCCTACAGGTGGGTATATACCCGGGGAGCGTTGTTCACTCCTAGGATAACGTATTGAGTACTCGTCATCTAGAACCGAGTATGGGTCCGATTGTCTACTAATATGTGGTCTAAGTAGCACCTCGAGGAGATGAAACAGATTCTCCAATGAATGTCATATTGTTTGAGCCTGAAGGCTCTGTTTGTGTTTGAGTGAGTTGTTCCAACCCCTCTCGCTGGAAGGACGAGTTATATCTAGTCCTTGAGTTTGCGTTGACAACCGACTAGTTGAATAGTTGTCACGCCCCACATTGAGAGTGAGGGTGATGACTGTGGTATTCTGCTGGGCATAATATGCCTCAAGACCCGTGAGGGGTCTCGCCATATGCATCGAATCCCGACATATTCGGGGTATATGAATACCCACAATAATGGGAAGGAGCGAAGGTGATTTGATAAGATGAAACTTCTCGAGAGAGAAGGTGAAGCAATTGTAAGTTTCACGCTGGTTCACCAATTTTTACGCCGGAAAAGTGACAAAGCGAGCGTGTGAGAATCTACAAGTGACTCTTCCACGCACCCGACCTCCCGAGGTCGTGCCGAGACAAATGGGTGGGGATGGAATATATGTAGACAAACTAGTTAGGCAATCTAATATCTTCGACACGCACTAATGGAATCTGTGAATCTAAGGCAAAGAAGGCCCTTCTAACCTGGACCGGTGTGATAGATCGATCAGCAAGGATGACTGCTCGAAGGCTCCAATCAATATCGAGCTCTGGCGTGATTCGATCTATGGGTTGTGGAATGCGTGGGAAATGACCCGGGATGGTTTCGTGTATTTCTCCTGATAGGGTCATATGGTGAATATAGTCAACTCTATGGACGATTCTCTGGCCTAGTCCAGAATTCTCTAGCTTCGTTAGCTGTTATGTCCAGTAGGGATAACTGTTGGATGATGATAGGTGGAATTGGAGTAGACTGAAATACTAGTGTGCGTAGACCAGTGTCTATATCCAATTCTCTTATGGATTCGTTAGGCTGTGGGATCTGTGGATCACAACCATAAACTCTCGGTTGTTGTGGTCCTGTTATGGTCATACGCGAGATCAAGTTCTAATCCCTAGTATCCAATAATCGTATGCTTTCTCAGCTTCTATATTTAGAACCAACAGTTGTGCAATCTTCTCAGAATACCTTACAGGTGTTCTCGCAACCTGGATTCTTAAGCTGGTATCTATATCTACGAGGGTGTCTCCAGCGTCTGGCTGTGGAACTAAAGGATCACACCCGAATGTTTGTTCTCTTTCGAGCCCTTCTACAGTCATGTGGATGTTTTCTAGGGTAATCTGTAGTTTGGCTGACTTGACCAAAACGCATGTGCTTGGTCGTCTTCTATGTTTAATCCTCTTAACTGTGAACTGATCAGTTGTAAATCTGTGGTTGTTTGGAATACTTGTATCCTGAGATTTTGGTCTATGTCAACTATTGCTGTGATGAGGTTTGGTTGAGGCACGATTGGCTCAAATATATATTCCCTGGGCTCTTGAGGTCCCGTGATTGTCATACGAAACAAAATGCGATCTAACTATAATGAAACAAATTCTAACTACGTGAAGTAAATCTAACTGCATATAACCTTTATTCTTCTATGAAATATTTAACAATTTTAAGGGAAGCAAACTATTTTAAACGTATCTAGAAATAATAACTAAACAGTAATTAAAACAGACAAGATAACCGAGTGTAGTTATTTGCCTGTGCGAATTGATAGAATTCTAAATAGGTCTAATCTATCTGCAAGATTCTCGATCCTACCTCAGAAGTGAGGAGTGAATCATAGTTTCTCGGAAACTATCAATCCCCACAGCTTCCCTGGCAATATCGAGAATAGAATGAAATGAAATAAAGTGATTAACTACTCTATTTAATATGATTCTGACTAGAACTTTGAAATTTAAAACCTGGATTCCGCAGTAATGGTGGCGAATCCGATGGTGTGTATGTGATCTCGTCCCCTCAATATGGTCTCTTCGCTTCTTTCATGTTCACGTGATCCGTAAAAGCGTGTGATGCTAGCACCGATAGGAGTAGATTTTGGGATAAGGACAGCTCATAATGCAGACCGAGAATGCGAGTAGGAGAGGGATAGCGCAAGAGTATAGAGCTTGGCTTATGCGATTCCTAGCGGGATTTTACTGCAAGTCATGCAACGTGAAGCGACCAGAACCTTTGACTATCCTATACGAAGAGCAAAACCTGCAACTTTAATGGCTTCCTAAGCTATTTTGTTCCAAAATAAAGACACTGCTTGCACAAGTTGGATATGTGGCTTACTAACAACCAATAAAGCTAACTGTATATAATGAATCAACTAAGAACTCTAAGTCACAAGAAAAACAAATTTACAAAGAAGAGGAATTCAGAGGCAAGCTTCTAACCGGATTGGATGGAACAACAACACTGCCTGCACAAGATGGGTCTGTGGCTTACCAACAGCTGAGCAATACTAACCAAGTAAGAAATGAACTATGCTATCAATCCTAAGCAAGCTAACCAAAATACTAAAAACCAAGACTCTAACAAGGAAAATGGTGATCAAAACTCCACTCAAATTCTTCACACAAACTCATTCAGACCAAAATCAGACCATTTGCATGTACACAAACCATGCATTTATAGGAATTCAAACACCCAAGAACCAAAACCAAATTGAACTCCTAAACAATAAACAAAGGAAAAACACTATTCCAGGGGACCAAAAACATAAATGCATGCTCAAGTCGGCAAGGAAAGCTGGTGAAACGTGATATTTCACACGGGTCGCGTCAAAAGGGCGTTCTGGAAAATGCGCCCGTAGACCGCCGCCTTCCAGGGCGGCGCGACCGCCCGCCTGCTTGGTGGCGGCGGACATACGACCGCCGCCTGGCTGGGTTTCCACCATCAAGATCAAAAGGGGCAAGAAAATAGAGAAAAAGGGGAAAACAAAGGACACGGGGCTAAGTGGGGTATGCGGGATGTTAACACATATCCGAAGAGCTCTTTTCTCGATCCCGAACACCTTGTGAGGAGACTCAGTATCATCATGGGGCATTTATTACACTGTCCTATAGTGTATGTCACTAACCTAATAATTTCACATGATAAAATATTGAATGATAAATGTGAGAATGTGATGAGGCTCATTTGTGATGTATACCCTCAACATCCAAGATGGATGTGAGACTAGACTGCGTCATCGTGTAATGAGTACAACCCGAGAAAAGTAGGTGTGTATAGTATATGTGATGATGATAGATGACCATGTGATGTTTAGAATGTGTAATGTGTGGTGTCTAACGTGCAAAGTGTGGGGTTTATGTGTGTAGGAAGCCCTCAATAGTCAAGTGTGAACCGAAGAAAAGAGTGTGTCATTAGGTAATGATGTTTCTAAAGTGTAGATGAAAATGCCTATGGTAGGAAGTTGATAATGTGAGTATGAAACATGTGTCAATGTTAGGATGGGGGAATGTGTGAATGCTATGCCCCCAAGTGCGTGGTGGTGAATAGAATCATGTGATACTATCTAAAATATCATCACTTTCATGATCAAAACCTACTAGAGCAGCATTGGAGACATGATAAGAAATAGATGAGGTGGATCGTACAAGAGCCTTTAGGACGTAGTGTATAGATGTTCATTTCATATTCTTTGTTAGTGAAAGGGGTTGGTGGAAATTCATGGGCATATCAACAAGACATATTCAAAGCATAAGTGGGAGATGAGTCATTACCGATAGAAACAATGTCGAATGGCATAGAAACGTGAGAGAAGTGATGTATGTGTCTAAAGTACTGCCAATATAGTCAAGCTAAGATTTCCCAAGTGTCAATGGAGAAGTGCAAGGGGAACATGCAATGAATATAATCAAATGAAACACACGAAGGCCATAGGCGGATATAATGTGACAATAACCATGATAAAGATGAGGTGAGTGAATCGATGGTAAGATATCATTAAGTTTCAAACCAAACATAGCTAATCCTTTAAGTGTGAAAATAATTTCCGAACAAGTATGATCGATTGGGATGTTATGACAAAAGGATTGTTTGATGCATAACGTGCATGTAAAAGGAGGTGGTGGAGATGTATAATACGTGGGAGGAGATGAAACAACATCTAAAGTGTTAACAGATCCTTGATAAAGTATCATAACATTAGTAGAAGGAGGGTTCTTGAATTTATATTCACTGAGCCATTGGCCACAAAGGTGTCTTCAAAGTAAGAATCATCTACATTGAGAGGCGTAAAATTTATTTTTCCTAATGCTTCAAAGCAGTGAGCTCAACAACGCCAACTTCGTTGTCCGAGCCCTCGGAATAATTTGTGTTAGAATTATCATGTTGTATAGATTTTTCAAATATATTGTTAGGAATTGCACTAGGTTGAGAAGTGAGAGGTGTCGTGACAGGTGGAGAAGAAGTGCTCATTGGAGTAGGTATGGTGGGTGAGATAATTTCCGTAGTGTGAGTAGAAATAGCCGGAGTAGTTGGAGTAGCAGAAGAAGGTTGTGAAGTGCTATATTGACCAATGTCGTATGTATCAATATTACTATATGGAATGCACTACATAGGAGGTATTGACATAGCAAAGAATAATATCTATGTGAAAGTTTTTGAAGGGTTCATGATCTGCAGTAATTGTATGTTCATATCCATCATGTAAAAATTTTACACATTGATGTAGAGAAGATGGAATTGCTTGTATTGTCTAATTCAAAGGTCTTCCTAGTAAGAGTTTTAACTTCAATGATGTATCTATAACATAAAATTTAGTGAAAACATTTTTAGGGCCAACCCGAATGTGTAATGAGATAGTCCCTAAACATGTGTGAGTGGTAGAATCATAACCCCGAATAAGAGTGGAATTTTTATAAATTAGATCATCATTAATACCCAGTTGTTTTAAAAGAGAATGAGCACCTAGCTTAATGGATGACCCATTATCAATAAGTAATAATTTAATGCAATTGGTGCAAATGATAGCTGTAATGAGAAAGGGTGCACATGGATTTCTTTTAGCAAAAGGTGAAAGATCATCATCAATGAAGTATATAGCATGTGGAAGTATTTCTAAGAGATTGTATGAGGTGTGTAAAGGCCACCACAAAATTATCAATTTCTATATGAATGGCATGAAGGGATGCTTCTAGTGCTTGATGAAAATTAGGTGCATTACGCAACAAGTCATAAAGAGAAATCTTAGCAGTGTATTTTTAAGTTATTCAATGATGTCATAACCCTTAGAAGTAGTAGGAGGATTTGATGAAGTGATGGGTGGAGGAATAGAAGTGGGTGGATCCTTAGGAGGATGAGTATGATGAGTAGTTACTACATTGATGGAAGGATCAGCCCTAGGCATAACAAAGTGAGGGGGATGTTGAGTATGCACTTGCATAAAATCAGCAGCAATAGTGACTATACCAGAGACCTTAGTAGGTGCAAAAGTAGGATAAGATGACTGAATCATGACTTGATAGGGTGAAGAAATTACTAGAAGAAATTTTTGGATTGATCGGGTTCACCAAAATGATTAAAATAAAATGGAAATGTAATATTATAATCTGATGTTATGGAAAGTAGTAAATAATAGATAAATAAATAAAGGAAATGACCCAAGAAATATAAGTAATGAAATATGAAACCCTAATGTGTAAAGATGGTTAAGCGGTACTTAGCTGATTTATAGATGTGTTGGGACTACGTCACATTAGGGATTGGATGAACAAGAGGAGGAAGTGATTGTAAAAGAGCTCCATAAAGTGAATATTTGAACTGTCTAAGTAGAATGACACCGAAAAAGTATGGGGGTGCCTAGGGCACCTTGGTCTGAGATATGGATGCCTTGGTCTGTAGAAATAACTAAGGAACCTCCTTGGAAGTATCCCTAGTTGATCTCTAGTGCTCTCTTTTTTTCATGTGTATGTCATTGTATGTTCACCAATGTTGCAATAAAATTGAAATGAAGGAATCACATGCAAACCCAAAATAAAGCATAAAAACCCTAAAAAAGGATGCATATGAAGGGTTCAGATTCTCCTTAGCTTTCAAATGGATGGAATTATCATTGAGCATTGTAATACATCTCGACTCCAATGTAATTATAGGTGTGTATATGAATATCATGCCCTAGGTGCTCTTGTGTCAATCACACTTTGTGAGTAGCAAGCAATAATTACATGTAGAATGTAATTAGATGGTGCATGGAATAGAATTAACTCCCCTCCTATGAAGTGTGATGCAGAAAACCAGCCTTTTGTCCCTTGTGATGGAGCTAGATGGATGCAAATGGAGTAGTAGAAGCCTTTGATGGATGCAACCTTAGGTGATGGTAGTAGTGCTTAGTGCTTGGTCCCTCATTATGGTCTCATAACTTTATATTTATATGGTTCTCTTGATCTAATTTCGTAATTAACCCCGAAAAGGTCGACCACCAAAAATATAGAAATATAAAACAACTAGAAAGTTCCCAAAAGGTAAAAGTAAAGTGTAAAGAGGATCGGGGTGCCCCGCAGGAGATCGGGGTGCTTGAGGTGCTCCAGGCTAGTCTGCGCACCTTAGTCAGAGTGGGAAAAACACAGTGTGAAAGAATTGACTGGGTAGATATAGATGAAAGATCAAAAATAATGACAGAAAGCAAAGTAAAATGGCCAAAGACATGGGTTAATTAGTACTTTTTTCACTTAAGAACCATATGAATAGTAGTATGAGACCAAGACAAAATATTTACCCAAAGTGCATGATTTTGACTATAATAAACTATTTTCTTGATCTCTTCTTTCCAAAACATATCAGACAACTTATAATCATTTAGCGTTTTTCTTTCCATCTCATGGATTGTTCTATTCTTTCTCTCTACAACACCATTTTTCTCGTGGAGTTCTTGTAGCTACATAATGTATATTTATTCCATGATTCTCACAATATTCTTCAAAATCGTTTGAGGTAAATTCTCCCCCATGGTCATATCTTAGGAACTTAATTCTCTTACTAGATTTATTTTCAACCATGGCCTTAAATGCTATAAAATTCTCAAACGACTTAGATTTATCTTTTAGAAAAGTAACCCATGTCATTCTAGAATAATCATCAATAAACAACATGAAATAACTATCATTATACATTCATTGAGTCCTAGTCCCACACAAAATAGTATGAACAAGTTCCAATAGTGTTGTAGTTGAGTACTCTATTATGTTGAATGTAACTCTTGTATGCTTCCCATGTTGACGTTGTTTTGCAAGTGAGTTTCCTAGTTTTGTGATATTTGGCATGTCTCTAACATATTTCTTAGAACTGATTTTTACTAAATTATCAAAATTAATATGGCCCATTCTTCTATGCCATAACCAACTTTCATTTATTTTCCCTATGTAGCATTTTTATCTTTTAATGTCATTGAGAATATAAATATTATTATTTTTCTCAAGCATCAACAACTACCTTTCCTAATTTTTCCTTTCTAATCTCACATCCTTCAACATGAAATGTGATAGTATACCCTTGATCACTCATTTGGCTCACACTCAAAAGATTATGCTTCAATCCTTCAACATACAAATTTTTTTCATTTTTGATCTTCCATTGTTAAGGTTGATAGTATCTCTACCGATATCCATGCCATAACATTGTCTCCAAACTTCATAGTACCTCCATTCACTTCTTTCAAGGTAAGAAACTTACTTTTGTCTCTAGTCATGTGGCTTGAGAAACCACTATCAATATACCACTGATTTCCTTCATTTTGTGCATGAAATACTATCTGAATAAGCATGGATTTTTCTTTATTATTTTCACACTCGCTTCTTCTTATAAACTCTTGCTAGTTCATCCTTCTGATTATCCATAGTTTCCTCATTCTTATTTTTCTTGGGAGATTCCATAAAAACACTTCTACAAAAATGTGTTATATGCCCATAGTTGTGGCATTTATAACATTCAATGTTAAAATCCATTAAAGGAGCAAATGAGTTATAGTCTCTATTTGAGGATACATAAGGACTTACATTTGCATTCTTCTTCCTTCTAAAACTTCTTGTATGAGTTTTATCAAATTTTTATCTCATGTGAAAAACTAATTACATGAAACATAATAACTAGAAAAATCATTTTGAAACATAGTAATATAACACCTCCTTAGAGAAAAACCGTTTCTACATTTATTTGATCTATTTTTGGGAGGAATGTTGGTATTTTCAAGAACATTAAACTCTTTCTTATTACCACTTTCATTATCTCTAAGAGCATGTTCATAGCTTCTTTTTTTTATCTATGGTTGACACCTTTGGTTTCTCTTTAGAATCATCTATAATAGACTTCTTATTTTCTTCATAACCTATACTAGTTTTGTTGAATGATGACCTTTGTAACAATAAGCATATCATCCAACATATCAACACTCTTTTCAAACTTGAGACATCTATTCAACTTAGTATTTGTTTTCTCAAACTCCTTTCTTAAGGAAACAATTTTAGATTCAAGCTTCTCACAATTTTCTTCTTTTTGTTTCAGTTGGGTTCTCACATCCTCATTCATCTTATTCATCTATTCAAGTTGAACCTTCATGCCAATGATGATATTATTATATTCTTCAATATCTTGTGTCAACTTTGATTTGAGGCACCATATTCTTCTTCAAATTTCTGAAACTTATATTTTTGTTTCAGATTATTCTTCTTTAGTATTTTTATCTCATTTAGGGAAAAAATGAGCTATTCTTCAAGATTTAATTCACCTTCAACTTCAACATATTCTTCATCTTCTAAAACCATCTCTTCTTTGTAATATTTTATTTTTATTTCCATGAACAATGTGTAGACACCTAAAATCGGTATCTCGTACTCTTGTCTGCCCACATGCACATATTTTGCTATGGTCCTAGCTAGGTCCCATTTAATTTAATACATCCCCCTTAAAATATTTATTAAAATTCCCTTAAGATCCCATCACACTTAAATCCTATTAATATTTATTAGTTCAAATTAATTAATTAATATCCACATCCAATATGCCCTAGTGGACTTGTTATTTAGGACATCATTATCCTAAATATAAATCCTTATGCTCTTTCTACCCATTTCTATCTTCTAACTACCCACAATTTATTCCAAAAAAACCTAATCCCGCACATAATCCTTAAAGCACTTTTCCCCACTTTAAAAACTTGAAATCACGTCTAAAACACAAAATCTAGCCCATTGGGGAAAATTTCCCCATGGTCAATCGGTGACCCAACTCGGGCATTGTCGACCTATAACACTAAGTTGAATGTTTCCATAATAATAAAAAATCATTAGATGCATGTAAATTTTTGAGCTTTCTTGTGACTTGTGAATTGAGTCTTGCGCCTAAGAATTCCTACAACAATAACAAACATTCTAGAGTTCCTTTGGATGTGCTTGCATTGCTCATAGTCATCCTTTATGAGATTTATCAAAATATTTGTGTTGTTTATGCAATATTTGTCATATTATCTTCGTATTCCTTACATATAATGTTTTGCTAGTTCATATCAGCTTCTGCAACACTCAAAGTTCTGTTATAAACCTTCTTTTCCAGCCTCTTCACTTGCAGTCTCCCATTTCATCCTTTCTGACCTCATCCTTATCTAACTTTGCTATAGTTTCCATCAACCCTATCGGATCGCCATCGACCTATCCTTCTACAACTATTATTTCAACCTCTAGATACCTATTATGTGTCCACCTTCATTCTGTTCCTACCCACTTGCTAAACCACCATTCGGTCTCTCATTGCACTAAAATTAGTCTATCTTCATCCCATTCACCGTCACTTCACCCTGGTCCTCGTCACTTCACCCTCGGTAGTCATCGCTTCACCCTAGTCACCATCAACTAGGGTCCCGATTTCCAACCTATTCTTCTTAATCTATGTTTTAAATCATTTTCGGTTCTCTTCTCCCATTCATTCTACGGTTGAATCCAGAATCTATAGGATTCTACGGTTAGTATATTGCATTCGGATATTTTTGGCATGCTATTTAACTTGTTGTTTCAAATCCTCACTCCTAGGTTGCCACGACATGCCTTCTGTAAAGTCTCGGGTCACCGTCGACCTGCACTAGGTTTGTCTTATTTGTATGTTCATTAGCTTCAGCGAGGATCAATTACTTGGCACCCGTCCATCCACTTCTATCATGCTTCTAAAGTACTATAAACCCTCCATGTTATAAATTTCTATTTTCTTTTAGTAGCTAGCTTATTAATTTTAGTACTAATGAAAAATCTTGGTCAACATTCCTAACACACCTAGTGGGACCAACCCTTAGGTGACCCCTTTTCATTTTGTTTCTATTTTCTTGCTTTTTTATGTCTTTTACTAACACTTTGCACCATGAGGCCCTACTTCTAGCTTGCTCATGTTGGTTCAGCTGATAGATTTCTCTTCACTAAAGTTCAAATAAAATGGAAAATATTTATTTAGGTATTCCTCATTTTTCCTTATTTTCTGCTTTCTTCATGGTATTTCCCTTTCCTATGTATTTCCTCATAGAAATATCACACTTTAATTTGGTTTTAAAATAACCTTTCTTCTCTCGCATCCTTCTTTCTTACATAGTCTAAGTAGGGGTTAACATGTTGCATTTCTCAATCCTCACACACAACCTCAAACTTGTAATCAATCAACACATCTAAGCAACATCCTACCCAAGTAGACTAGTTGGGATTTCACCACCCAATAGGAAAGATAAAATGGAAAATATTTATTCAAGTATTCCTCATTTTTCCTCATTTTCTCCTTTCTTCATTATATTTCCCTTTTCTATGTATGTCCTCATCGAAAGATCACACTTCAATTTGGTTTTAAAATAACCTTTCTTCTCTACATCCTTCTTTCTTACATATTCTAAGTAGGGGTTAACGTGTTGCATCTCTCAATCCTCACACACAACCTTAAACTCGTAAATCAATCAACACATCTATGAAACATCCTACCTAGTAGACTAGTTGGGATTTCGCCACCCAATAGGAAACTACCCGAGACTCCCCACCATAACAATCCCGAAACCCGATCTAGATTTCCTTCTCTTAGGTTCCTTGTTCTCCATCCCATTTTTATTTTTCCTACTTTGTTAAAATCCGGATAATGAAAAATTTGTTGTTAGACATATTTTCTTATTTCATACCGTACTACCTTTTTCAAAATAATACAATGCAACATTATGATATATCTAACAAGACTACCACTTTATATGGTAATATTAAGGTTACATATTGGATCTCTCAACCCTATAATGACCATGTTATCCAAATAGATCCTCCCTTTGAACCCAATTCTCTTATCTCCTATCAGCCCATCAACCTCGATCGCTTACATTTCCACCTCATGTTCCTTTGGATACCCCTGCGTCTCCTTTTATCCCTATCTATGAATTATTAAGTTTTATATCCCCTAAAACCTCTCAATCCTTTTAACCCAATCAACAAAATGAGCCTATTCAATCTACATCTTCTCATATGAACACCATCCTTACTTCAACCGGTCTTACCAATAGAGTTCCCATCTAATTACCCTAATGCACCAACATTAACACTTTTTGTGTGCCTCAACAACCAAATATTTTAATCTAACCCCAAACATACTATCCAACACACCAAGCCTCCTTATATCCTTTTCCATCCACTCCTTATGTTTTATAGCCAAGGCCATCCAACAATTCTCCTACACTTGTATCAACCCTAACTACAATCACCACACTTATCACATCAACTACTACCACTCCTCAAATATCTGCCACGATCTATATCTCATCATTGTCTCCTTCTAGCCCCATATATGATTACTTTCACTATAAATCCATCTCTCGATCCTACCAATCAGTAAATCTTATTCCATATCCATCACCTTATATCAATGACATCCCTACTCCATCTACCATGCATGTCCAACCTTTTCCATCTATTGAAATTCCCATGCCACAACAATCAAACCTTCCCATCTAATCCCAACCACCTTATTACAATCCCACAACTAATTCAATCTCCAATTCTTGGTATCTTCGGACAACCCTTCCCAAATCCACCATCAACCATTCCATATCTAATTTTCACATCTTACACATTCAATCCCTATGTGATTAATATGATGCATAAAAAGCTCCATCATTACATATCTCATCACCTTCCTTGTCTCACACATTGTACCTATGGATCCTATAATAACTACCCCCACATCCACATCAACCATGTCCACAATCATTACACCTATCCCATTAACTCCTATCACTTGTTCAAGATATACATCCATCCCTACATTTACCATAACGACTATGAATTTAGCTATAAACACATCTAGACCAAACACACCTACCACCGATTATTCACATCCCCAAATGATCCAATTAGACCCAAATCATTGTCATTACCAACTACATCCATATCTACTACATTAAGAATCCAACTTATGTCTACCTTGATTTCTTCATCACATATACCGACACCTTTTCCTATGGCCACCTTACCTATCTCATCCTAATCTACCACGCTTAATCCCTTAATATCTAATGTTTCCACATCAACTGATCTAAAACCTCCACCACAATCTTCAAATCCATTGGTTGAATTTATAGTCATCCCCGCCAAGGGTAAAACTTCTTGATCAAAACCTAAGACTCTTGGTAGACATCCCAAAAAGTCTCTTGTGCATCCTCGTAAGAAATTATATCTTACCTCCATCCTAGGAACATATTCATCTAATTAAGGGATAGTCCCTTCATATCAAACATCTCGAATGATCAATCAAAATCGAAACAAACTAATCCCCTTCTCAAATTTGATTCAACTTCCAGGACGTCGAATTCACATATCCGATCCACATCTACTCCTAATTTGAAGTTGAAACTTTATATCAAAACCCACAAGAGTTATCTTCCCCATGATATTTCAATTGGGTCATACGTGGATATTATTTGACATTTAACTTGAGTATCCACCATCATGCTTCCTCCCATCAGATATTTTGATCCTCATAGTAGGAAACCCTCATGGTTTAATCCCAATCTTATTTTCACTTATCATCATGCTACAAGCCATGAAATTGAGTGTTGTAAGGCATTTTAGAAAAATTTCCATAACTTTATTAAGAAAGATGATTTTCTCATTTAGAGGAACCATTCTTTTCCATCCACCAATTTATCTACAACCAATCCAAATCCAATTCCTACATCCCCATCCACCAAAATTACTAAATCTCATCCTTCATCCACATCATCCCTTATCCCTTTTCCTAAAGAGGGTCCTCCCTTGTTTATTGATACTGTTGGTTTTGCTAATCACCCTTGTGATCCTTGACCATCTATCCAATCCAAGTTCAAGACGATCTCATCTAAACTCTTTTGACATCCATTAACTCATCCACATCTAATTTGTCCATAGTGATATAATCTCCTTTTCTATGGGAACATCCTCCCCTCTTCCTTGAGCGTCCCATCTACATTAAATCATCTCTTATTCATAAAAATAGCTCCCTTGACACTGGGGGACTTCACTTTTGACATTACTCATCCAATTTTATCCAACCCATCTCATCCAATTTTAAATCCAAAGCCATCGTATCCAAATATATTACCTCACTTAAAGCCCACTTTTGTGCCAATGTCTTTTGTCCTTCCTTTAAGGGACTATCCATACTCTTATTCCAAATTCCACTTTTGTGGCCATACTCATCCCTCTCTCAGGGGTACCATTTATGTTCATCTTAAGCACATTTTTGTGGCCATACTTATCCCCCTTTTTGGGGACCATTTACCATTTATTCAAAAGTACACCTTTGTGGCCATACTTGTGACTATCTCAGGCCACCGCATCTTAAGTCCACCTTTGTGGCCATACATTTTCCTCTCTCAAGGCACCACATATTCGTTAAAATTCTGAATTCCCGGCCATACTTATCCTTCTCTTGGGAGACCATTTACTTCTCATATGAAGACCACATTTGTGGTAATATTTTTCCTCCCCTAGGGGGAACATTTATTCTCATTCTAAGCAAAATTTTGTGACCATCCCCATCTCGTTAGGGATGCATACATTTTCTCATTTCCTTATTCTTAAGTTAGCACTTAGTTTACATATCCTCTCATATCCTAATTTATCCCATCCATTTGTCTTAGATGCATATTTTCACTTCCTCAATAGGTAGTGCATAATTTTATATTTGATTATCTATCCTATCATATCTCATCTTTACAAACTCTCATCCTATCGTAATGTAACTTTAATGTCGATGACCTCGATATCAAATAAAATCAGAATGTCACTACTCTAGAAAGGAGCCAACATGGAAAATTTTCCTTCCCTTGATGGTAAACTAGAAGTGGAACCTCTTAATGCATTACACTTGCAACCATTCTACTGTTAGCATATCTTCCAATGAGATCTTATTCATATCCTTAGATCATCCCTCCATCATTAGCCTCTTCCATTTTTCATCGTAATGATTTGGAATTATGTGGTCAACCATCATTTTCCTATATATGACCTTAAATATGAGCACCATGGATCTTCTTGTAGAATATTCCTTATAGATAGGTTCTCCCATCTTGGTGATAACTCCACAATCATTACATCCATCACCCTCTCATTCACCTATTAGAACCATGTAAAAGGTCCAAGGGTGTCTCTTATACATTCATTGTCCCCTCCTAAGTGGTCTACTTAGCTATTCCTAGCTCTTCCCCATGTCAAAATAAAAATCAAAGTATGATCCAATCAAAATTCTAAGCACTCAAAACCATACTTTTCCCTTGAAGGATAGTTGTTCGCAAAAAGAAAGAAATCAAAATCAAATCAAATAAATAGACTGATCCCTCGAAGAACGGCTATCATATATTTTATTTTTTCCATCCATATTACATATGTATAAAGTAGGACATACCCTATAAGGATGTATATTGTTTTTATCATGAAATTTAAGGCTTCCCACATTGATCATCCTTCCATTTTATAAGCATCCTAAGAAAGCTTCCCGCATTGATCAACTTTCTTCTAGCATTTCTCTTCCCCCTTTCCTAGAGCTAGGGCATAGATTTAGGGAACACCACTCACAGAGAACCCTCTTCCCACATACAAGTTACATCTCAAATCCCTTTTTCATGTTGACATTATGTATATGAGTTCATTCCATCCATTGTCTCTTTATGATCTTTGATATAACTAACTATCATTGGTTACATTCTAACATCATATTTTGGTCGCATGTGCTTTGTGTTATTTGGATCCCCTCTTGTTTACCTCCAATATAATTAGAGGCTTCTTTTCTTTGTGTGTTCCTTGATACAAAATAATTTCATTCGTACTCTATAGGTCATCATCATCTAGTTTCATTCTTTTCTCAATCCTTTTCGTATCTATCTCGCATCCATGTTTCAACACTTTTTCATTATCACTATCACCTATCAATCTATCTATCTATCTTAAACACATCAACCTTTACTTATATTAAGAAATATTCACATCCATATTACTTTTTCATCTGCATTACCATGGTAAAATTTAAAACTAACATGTGATCCTGATCCTCATTAATTATACAACAAATTCACATCATCAATCATCCATACATATACAAATTAAAAGTAGCTATACATAACCTTTCACATCCTCATCATCACATATCCATGTCATCATCAATATAAATCAAATAATCAACATTACACAATGAAAAATATGTTAAATCACTAGAAAATCATATATATATATATATATATATATCAAAATCAAGTGTATCAATACATCATTTCCTTTAACTAGGCTCTCTCAAAGCGGAGATATCGGTAAAGCTAAAAAAGTGAATGTCAGTGAGCCTAATATCCTACCCTTGTGAGGAAGATACCTCCATCTATCTATCAGCATTGTCACCTCCATCTTGGCCCTCTCCTGAATGTGGCTGAGCCACACTCGTTTTCATATTAGATGACCTAGCTAAAAATGCCGGTCTCCTCTATAGATTCTCCCAATATCATAGTGTCTTTGGAAGCTTATTGATAACGATTCCCTCATAATACTTAGCCTCTACAACTAATGGTTTGTATCTATCAATGGAAATCATACTAGGAGGTGCCATATCTCCTCCTCCCTTAGTGTTACCTCTCCTCCACCCGTAGCCTCGACAACTAGTATGGTAGCCGGATCTCCAAAATGGACCCTATAGGCCTCCCTTTGCCAGTGGTATCGGTCCCTATCCTATATAACTGTGTCCCTCTCTGGACCGCACTATATTTCTCAACCCTCATCTGGTCTAACTCGACACAAAGCCCTACTAACTCTCAAGATCTCTAGCTCCTCCATCTCCACCTCCCGGAGCTGCATCTCCCCTAATCTCAATCTCTTCTACCTCCTCCTCTCCTCCATCTATAGCCACACTATCGACCCAAATTTTGGTCATTCAATCACTAAATCCCACTCGACTCCTACCTTGTCATCATCTTCCCATGGTGCAACCTCCTCCTCTAGTGGATCTTCTATATCGAGTCTCAAAAACTCCCTGTTTATCCCCTCCCACTTATACAAAATAAGATCATGAGGTATAGTATGGAAAAACCCAAAATGTCATTGTACTCGATCAACTTGAATGACCTCGATCATCTAATTCTATCTCCCCTAAACCCACTATTTCTTCTTCATCCTGCATAACTTTGCATCTACCCCGTGCCATGTGGTAAAGTTCCTATATAGCCGCCATCTAATATGATCACCCTTACTATGAAAACTGATCAACATACCAATATAATCCTCTTTCCCTTGTCTCCTTGAGCCTGGTCAACCCTCCATCTCAAAAATCCCACCACCAGCTCTATATGGTCTCCTATGACCCATGGAAGCCCTAGTGGTCGAATGATAATGATGTGCTCGTAGGCCTAACACTCGAAGAAATAAGCCTATGTCTAACCATGGATTCCTATCTTCCCCAGTACACACCGATAGCTCATGGTACACCTGAGCTAGCAAGGAAGTCCCAAAAGAGAACATTATCTAGTGCTCAACTATATCTTCCACCACACTAGCTAGCGCCCATAGAAATAAAGCTCCACTTAAGTCTAGAAAATCATAACAAGTTCTTCATCATCATCACCAAGCAGATCAACTAGCTACGAGGTATACCTCGCCTTTGATACCTCATCTCATATGAAAATTCCTCAAGAAAACCTGATGTGGGGTACATATGCTCCAAATAGTCATGTCAAAACTACTAGCTTACTCTTAGATGTGATAGGAACTATCTTCTCCCCCTATATAGGAAATCTCATAATCTTATACACATCCTCCAAGGTGATGGTTATCTCCCTGTCCTGAATCAAAAGGTCCCCATCTGTCGGTCCCATCTCTCCACCAAAGAAATCATCAATCTCACATCTCATGGGATCCTCTGATAATGCTTGAACCCACCTAACCCCACTACATCCAAGTGACCCCAATCGACATCTGTAACATCTCCTCTAATCTACTCATATAGGGTAGGCACTCGCCTCAAATATAGGGTCACTCGGCCTAAAATAAAAAACAAAACATGTAATTATTTGATCAAAAACCCAAAATCTAATCAAATTCATTAAAGTTCATTAAAAATCCAATTTAATCCTAAACATAGCCAATCCAACCCTAGTCGACATTGACCTAAGTTGGGTTGAGGTGTTTTACGTTCGATCACCGCGCGCCTTACAAAACTAGTGAGATCAACTCGCCTTGAGTCGCCACCAACAACCCCCGACGTCATCCACTTTTTTATAAAAATTACAAAAATTAAATAAATATAAAATTTAAACTAAAAACAAGCTTGATTTTTGTTACTCACCATCCTCTGCACCCTCTGGCATTTCCTTACAGCTCCTGCGGCCTCCATTTCTCAATTTTCTCTTTAATCGCTCTGATCTCTCTCATCAATTTTATGCGTGAAAATGAGCATTGTCGGCTGAACCCTAGGATTATATAGCCACCGACACCTAGTCGCCATCAACCCCTTGGGTCATTGTCAATTGGCCATAGTTTCGTTGATGACCTTGGTAGCCTTCATTTTGGCTTCCCGATCCTTTTTATGACCTCTTCTTGGGCATTCTTCAAAGTCCACCTTTGTGGCCATCTTTATTTTCCCTTTAGGGAATTTTGTTTCAATATTTTGATCCTATCCTTTTACGATCTCGAAGTCCACCTTTATGGCCATACTTATTCCCTCTTCAGAATTTTATTTTTACAATCCTATCCAATTTGTGCACAAATTCCACCTCATGGCCATACTTCTCTCCCCCTTGGGGCATAATTTTTCACTACTTACCTTTTTAACCTTCTCTCGTGTCTTGTGCTAGGGCACCATTATTTTCATCCTCATCCTTGGCGAATGTATAGGTTTTCACTCGATTCCTCATGTATGAAGGATTTCACATAATTTCCACATTTAGTTGTGCATACTTTGATGTTTTCATATGACCCCATGATCATTCCAACTTATGTCTATTTGAGAGCTTTCCCATTGGATTCTCTCCTTCTTGTAGTGATTCTCACCCACCCGCCGACACAGTAGAGAATTGTCTCATGTCTCCATTGAGACCGAAATTGTCCCTCTACCCATGTGATATTGGAATTACCACCATAGTTTTTATTTTTATTGCGATCCTTTTACTTAGGAAATCTTGCCTTATGCTATCATTTTACTTGTCTTTCTTCACCCACATCACTTCATCATCTACCTTTTCCAAATGTGTCATCAATTTCATTTGGCATCATCAATCCCCCGTTTAAGGGGAGATCATAATTAATCTTCATATTACTCCTTATCTCTCATCATGTTTTTATATCATGGATTGCTAGCGCAAACCAATCGACAAAAAGGGGAAAATGTAGACACCTAGAATTGGTACCCGTACCCTTGTGCGCTCATGTGCACATATTTTTCTATGGTCCTAGCTAGGTCCCCTATAATTAAATATGTCCACCTTAATATTTATTAAAATTCCCTTAAGATCCCATCACACTTAAATCCTATTAATCTTTATTAGTTCACATTAATTAAGAAATTCTTGTTAATTAATTAATTAATATCCACATCCACTATGCCCTAATGAAATTACTATATAGGATGCCTTTATCCTAAATATAAATCCCTAATTGTTTTCTACCCATTCCTATCTTCCAACTACCTATGATATATTCTCAAACAACCTAATCCAAAAAATAAGCTTTAAAGCGCTTTTCCCCACCTTAAAAACCCAAAATCACGTAAAAATAGAAAAGCTATCTCGTTGGGGAAACTTTCCTCGTGGTTGGCAAAGACTCCAACCCAGTCACCGTCGATCCTATAAAACTAAGTTAAATCTTTCCATAATAATCAGAAATCATCAGATACATGTAAATTTTGGAGCTTTCTTGTGACTTATGAAGTGAATCTCATACTTGAGCATTCCTGCAATAGTTATAGACCTCTTGGACCTCCTTTAGACATGTTTTCATCACTCATGATCATCCTTCATGATATTTATCATCATATTTGTGTTGTTTATGCGATATTTATCATATTATCTTCATATTGCTTGCATCTAATGTTTGTAGGTTCAGATCAACTTCTGTAACACTCGAGTTCTATTATCGACCTTATTTTCCAACCTCTTCACTTGTAGGTCTCCCATTTCATCCTTTTTGACCTCGGCCTTATCTAACTCTGCTACTGATTTGCCAAATATTGGAAATATCTAATCTTGATAGATAAGTTCCAACTTTATGGAATTCAACTTTATGTAAAATTTATTCACATTTATTGTGAATATTAACTCCTCCAAAATATCAAAATATATTGTATAGAATATCTATAAAATATCAAGAGATATTATATAGAATATCTATAAATATCTCGGAAATGTCCAAAAGATCTAGAATATCTAATATAAGATATTATGTGATATTTTATTAGCTATAAGCTTGAAAAATTCTATAAATAATATGTTTCACTTTGTAATTCAACAAGCAAGAAAAACAAAAGAAAGGCACCGAAGTGTTCTCGGATTATTTTTAATACAAAGTTTATTTCTTATATTTCTCTTGTGATTTTGTGTGTGTTCATAATATTGTTTATATTTTCATTATCTTATCACACACCCTTTAGGTTAGGACTTATAAATAATTCCTTCAAATTGGTATAAGAGGTAGGTTAAGATTATGTCATAAGTTTTTATTTCACTCTATTAGTATAGTTGAAAATGGCGGGTATGAGCAACGGTCTCACTCAATCCCAAATCCCTAGATTTAATGGGAAGAAATACTATTATTGGAGCATAAAAATGAGGACTTATTTTTTTGACTATATGTGTGAGAGCTAGTTGAGAATGGGTTTCGAAACCTATGGATCTTCAAGCACTTCAAGCACTAGCACAAGTAGATCAAGATTTGTTGAAGGAGAACAAATATAAGGATGAAAAATTCTTGTTTCAAATTCAACAAGCAATTGACGAGTCCATCTTTCCACATCTTGCAACAATAACTAGATCAAAGAAGGCATGGGAAAGTCCTCAAATAACTTATCAAGGTACTAGTAAAGTAAAAATTACAAAATTACAAAATCTTAGGAGATATTTTGAAAATATTTGTATGAAAGATGTAGATTCGAGTAGATTTATTTTTTACCCATGTGATGGGTATATTAAATGAAATTAGGTTTCATGGTGAAACTTTATAGGATCAAAGGATTGTAGAGAAAATACTTAGAATTATGCCTAGTAATTTTAATGTAATTGTTGTTGAAATAGAAGAATCAAAGAATTTAACCCAAATGTTTGTAGACGAATTAATGGGATATTTAATATTCCATGAGAAAAGATTTAATAGATTAGGTAGCTCATATCTTGAGAAAGCCTTCAAATCACAAGCTAAAATTAGTGGTAATAAAGCAAGAGGAAGATCGAGCTTCAACAGAGGTAGAGGATGAGAAAACACATCTTATGAAGGAGGAAGAAAAATTCAAATTTATACACTTTGCAAGTGCTAACGGGAAAGAAAATAACCAAAATCACACTTATGGTATGAGGTATGACAAGTTGCATGTTCAATGCAATTAGTGTAAAAGGTATGGTCAATATGCCAATGAATGTATCCAAAAAAATAGTTTGATATGAGTAAACATAATGCACATTTTAATGAAGAAAATCAGTCTTAAAGTTATAATAATGGTTCAATGTTCATTACAAGTAATGTTTCTCAAGATAGTGTAAAAGATATTTGGTTTCTAACTAGTGGATGTAGTAATCACATGATTGGATGTAAGGAAATGTTTACAAACATAGATGAGTCGATTACATTTGAAAGTAAGTTAGGAAATGATAATAAAATTGTAGTTATGGGAAAAGGAACAAAAAATATTGAAACTAGGAATGGTGAGAAAAACACATTCCGTAGATGTGTATTATATTCCTAGTTTGAAACATAATCTAATGAGTATTGGGCGATTAGTACAGATGGGATATAAAGTCTATTTTGAACATGATGCATGTGTAATATTGGATGGAAATACGACAAAAAATTGATAGAAAAGGTTGAGATGACATGAAACAAAATGTTTCCATTAACAAACCACCATGATTTTTCATCTACATATATTTATTCAGTAGCATTTAAAGTTTCTCTAAAAGATCGAGACTTGGTTGTGGCATTTGAGATTTGGACACTTAAGTTTTAGTGGTTTAGATTTACTGTAAAATAAACATATGGTGAAGGGTTTTCCTTTGATAAGGACACCAAACAAGCCTTGAGAAAGTTATATTCTAGGGAAGCAACACGGGGAAAAATTTCCTATTGGAAAGTCATATAGAGCTAGATCTCTTCTTGATATTGTCCATTTAGATCTAGGTGGACCTATGCAAACACCATCAATTGTAGGTAGCATGAATTTTCTGAATTTTATACATGATTTGAGTAGAAAAACTTGGGTTTATTTCTAGAAACATAAGTCAAAATTATTTAGTGTATTCAAATAATTTAAGGCCATGGTTGAAAAGAAGAGTGGTTACTATATAAATGTGTTAATATCGATAGAATAGGAGAGTATGTTTCAAATGAGTTCTTAAATTTTTGCAAATTTCATGGGATCAAGAAGCAATTTACGACAAGGAATACACCTCAACAGAATGGTGTTTCAAAAAGAAAGAATAGAAAAATTATGGAAATTTATAGAAGCATTGGCAACACAAAGGTCTCACTACGGGAACACCCCAAGGAAGAAAATAAGCTTCAAGGAGATCTATGAACAATCTCAAGGTGATGAGAATGTTGATTTATATTATGATTTTGCATTATTTCCTCATGATGATCCTATATATTTTGAATATGCATTTAAAATGAAAAATGGGTAAAAGCTATGGATGAAGAAATTGATTCTATTGAAAAGAATCGTACATGGGATCTTGTGAGCCTTCCATAAGGAAAGAGTGTAATTGGCGTAAAGTGGGTCTATAAGAAAAAATTCAATGTAGATGGAAGTTTTGAAAAACATATTGCTAGGTTAGTTGCAAAAGGGTTTCTCAAAAAAACACAAAATTGATTATAAATAGACTTTTGCTCCAGCTTGCTCAACTAGACACTATCAAAACTATTTTAGCAATAGAAACTCAAAAAAATTGGAAAGTCTATCAAATGGATGTCAAGTCTGCATTTTTGAATGACATACTAGAAGAAGAATTTTATGTTTTACAACCACCTAGATATGAAATTTTAGGTCAAGAACACAAGGTCTATATATTGAAGAAAGCCTTGTATGGTCTAAAACAAGCTCCGAGAGCATGGTATAACATGATTGATTCATATTTTTTGAGAAATGGATTTAGCAAAAGTAATAGTGAGCCAACACTATACATCAAGATTAATGATCAAGAATAAATTCTAATTGTATGTATATATCTTGATGATCTAATATACACAAGAGATTTGTCAATTGACTTGTTTAATATAACAATGAAGAAAGAAAAATGACATGATTTGGGTCTACCGAAATATTTTCTTGGCATAGAAATCGAGTTAATTGAAAAAATGGAATTTTTATAAGTTAATAAAAAATATTCCAATGATATTTTAAAAACATTTTGTATGATGAATTTAAGGCCAGAATCAACATTAGTTGCCACAGGATTGAAGATAAGTAAAGTTGAAAAGGATGTAATATTAATCTAACTATGTACAAAAGACTTGTTGGTAGCACTGATGTATTTGACACTACAAGGCTTGATATCATGTATGGTGTAATTCTTATTTATAGGTTCATGGAATCCTCAAAGGATTCTCATTGGAAAGATGGAAAAATAATTATAAGATATGTTAATGGAACAAAATATTTGTACAATTTATATACATCTTATGATATTTCCAAGTTAGTTGGTTACACAAACAATGAATTTACATGAAGCATAAATGACGAGAAAGAGCACATCCAATTATGTTTTCCATTTTGGTTCGAGTTCGGTTTCATGGGCTTCCAAGAAGTAATCTATTGTCACTCTCTCTTTGGCAGTGTAAGTAAAATATGTGGTAGCCACAACATCAGCATGTCAAGCAATATGTATGAGAAGAGTATTATCGTATCTAAAGAAATAACAAGAAGGAATAATGAATATATTTTGTGATAACAACTCAACTATTGCATTGTCAAACAATCACATTTTTCACAAAAGGAGAAAACATATTAATACTAGGTATCATTTTATTAGAGAGCTAGTCAACAATGGACAAATATTTTTGGTGTTTCACAGGTTTGAAGACCAATATGTTGATATCTTCACCAATCTTTTACCAAAAGACACATTTGAGCATATGAGAGATTTCTCGGGCATCATAGGTCCGTATTGCTCCAAAAATACATGAAGAATAGGGATTATGAGGAGTTTTGGAAATATATAATCATGATTGATAAGTTTCAACTTTATGGAATTCAACTTTATGTAAACCTTATTCACATTTATTGTGAATATTAAATCCTCTAGAATATCAAAAGATAATGTATAAAATATCTATAAAATATTGAGATATGTTATATAGAATATCTATAATTATTTGGAAATATCCAAAATATATAACATATCTAATATAAGATATTATGTGATATTTTCTTATCTAGAAGGTTGGAAAATTTTTATAAATAAGAGGTTTCACTTTTTAATTCAATAAGCAAGAAAAACAAGAGAAAGGCACCAAAGTACTCTCGAGTATTTTTAATAAAAAGTTTCTTTCTTATATTTCTCTTGTGAGTTTGTGTGTGTTCATAATATTGTTTCTATTTGCCTTATCTTAGCACACATCCTTTAGGTTAGGAGTTAGAAATAATTCCTTGAAATTGGTATAAGATGTAGATTTTTTTATTTCACTCTATTGTTATAGTTGAAAATGGTGGGTATGAGAAACAGTCTCACTCAATCCCAAATCCCCATATTTAATGGGAAGAAATACTACTATTGGAGCATAAAAATGAGGACCTTATTTTGCTAACTAGATGTGTGATACCTAGTTGAGAATGGGTTTCCGTAACCTACTGAGATCTTCAAGCATTTCAAGCACTAGCACAAGTAGATCGGAATTTGTTGAAGGAGAACAAACAAGAATACAAAATCCTTGTTTCAAATTCAAAAAGCAATGGACGAAGTTTTCCTTTACGCGTCATACAACATCAACTAGATCAAAACATGCATGGGAAGTATTCAAACAAATTATCAAGGTATTAGTAAAGTAAAAATTGCAAAATCTTAGGAGAGGTTTTGAAAATATTTGTATGAAGGAAGTAGATTTATTTTTTACCCATGTGATGGGTGTAGTAAATCAATTTAGGTTTCATGGCGAGAATTCGGAGGATCGGATGATTGTAGAGAAAATACTTAGAAGTCTTCCTAGTAAGTTTGATGTAATTTTTATGACAATATAAAATTAAAAGAATTTAGCCCAAATTTTTGTAGGTGATTTAATGGGATTTTTAATATCCCATGAGAACAGATTGAATATATCGGGTAGCTCATCTCTTGAGAAAGCCTTCAAATCATAAGTTTCAATTGGTAGTAATAGAGCAAGAGGAAGATCAAGCTTCAATCGAAGGAAAAGGAAGAGATTTCAAAAGAGGATCTCGAAGAGAAAACATGTCTTATGAAGGAGGAAGAAAAATTCAAATTTCTACACTACAAGTGCTAGAGGTCGAGGAAAAAAACAAAATCACACTTATGGTATGAGGTATGAAAAGTTTCATGCTCAATGCAATTACTCTAAAATTTATGGACACTATGCTAATGAATGTAGGAAGAAACAATTTGATATGAGTAAAAAAATGCACATTATTCTAAAGAAAATCGGTCTTAAAGTTATAATAATAGTTCAATGTTCATTACATGTAATGTTGCTCAAGAAAGTGTAAAGGATATTTGGTTTCTAGATATTGGATGTAATAATCACATGAATGGACGTAAGGAAATGTATGCATACATAGATGAGTCGATTACATCTGAAATTAAGTTAGGAACTAATAATAAAGTTACGATTATGGGAAAATGAACAAAAATATTGAAACTAGGAAAGGTCGAACAAACATATTCCGGATGTGTATTATATTCCTAGTTTGAAACATAATCTAATGAGTATTGGGTAGTTAGTACAAATGGGATATAAAGTCTATTTTGAACATGATGCATGTGTAATATTGGATGGAAATCCGGTAACAAATTGATAGAAAAGGTTGAGATGATACGAAACAAAATGTTTCCATTAACAATCCAACATGATTTTTCACCTACAGAGATTTATTCAAGAGCATTTAAAGTTTCTCTAAAAGATCGAGTTGGTTGTGGCATTTGATATTTGGAAACTTAAGTTTTAGTGGTTTATATTTACGTAAAAATAAGCATATGGTGAAGGGTTTTCCTTTGATACGAAACCGAAAAAGCCTTGTGAAAGTTATATTCAAGGGAAGAAACACAGGAAAACTTTCCCCGCTCGGAAAGTCATATAGAGCTAGATCTATTCTTGATATTTTCCATTCATATCTATGTGTACCTATGAAAACACCATCAATTGGAGGAAGCATGTATTTTCTGACTTTTATAGATGATTTGAGTAGAAAAAATTGGGTTTCTTTCTTGAAGCATAATTCATAAGTCCTTAGTGTATTCAAGAATTTAAGGCCATGGTTGAAAAGAAGAGTGGTTACTATATAAATGTGTTAATATTAGATAGAGGAGGAGAGTATGTTTCAAATGAGTTCTTAAATGTTTGCAAATTTCATGGGATTAAGAAGCAATTTACGACAAGGAATACACCTCAATAGAATGGTGTGGTAGAAAGAAAGAATAGAAAAATTACGGAAATTTATAGAAGTATGTTGAATTCCAAACATTTACAAAATGATTATTGGGCTGAAGCATTAGCTTGTGTAGTTTACATCTTGAACGGATGTCGAACAAAAATTGTGAAGGATAAAGATCCTCAAGAAGCATAGAGTGGAAAGAAAAATATTGTATCACATTTAAGAGTTTTTGGATGTGTAAATTATTCTCATATTCTAAATGATAGGAGGAATAAATTGGATGATAAAGGAGAAATATGTATTTTTGTAGATTACAAAGTGAGCAATAAAAAGCCTATAAATTATACAACCCCATCACAAAGAATTCTATTATTATTAGAGATGTTGATTTCATTAAAGAGAAAGCATGGGATGGTAGTATTGATAAGTTAGAAACTATCAAGTACATGAATAAATTGTCATGAGAATGAATTTGATGAAAAGAAAACACAAAATGTTCATCTAACACCTCAAGGGATAAGTGCAGTGACATCTTCTTCAAATAGCACTTCAATTTCAAAAGCATCACAAGACGTATCTCAAGTGGATTTTCATCTCCTCCAAAAAATTTACATCCTCATGAAGCATCAAGGCATGGAGGTAATTATTCACATTCAAAATATCACAACAGTGACATATCAGATCCATCATTGGCAACAAAAAGGTCTCACTACAGGGGACACCCCAAGGAAGACAAGAAGCCTCAAGGAGATCTATGAATAATCTCAAGGTGATGAGAATGTTGATTTATATTATGATTTTGCATTATTTCCTCATGATGATCCTATATATTTTGAAGATGCATTTAAAATGAAAAATGGGTAAAAGTCATGTGGATGAAGAAATTGATTCTATTGAAAAGAATCATACATGGGATCTTGTGAGCCTTCCATAAGGAAAGAGTGTAATTGGCGTAAAGTGGGTATATAAGAACAAATTCAATGTAGATGGAAATTAAATAAAAATTTTGTTGTGTGTTTACTTTGTATTTGTTTTCTATCCCCTTTATTTTTCTTTTGTTTTCCCCTAATCGCCCTTGTTTTTGACTCTCTATAACCCAATGGATAGGTAAATAAAAAATCTGGGATTCTCTACCCTTAAGTTTCACTCAAAGATAGTCCCTAGAAAGAGCCAGCTTGTTATCCTGCAAAATTGACAAGGGAAATTTGTAGATAACTATACCAAAGTTTCTATTTTGGCCCCTAGGAAGTTTGATAACGTTTGAAATAGCCCAAAACTCCCTTTCGAAAATCAAGTTGTTTCAGGACTTAGTTGTTTTTAGCTAATCCTTCGGCATAAAGTTGTGTGTCGACATGACTAAAACTGCACCCTTTTACACTGGGCACAATTTTACTCGTGTCGACATCAAGGAATTTACGCCCCCCTTTTTAAGTCCTTTAGCGCTGAAGTTATTGTGTTAACATCAAAAACTTGTGCTAAGCATTTTCCTAAGTGCGATTTCCATTGTGTTGACACTCCAAAAATTGTGCCAAAAGTGGTTGGTGAGGTCATACATGTCGATTTTTCTATAAATAGGAGTCTGACAAATGTCATTTTCACGAATTGGAAATTGTGAAAATTATTTTCTTTGCATGTGTCACCATCCTCACAGCCCTCACGTGCCATTTTCGAGCTTGTGGACCCCTACATTTTTCTTCATGTTTTATAAATCCAGGTAAGTGGCTCCTCTCCTAGTTGTGGTTTTTGTTTCATTGTGTTAAGTGTTAGAGTCTATGTCAATGGTTAAAATCTAAAGAACCTAATATATTCCCAACCCAACTGAAACCCTCTTTTCCTCTCCTTCCAGATCTGTAAATCTGGAAGGCACTCACTGAAATAAACCAAAATCATCTGTCCCTACTTTTTGCCTTGCCAAAAAAACTCTCTTCCTTGCATCTGACAAATCCAAGAAGAGAAAAGTGAAAATCAAGAAGTTTGCCAAAAATCGTTTTTATTAAAACACTCCGCGCACTGCTTTTATTTGTAACATCTTCCAAAGTTGTGCTTTGGCACACTTTGCATTCATGCAATGTGAACCTTTTTTTGCCCATCCAAAGAACACTCAGCAGCAATTTCAAGAGGCGAGAGCGCAACTTCTACAACATCAACATAAAATGTTTTCTGTTGCAAACCCGTGCCCTGCGCTTTACCCTTTGGTGCCAAAATTTACATGTTGACATCCGTAAAAGTGTGCTAAGCCATAAAAAGCTCCTGCAGCCTGCTGAAAACTTGTGCCTTGCACCCTAAGGCTTAAAATTTCTCGTTCTTCCTTCTGCAAGCTAAACTTAACTATTTTCTCACGCATTCGAAGGTGTTCTGTTATTCTTCAAATTTTCATCATGAATAACATGATAGTTGACATGGCTCTTATGTGTTGGACCTTCTTGATACTTCTTGCAAAACAACAGAATCTGTTCTTGAGCTCACATATGTCTTCATCAAGCAAAAGACCAGCTAGGACCGCAGTAAAAGCTAAAGCTAAGCAATTAGAGCAAGAAATGAAGTACAAGTACCAGAAATTCAGAATGCCAGACTCATATGCAGAGTGCGACCTTGACATCAGAGACTCTAAGCTGGGTCATATTGACATGGATGATTTTTGGGTAAGGACCACCAAGGCAAACAATGGCCCGTGGATGAATAAGTTAATAGGCAGTGGATTGCACTTTACAGCTGGGCTTCCGGTGAGTGCCGTGAATAATGAGTTTATCATGTTGATTGCCCGATGTTATAACAAGAACACTAGATGTGTTAAATGCAGACCTCACATTAGACCTCACTCATCACTTTGAGATGATCCTGGGCATTCCTCATCACAGACAATATGTGGAAATAAGTATTGAAGACTGCAGGAAGGCATGGGATGATAAGGAAAATTAGTGCGTGCAGATGATGAATGAACTCTATTTAAAGAACAAAAATTCATTGACCAGATGGCCACAAACCATCCACCGTAGTGATTTTAATGAAGAGTTGAGTGATACAATCATATTCTTGAACAAAGTATTTGGGCTCCCTGATGCCCATTATTTCCATAAGTGGATGCTGAGATACTTGGAGAACATGAGCAAGAATACACCTGATCAACGCTTTGGCTGGGTGAAATCATAAGTGACACCATCTCACAATAGCTTCAACAAGTTCTAACAACTGGGCAGTTCTACATGAACTCCTACGTTGTATACGCCATTGCTGCAGAAAGGGATTTCGCAGGGTTAACTTGAAATGGGGTATGGCCCCAAGTCAAGATATATGAGTTCTACCCAGAGCTAAGGCTCAAAGCCAGCATCTCCTAGTTCTCCAAAATAAATGATGCCTTCTTCTATGAGGTAATCTATTTGTTGAGGCCAAACATGAGGCACAATTGAACCAGCCCAAGTGTAATTACTGCTACAAAGAAATGGGGAGCATTGTTCACATAATTCCCCACATTCACATACCTCAGAGCTATGAATTTTGAGGGAGAGCCCATGAAACTGCCAAGGTTTACAGGGCTGAAACTTGGTCCTCCTGGAATTGTCAAGGTAATTAATCACTTATCACGAAAGGTGTATGAAGAGAAAGAAAGGAGGAACTCCATTCCCCCTTACAGTTGGCCGATACACCTGCCCTACAATTGCTAAAGCACGGAGATGTACGTTGAGTTAGAGCTGCTGAATTTAAAGCACAACTTCCTAGCAAGGCCAACCTTTGACTACCGGAGTTGCCTCCCAAAGGAAAAAATTGATCCCATCCATGTTCCCGAGATCGAGGACATTTGGATAGACCTAACCCATGAGATAGACATTAGGTGGAAGGATCACTCTCAGCTGGCTCTGGAGGAAATCATCCACTATGGCGTTGCCATTGTCCCAAAGAAATTCAAAGAGACTAATCAAGAAATTGATCAAGTTTACATTGACATAGATGGGGACAATGGCCATTCAAGAAGATCAACAGAGCTAAAGTGCTAAATATCATTCAAGAAAGGCTCAAACCCATATTATAGTGCACCAAACATTGTTGCAATCATAATGGCCTTACATACCTCAGAGTTGACTTTAAAACTTCTCCTTCAGGCAGTGCACCTCCAAGGCCGGTCCGTGTGCTGAAAGGAAAAGGAAAGGACAAGGTGGGAGAACCAAGTAGACAAGAGGAAACTCCTGAAGACCTTCCTCCTACTTCTAAGAAGCAAGTAGTCGACCTGGTGTCTCCAGGTGATGAAGAAATAGTAGATATTCCAACGGATACATCCACCCAGGATGATGTCATGATTACAACTATTGAGGTACCCAATGTTCCTTCTTCCACTCCTCCTCCTCCTCATGTCATTCAAGCATCTATTCCTATGGATGTGTCTTCTCCTCTCCCTTCCTCCCTATCATTTTCCACCTATTCCATCTTCTCCTCTCTCATGGATCTGTCACCTAATATTTCCTCAATTCTAATGAATATCCCTTTCGTTTCCACGTCCTTCTCTTCTCCGTTAGTAACTCCAAACCCCATAAGCATCGGTGTGTTGGAATCCCTATCAATGCCACCACCGAGTGTTTCAACACACTTCCCTGAGGCCTCTACAATTGATCCCCCTCTCACTCCCATTTCTTATTTTTCCTTTACTCCCACTCCCATAAGTCTTGGTTGGATTTTTGACCATCTGAGCTAGAATAAGAGGAAAGTTCCCATTGCAGCCATGGATTTCTCCATCATTCCGAAGAAGGGAACCAAGAAGCAGAAAGTGATAACTCACTTTTCTAAAGGCACTTTGGGGGAGAGAGTCATGGAGATAGCTTTCCTAGATCCCACCAAGAGAAAAGAAGATCTGTCTCCCACAGACTTCACGGTGACTCAAGTCACAATGGGGACCTCGTCTGAAAGCCTGCAAGGGGAAGCCTTGTCTGCTGTGGATGCTCTCTACAAGAAGCTCTAAGAGGAAAAAGAGGAGAAAATAATACTTAAAGAACAAAACAAACATCTCAAGCTACAAGCATTACGTAAAATGGGCAATGGTCCTCCAAGAATTGTACGCCAAACCCATTCAAGTTCCCAAATCGGAGAAAATTGAATGAATATGTTAAGATTGGTGAACAAGTAATGGTAGTATTAGCTTGATTGAATGGATCCTCAGAGATGGTAAGGAATTACTTAGAAAATTCACATTGCTTTATCAGGATATAATCCAAGCAAATAAGGAGCTACAAACAATGAGCAGTTCACTTTCTCAAGAGTTGGATAACGCTAGGTTGCAGTAAGGGAAATGCTACGAGTAATGGTTAACTACTCAACTGACGACCTATTGAATATCAGCATTATCAATCACCCACATGCACATAAGAAGGCTCATCGCATTAGATTACCGGGTTGATCAGATAGAATATATCCTGGAGAGAATTGATAAAGCCAAGGATGAAGCCCTGGAAGCACGATACAACATGGAGGATACAGTTGTAAAAATGGCTCCAGGGATGCTCAGTGAATCGGGTTTCTCAAGGGAATCAAATGACACATTCCAGTGTTTCAAGACTATCATCACTCAAGGTTTGGTGCCGAGAGGTCACTTTCGACTAAGAATCAATCAATAATCTCTTGGCCTATCGTGATTTCATTGAATTTTTGATCAATTCTTGGGGGAATTTTTCTCGAGTTACCCGACACGCTTAAGGATGAGAATGAAACTGCAAAGTCATTCATGACCATTTTAATGGTCCCACCATGATTAATGTCAAGCAATGATCAACAAAGTTTTACAATATCGAGCGCAGTGTCACCTCAAATCTTCTAATCAAAAGCAAGATACCAAGTTTGAGAAAAGAGATGATGAAGAGTAGTTTCTTCTTTCTGGGATGTGTTGATCATTTTTGTAAAATATTTAAAAAATTTGTTGGCATACACGATGACCTCATCCATGTTGCACCATGGGATGTTTCCATCCAAAACTTGCCCAAGTCAACTGTTGACTTTTTAGCTATTTTCTAGATATTTTCTAGATATTTTCTAGATCTTTTGTAAATATCTTGTAAGATATTTTGTAAGTAGTGGGTTTGCTTTTGTCTTCTTTCCTCCTCTCCTTCTATAAATACTAGAATACTTGTTGTATTTCTAGGTGAACATTTTTTGTATGAAAAGAGAAGTGAGGAGAGAAAGACTTTGTGTTTTCTTGCAATAGAAGAAATATTAATACACATATTTAGACTTTGTGCTTAATGTGCGTGTTATTTACATCAGATCTTTCTTAAGTTAGATCTATGTTTTTATTCTGTTAGATTCATTCCTTATATTGTCATATGTTCATCAGTGTTGCTTTAATTTTTTATGCAAGTAAGTTTAGCTTTGTTTATTACCGGCCCAAAGCATAAACCTTTTGACCTTTCCGTCTTGGAATTAATTTCTTTTCTTCCTTCAGATATACCATTCTCCATTCCTTCCTTCCTACCTTTCTGTTCATAGTTGGAACCACCTCTACTAGGATGAGATCCCAAACCCCTCTTGAAGTTAGAATAGTGTAGATTTTCACAGATTCCTGCTTGATAGATTAGCAATAACCCAATTTCGCTTCACTGTCTCAATGAGGGGCTTTCCCGCACACACACCTTGCTACCCTATTTTCCCATGACTCGCCTAACCGATGATTTTTAGACCAACAATTTTTGACGACTCTACTGGGGATCAAACTAAGGAAATAACTAAAATAAATGTAAAAATCACTACCAGATTGCAAATTTTAGCCCTTTGTTAAAAATCAAAATTTTTTACATAAGTGATCAAAACTGCTAATTTCCTTATGAAAATCCATAGATCTAGACCAGATAGAAACTTTTAGTTTGCTGAGTTTTTACAAAACTTTTATATTTCAGTAGATCTGAGATTCTGACATTTCATGATATTTTCAAAACCTTGCAAAATTCAGGTCAAAGATCCAAAAATCAGCCTCTAAATTGACCCACTTTTTATCCTTATTAATCTTTGTTAGAAAACCGCAATCAGTTGTTATTAAAAAGGGTAAAATTAAATATTGAAAAAGTACATGCTGCTGATTTTTGCCAGAAAAATCAGAAAATCAGCAAGTATAAACAAAAAGATTGTTGTAAATCTGCTCTAATTGTTGCAGATCTGAATGGATACGCTTGGCAGTGAACAATTTACTCGTAGCAGAAGAGCTCGTGGAGAAGTTGATCCAATTTTTGATCTACTTTGAAGGCACAATTTCAGTATCACTCCAACATGATTCACATCACTAAGCTTAGCGGATCGATCAGCAAGAAGTGCCTCACCTCCACGAAAGAGCCGGATTTCACAGGTGTCTTGACATCAACTTGCAGTGCTCTATTGCTAAGTGGAACCACACTCCCTACTCGCGTTATTTTTCCTACTTTTCAAATGGTAGTAAATCTTCCTGTACCATGGGGAAACACCATGGGTCCTCTAGCATTTCCGCATCCAGTCAACCCCCCCTCATGGAAATTGAAAAATTCCCGAGATTTAATGGGAGCGGAAATCAAAGCACAGACACGCATATAGCTACGTTTATTATGTCATGTAGCATTCTAGACGTGACTCATGAAGATGTATCGGTACATCTCTTTCTAGAGACCTTGCAAGGGCTTGCAGCAGAATGGTTCCAGCACTTACCAATTGGATCCATCACTAATTGACCACATTGCAGACTGCATTTGAAGACAGATACAAACTTTCAGAGGACACATTTCCGTTATTGTTGCAAATCACCCACATGAAGAAGGAGACCAATGAAACCATGTGTGATTTTATCACCCGATTCAATTCACTGATCAACCGTGTACCACTTACCATGATGCCAACATTAGAGAATCAAAAGTGTTTCTTCTTGAATGCAATGAGTTCAAAAGTAAGTTTCTTACTTTTATAGGAACAGATACCCACCTTGGCTCTTGCTCAAGCTACGGCCATTCGGATAGAAGACAACCTTCTTATATCTAGTGAGTTAAGATGGGAGCCGTCAAAATCAAAGGCCTCAACTTCTTCTCAAGCTACCTCATCAGATCCAACATTCCAAAAGATGGCGAATGACTTGCTCTCATTAAAGAAGCAATTGACTCAAACATCATCTACTACTCCGTATCGAGATATCCCATGGAGGAACTTCACTCCCAACAACACCGCCTAAAGGTGGTGTTTGTCTCCTGCTTCTCTAAGATTAGCAATTGAATCCCCTCCGGTCAATGCTTTGGTTGAAATCAAAGAAGATGAGCCAAATTATGAAGAACCTTCATCGCAAGGCGAAGATGATCAAGATGTTGGTGAACCAACTAATGACTCTACTATTGGGTATATGGAATTCGAAGAAGAGGAATCTGATGAAGAAGAGGGTACCCAAGGGTATGTGAGTGGACAATCATACACAATTTTCACTTGCTCATAAGGAAAAGAAGTAGAGGTTGTTGTTAAAAACAAAAGGAAAAGGCTGTGGTAACTCCTCCTCCAACGATCATTAAAAGAGGTAATCCCCTTCCTACTCAACCTCCTGTTAAACCTTTTGTAAAGAAATATTTTCCTCCTATTTCTCCTCCAATTCAGCCTTCCTCCAGTCCCATAAAGACCAGTAATCCTCCTCTACAAACATGAAACAAAGGACTCATTCCTTCGTTAGCGCAACCCTTGGTCGCATTTGATATAATTGATCACGCCAAAAAGACCAAGATCCAGATGTCTAAAGTTGAGTACCTTCAGTCCAATCCAGAGCAGCTTATAAGATTAACTAAGTATATCCAAAGCCAGGCTGCCGTCCCTCCTCCTATTTCCCCAAAAGGAATTCTTCCCATTCCTCCTATGTCTCACATAAATGTTGCCTTGACTTCCGCATTGGGGAAAATTGAACCTTTTTACCTATCTCTCCTAATCAATGGTCATAAATTAAGTAATTGTATAATTGATTATGGAGCTTCTGACAATGTTATGCCAGCAAAGGTCACCCATGCTTTGGGCCTCACACTTACTAAACCTTTTGGCAAATGCTACTCCATGGAAACCAAGCAGGTACCATTGATCGGTCAGATCAAGGATGTGAAGTTTGCCTTTGCGACATTCCTTGAGAAAAGTGTAAAAATTACTATTCTCATAGCTGATGTTCTAGTAAAGCATACAGATATTGCTAGGGAAGAAATTTTGTAAAGAATTTGGTGGAGAAATTCATGTGACTGGTCTAAAGCCAAAATTCCTATCAAAGGGGTGATGCGATATCAAACCAGAGTCACAAAAGAAATATCTAGTCACTAACTCTGATGACCCTAAGGCTCAGATTCTTTTCAAATCATTAGGGATGGGGAATTATTTCTTGTCCACCGAATCAGATAGAATGGACGTTCTCATCCAAGAGGAGGATCTCAACAAATTATGGACATTATAGTTTGATGGCAATTGCGCGACAAGTGGATGTGGTGCCGAGGCTGTTCTAATATCTCATGAGAAGGAGATTTTCACTTTTCTTTCACGTTGCGCTTCTTCAATATGAATAATACCGTCGAGTATGAATCCTTCTTACTTGGCATGAAAATTGTAAAAGATAAGGGAATCAAGAATCTGAGAGTGCAAGGTGATGCTGAGCTAATTGTCAATCAGGTAAAAGGGATATATCAAGTAAAAAATGACTAGCTCAGACACTACCGCAATGCCGTATGGGATAACATCAAAGAATTTAATGCTTTCTCAATCAAAGTAGTTTCGCGAGATCGAATGACATGGCTAATTCATTAACCATCTCAGCCTCTCTCATGCTCCCTACCTGTGGTTAAAAATGAATACATATACCATTGAAGTGGTTTTTCACCCAAGTGTGCCAGATAATTCATGACACTGGCAAGTGTTCAATGATGACAACCAACTTATCACTTTTTTGGAGAAAGCTGATAATTTCAAAGAACTCCATTTCGATGGATCAACTTCTATGTGTTGTGAGTCTCTCACCGGTCAAGCATATGAATCTAAAAAGATATAGTGATACAACTCAAAGGAAATAAGATTTCAAAAGGTTTAGTTTCCTTAGAATGATTATTTGATAATCATGACCGTTTTGTTAAGAAAAAGTGACAGGATGATCCTTGCTCTTCTCCAGAAACTGAATCCATCAATCTAGGTACTACTGAAACATCCTTGTTCGTGAATATCGGGAAGTGTTGTACGCCCGAGGAAAAGTGAAAATTCGTTAAGTTGCTGAAAAAGTACATGGATGTATTAGCATGGTCTTATGCTGATCTAAAGTCTTTCAAGCCAAAGGACATTCGGCACGACATTCCACTCAAGGATGATGTCAAGCCTTTCCGTCAAAAGAAAAGGCATTACAACCCCAAAATCTTAGGTACCATCCAAGCTGAAATTCAGAAGATGTTGGATGCAAGAATTATTTTTCCAATTCATCACAGTACCTGGGTTGTAAATATTGTGCCTGTGTGGAAGAAGAACGGCGAGATACACATATGCGTAGACTTTTGCAACCTAAACCAGTCATCCTTAAAAGATAACTATCCACTGCCCATAATGGATCAAGTGCTACAGAAGTAACTGGTTCAGAAATGTTGTCTATGCTTGATGGTTTTTCAGGTTACAATCAAATTGAAGTCACACCTAAAGATCAGTTCAAGATAGCATTCACCACTCCTTGGGGTACCTTCACCTACAACAGAATGCCATTTGGTTTGATCAACGCCAGTGCTACCTTCCAACGAGAAATGGACTTTGCATTTAAAGGTATGATGGGAAAAGTCATCGTGGTTTACCTAGATGACCTGACCGTGTTCTCCAAAAGATGAAGTGATCACTTTGTGATCATTTGGAACAAGTCTTGATTAGATGCCGAGAGCATGGAATCTCACTAAATCCCAAGAAGTCAGTTTTGCAGTCACCGAAGGAAAGCTGCTAGGACATGTCATCAGCAGAGAAGGAACTAAGATAGATGTCGAAAGAGTCAAGGCTATTCAGAGCCTTACTTTTCTTACAAGCAAGACTGGTGTTCACTCTTTCTTCTGAAAGGTAAATTTTCTTAAATGCTTTATTCCTGATTTTCCTGAAAAGACTCGTCATATATCTAATATGATGAAAGGGTCCCAAACATTCCGATGGAGTGAGGAAGGCAAGACATCATTCAAAGATGTAAAAATGTCCAATGCTCATGCTCTTATTCTAGTGTGTCTTGACTTCAGCAAAGACTTCATCATGTACAATTATGCCTCTGTGCATACTTGTATCAGCTATCTTGATGCAAAAGAACTCAAGATATTGAATCCCCAATTGCTTTCATGAGCTCTCCTCTCAAGCCTCATGAAATGAAGATGTCACAATTAGAAAAGCATACCTTTGACATGGTAAAAGTATTCAATAACTTTTACTACTATATTCTGAATTCTCATATAATAGTACTGGTTCTTGACACAACTGTTAAGTCTATCCTGACTCAACAGGAGTTAGGGAGCTTACGAGGAAATTGGATTGCAAAGGTCTAAGAATACGATCTAGACATCAAACCAACCAAGTTGGTAAGAGGTAAGGGCTTGTGTCGGCTGATGGTTGAAATAAAGACTCAGAGGTACCTGAAGAGAAAGTTGATCACATTGATGGAGAACAAAATGAACTGGAGAAAGTAGATTCTTTGCCCATGGTTCTATTCATCACCACCAAAAACGAATGGTATTCTGACATCGCGTTCTTTCTCACCTATGGAGAGTGCCTAACTCACCGACGACCACAAAGGAAAGGTGAATGGTGAAGCTTCGAGCTGCAAGATATGTCATACGGGATGATGGATTGTACAAACGCGGAATTGACGCATTTTTCTATGATGTGTTGACAAGCCATAGCAGGTAAAATTGTTGAAAGTTTTCACAACTCAACCTGTAGTGGTCACTTCTCCTCATCCGTGACAACACATAAAATCATTCGGCCGTATACTACCGCCAACACTATTTCAGGATATAGCCATATGGGTAGCGAAATGTGAATTTTGCCAATGCTTCGTTGGAAAACCAAAGCTGGCTGTGTTTCCCCTCATGCCTGTCATCATTGATGAACCATTCAAGTAATGGGGAATTGATTTCATTAGAGCACTCAATCCTCAATCGAGTGTTGGACATAGTTACGTCCTAACAACAATGGATTACTTCACGAAATGGGTGGAGGCCATACCTGTCAAGCATGCCACTTCTGAAGTTGTTTGCAACTTCATCAAGGAGAATATTATTGTGAGATTTGACATTCCACACAAAATCGTTGTTGACAATGCTTCCAACTTCTCTTCACAGAAGTTATTGGTTTTTTTATGGATACGGGATAACCTTGGCTCATGCTTCTGATTATTATCCTCAAGGAAATGGTCAGGTAGAATCCAGCAACAAGAACCTAGTAACTATCATACGGAAGCTAGTTGATGAAAACCAATGGTCCTGCACAAATCATTATATGATGCTTTGTGGGTGGATCGTATCACTCCAAAGAGGTCTCTTGGCATGTCACCTTTCCAAGTGTTATATGGGATCGATGCTGAAATCCCTATCTCCGCAGAACTTCCTGCTCTGCGCTTGGCTCGAGCAATTGAAGATGAAACTTTTCAGAATTCTCTTGAAAAGAGGATTATGTACTTGACAAAACTTGAAGAAAAGTGAGTGAAAGTGGTTGACAAGATCACTAAACATCGAATCAAGTTAAGAGGTTGTTTGACAAGAAATCTAAGTAGAGAGATTTCCAAGTGGGAGATCTTGTTCTTCTGTGGGACAAACAAAGAGAACCAAAAGGTATGCATGGAAAGTTTGACTCTCTTTGGAGAGGGCCATACAAAATCAAGCAGCTCAACGGAGAGAATAGTTTCTATCTCTCATATCTAGATGGAACCGAGCTCCCACTTCCCTATAGTGGGCAACACCTGAAGATCTTCAGGAAGTAGAGCTTGCTCTCTTCTTTATACAGTTTTCTTGTTTGTTTTCTTTTGATTTTGTTGTGTGTTTTCTTTCTATTTGTTGTCTGTCCCCTTTCTTTTTCCTTTGTTCACCCCCTAGTCACCCTTGTTTTTGACTCTCTCAACCCAATGGATAGGAACATAAAAATATGGGATTCTCTACCCTTAAGTTTCACTCAAAGATAATCCCCAGAAAGAGCCATTGTTATCCTACAAAATTGAAAAGGGAAATTTGTAGATAACTATACCAAAGTTTTTGTTTTGTCCCCTAAGGAAGTTTGATAACATTAAAAATATCCCAAAACTCTCTTTCGAAAAATCAAGTTTTTCACGACTTAGCTGTTTTTAGCTAATCCTTTGGCGCAGAAAGATGTGTGTTGACATGACTAAAACTGCACCCTTTTACACTAGGCGCAATTTGACTCGTCGACATCAAGGAATTTGTGCCCCCTTTTAAGTCCTTTAGTGCTGAAATTATTGTGTTAAAATCAAAAAACTTGTGCTAAGCATTTTCCTAAGCGTGATTTTCATTGTGTTGACACTCTGGAAATCGTGCCAAAAGTGGTTGGTGAGGTCATAAATGTCAATTTTTCTATAAATAGGAGTCTGACAAATGTCATTTTCATGAATTGGAAATTGTGAAAAGTATTTTCTTTGCATGTGTCACCATCCCTGTCAGCCCTCACGTGTCATTTTTGAGCTTGTGGACCCCTCGCATTTTTCTTCGTGTTTTATAAATCTGGGTAAGTGGCTCCTCTCCCAGTTGTGGTTTTTGTTTCATTGTGTTAAGTGTTAGAGTCTGTGTCAATGGTTAAAATCTAAAGAACCTAATATATTCCCAACCCAACTGAAACCCTCTTTTCCTCTCCTTCCAGATCTGCGAATTTGGAAGGCCCTTGCCCGAAATAAACCAAAAATCATTTGTCCCTGCTTGCTGCCTTGCCAAAAAACCCTCTTCCTTGCCATCTAACAAATCCAAGAAGAGAAAAGTGAAAATCAAGAAGTTTGCCAAAAAAATGTTAACTGTTAAAACCCTGGTGCACTATTTTTCCTTGCAACATCTTCCAAAGTTGTGCTTTGGCACACTTTGCATTCATGCAACGCGAACCTTTTTTGCACCCAACCAAAGAACACTTAGCAGCAATTTCAAGAGGTGCAAGCGCAACTTCCACAACATCAACATAAAATGTTGTCTGCTGCAGACCCGCACCCTGTGCTTTACCCTTTGGTGCCAAAATTTGCATGTTGACATCCATAAAAGTGCGCTAAGCCATAAAAAGATCTTGCAACCTGCTAAAACTTGTGCCTTATGCCCTAAGGCTTAAAATTGCTCGTTCTTCCTTCTCGCAAGCTAAACTTAACTATTTTCTCACGCATTCGAAGGTGTTATGTTATTCTTCAAATTTTCATCATGAATAACATGATAGTTGACATGGCTCTTCTATGTTGGACCTTCTTGATACTTCTTACAGAACAAAACATCCATTCTTGAGCTCACATATGTCTTCATCAAGCAAAAGACCAGCTAGGACCGTAGTAAAAGCTAAAGCTAAGCAGTCAGAGCAAGAAATGAAGTACAAGTACTAGAAAGTCAGAATGTCAGACTCATATGCAGAGTGTGACCTTGACATCAGAGACTCTGAGCTAGGTCATATTGACATGGATGATTTCTGGTAAGGACCACCAAGGTGAACAATGGCCCTTGGATGAATAAGTTAATAGGTAGTGGATTGCACTTTGCAGCTGGGCTTCCAATGAGTGCCGTGAATAATGAGTTCATCATGTTGATTACCCGATGTTATAACAAGAACACTAGATGTGTTGAAAACAAAGAACATGAGGCAATCATAGACCTCATAGCTCATCACTTTGAGATGATCCTGGGCATTCCTCATCACAGGTAATATGTGGAAATAAGTATTGAAGACTACAGGAAGGCATGGGATGATAACAAAATCAGCATGCATGCAGATGATGAATTAACTCTATTTAAAGAACAAATTTGTTGACCAAATGGCCACAAACCATCCACTCTACTGATTTTAATGAAGAGTTGAGTGATACAATCACGTTCTTGAACAGAGTATTTGGGCTCCCTGATGCCGATTAATTCCATAAGTGGATGCTGAGATACTTGGAGAACATGAGCAAGAATACACCTGATCAACACTTTGGCTGGTGTTAAATCATAAGTGACACCATCTCATAGCAGCTTCAACAAGTTCTAACAACTGGGTAGTTCTACCTGAACTCCTACGTTGTTTACGCCATTCTTTGTAAAGTGATTTCACAGGTTAACTTGAAATGGGGTATGGCCCATAGTTAAGATATACGAGTTCTACCAAAAGCTAAGGCTCGAAGCCAGCATCTCTCAATTCTCCAAAATAAATGATGCCTTCTTCTATGAGGTAATCTCTTTGTTGAGGCCAAACATGAGGTAAAATCAAACCAGCCCGAGTGTAATTACTGCTACAAAGAAATGGGGAGCATTGTTCACACAATTCCCCACATTCACATACCTCAGAGCTATGAATTTTGAGGGAGAGCCCATGAAACTACCAAGGTTTGTAGGGCCAAAGCTGGTCCTCCTGGAATTGTCAAGGCAATTAATCACTTATCATGACAGGTGTATGAAGAGAAAGAAAGGAGGAACTCCATTCCCCCTTACAGTTGGCCGATACACCTACCCTACAATTGCTAAAGCACGGAGATGTACGCTGAAAGTTAGAGTTGCTGAATTTAAAGCACAACTTCCCAGCAAGGCCAACCTTTGACTGCCGGAGTTTCCTCCCAAAGGAAAAAATTGATCCCATCCATGTTCCCAAGATCGAGGACATTTGGATAGACCTAACCCATGAGATAGACATTAGGCGGAAGGATCACTCCCGACTGGCTCTAGAGGAAATCATCCACTATGGCATTGTCATTGTCCCAAAGAAATTCAAAGAGACTGATCAAGAAATTGATCAAGTTTACATTGACATAGATGGGGAAAACTAGCCATTCGAGAAGATCGACAAAGATAAAGTGCTGAACACCATTCAAGAAAGGGTCAAACCCATATTGTAGCGCACCGAACATTGGTGTAATTAGAATGGCCTTACATACCTCGGAGTTGACTTCACAACTTCTCCTTCAGGTAGTGCACCTCCAAGGCCGGTCCATGTGCCAAAAGGAAAAGGAAAGGACAAGGTGGGAGAACCAAGTAGACAAGAGGAAACTCCTGAAGACCTTCCTCCTACTTTTGAGAAGCAAGTAGTCGACCTGGTGTCTCCAGGTGATGAAGAAACAACAGATATTCCAATGGATACGTCCACCCAAGATGATGTCATGACTGTAACTGCTGAGGTACCCGAGTTCCTTCTTCCACTCCTCCTCCTCCTCCTCCTGTCATTCAAGCATCTATTCCTATGGATGTGTCTTCTCCTCTCCCTTCCTCCCTTCCATCTCCCACCTCTTCCATCTTCTCCTCTCTCACGGATCTGTCACCCAATATTTCCTCAATCCTGATGAAGATCCCTTCCATTTCCACGTCCTTCTCTTCTCCATTAGTAACTCCAAACCCCATAAGCATCGGTGCGTTGGACTCCCTGTCAATGCCACCACCGAGTGTTTCAACACACTTCCCTGAGGCCTCTGCAGTTGCTCCCCCTCTCACTCCCATTTCTTCTTCTTCCTCCACTCCCACTCCCATAAGTCTTGGTTGGATTTCTGACCATCTGAGCTAAAATAAGAGGAAAGTTCCCATTGCAGCCATGGATTTCTCCGTCATTCCGAAGAAGGGAACCAAGAAGCAGAAAGTGATAACTCACTTTTCTAAAGGCACTTCGGGGGAGAGAGTCATGGAGATAGCTTTCCCGGATCCCACCAAGAGAAAAGAAGATCTATCTCCCATAGACTTCACAGTGACTCAAGTCACAATGGGGACCTCGTCTAAAATCCTGCAAGGGGAAGCCTTGTCTGCTGTGGATGCTCTTTGCAAGAAGCTCCAAGAGGAAAAAGAGGAGAAAAGGATACTTAAAGAACAAAACAAACATCTCCTACAAGCATTGTAGAAAATGGGCAACGCTCCTCCAGTAACTGCCACCGAACCCATTCAAGTTCCCAGTTAGGAGAAAATGAATGAATATGTTAAGATTGGTGAACAAGGCATGATAGTATCAGCCTAGATTGAACGGATCCTTAGAGATGGTAAGGAAGTACTTGGAAAATTCACATTGCTTTATCAGGATATAATCCAAGCAAATAAGGAGCTACAAGCAATAGTAGCAGGTTCCCTATCCGAAGAGTTGGATAACGCCAAGTTGCAGTGGGAAACGCTACGAGCAATGGTTAACTACTCAGCTGACGACCTATTGAATGTCGGCGTTATCAATCACCCGCGTGCACATAAGAAGGCTCTCACTACATTAGATTACCAGGTTGATCAGATAGAATATATCCTGGAGAGAATCGATAAAGCCAAGGATGAAGCCCTAGAAGCACGATACAACATGGAGGATACAGTTGCAAAAATGGCTCCAGGGATGCTCAGTGAATTAGATTGCTTGAGGGAAGCAGATGACACATTCCAACATTTCAAGACTATCGTCACTCAAGGTTTGGTGCTAGAGGTCACTTTCAACCGAGAATCAATCAATAACCTCTTGGCCTGCCGTGATTTCATTGGCTTTTTTATCGATGCTTGCGAGAATTTCACCGAGTTACCTGACAAGCTCAAGGATGAGAAAGAAACCTGTGAAGTCATTCGCGACCATTTTAATGGTCCCAACCGTGATCAACATCAAGCAATGATCAGCAAGTTTTCTGAATATCGAGCGCAGTGTCACCTCGAATCTCCTAATCAAAAGTAGGATACCAAGTTTGAGCAAAGAGATGACGAAGAGTAGTTTCTTCTTTCTGGGATGTGTTGATCATTTTTGTAAAATATTTAAAAAAATTGTTGGCATACATGATGACCTCATCCATGTTGCACCATGGGATGTTACCATCCAAAACTTGCCCAAGTCAACTATTGACTTTTTAGATATTTTCTAGATATTTTCTAGATCTTTTGTAAATATCTTGTAAGATATTTTGTAAGTAGTGGGTTTTCTTTTGTCTTCTTTCCTCCTCTCCTTCTATAAATACTAGAATACTTGTTGTATTTCGGGTGAACATTTATTGTATGAAAAGAGAAGTGGGGAGAGACAAAATTTGTGTTTTCTTGCAACTATAGAAATATTAATACACATATTTAGACTTTGTGCTTGATGTGTGTGTTATTTGCATCAGATCTTTCTTAAGTTAGATCTATGTTTTAATTCTATTAGATTCATTCCTTATATTTTCATATGTTCATCGTTGTTGCCTTAATTGTTTATGCAAGTAAGTTTGGCTCTATTTACTACCGGCCCAAAGTATAAACCTTTTGACCTTTCCATCTTAGAATTCATTTCTTTTCTTCCTTTAGATGTACCATCCTCTGTTCCTTCCTTCATACCTTTCTATTCGTAGTTGTAACCACCTCTACTGGGATGAGATCTCAAACCCCCCTTGAAGTTAGAATAGTGTATATTTGCACAGATTCATGCTTGATAGATTAGCAATAAACTAGTTTCACTTCACTATCTTGAAGAGGGGCTTTGCCCTACACACTATTGGCCTGTTTCCCCATGACTTGCCTAATCGATAGATTTTCGACCAACATATTCATATGCCCGTGATGCATGTCTTCTATATAGAGCTTGTTGGTGTGTATTATTTTCCACATCATTAGGTGAGTCATATCACTTAGGTGAGATCATAGGTCCATGTGTCATTTAGGTGTCATTATGAGATTCTCTTACACGTCAGTGCATCATATGCATCATTGGGAGTTACACTTCTATTCTGGGAATGTAACTCCCCTCTCTACTCGAGTTGTCATGATTGCAAAGACTCGGGGTTACTCAAAGACCTCCTATATGTACACCCCATTTGATCTATGAGATAGAGGAGAGTTTTGTGGCTTATCGAGGTTCTACCCATTTTTGAATCTTTGCATGCACATTCGGTTGATGCTCACTCCTCCTAAGATCTCTTCACGCTTCTGCTCACATGTCTCTGTTGATGTGCATGTCGTCCTCGTGATCCTCGCTTGGGTTTTAAACCCACTTACAGAGCTAAGCAGAGGTAAGAGAATCCTATAAGTGAATTGGAATACTGCTCAACAACATGTATTCACGTGAATCAAAGGTACCTCAGCAAACAACCTACACAATCATATCTCTATGCTTTGCCTATACTATAGACCTGGGACTTCTGTAGACAAACTGCAAGTTTTCTTATCGTCAATCAAGAAGATCTTAGTAGTAATATGTGCTCACAGAGAATCTTACTCCCACGTAGTATTGTTATCATCATTCCAAGATGAAGCTAGAGGTCATGTTGGAATAAGGCCTAAGTAGCATGCGTTTACAAGAGTGAAAGGTACCTTGCAAACTAAATGCACAAGCGTATATTTATGCTTTGCAGATTCCTGGGAATCCTCTAGATGAGCTTTAAGGTCTGTCCATTCCATCCACTTCCCAAATCTGTACAAGTCATAAAATATGTTAATTCCTTTCTCAAACCAAAGGAGGGCAGAGCAGCCTCTCGTCAAGGCCTAGGATTTCTTTGAATGTTTGATAGAATGCCTCAAAAATTAAGGACCACAATACCAGTATAAACATTAGTAGGGATTTCTTTGAATGTTTGATAGAATGCCTCAAAAATTAATACTAGTATAGACAACAACACTGAGTCCAGAATTTCTTGTGGTATTAGTATTAGTAGGGACATCTAACAATTTTTAAGGATTCACAAGTTGGGAAATCGACAGAGGCAGACAACACATTCATAATTATACTCTCTTTAGGAGTTATATACTGTTTGATAACCTGAGAAATTTGGTCATAAATGTCCTGCGGCTGGCCATGTACAGGCACCCTGGTGATGCCTGGAAAATCCACCATTGTGAGATCTGGAATGTTTGATTTGCTTATGTTCAGTGTAATTGGGGTGTCACTGATACCCTTCCCGGCTCCTGCAATTTCATCTGTAGGGCATTTAGAGCTTCTGTAATTTCATACTCAAAAATGTTGTTCTTGGGGTTGATTTTACAGACATCTACCAGAATTCATCTCTCTATCAGTAAGTGGTTGTTGAGTTAATACTAGAAAGATCACCATACAATTTCTTTCAATTTTTTTGTATCCTTCATTCCTTCTCCCAATAGCAATATTCTTTAGTTTGGCACAGACATGTAGGATGCTGAAAACAATTGTGGAATTTGGCTTTAAATTTGCCAATTGCATTTTCTTGACAGTTTGTAAAGTCTTTTCAAAAATCCATTTAGTACACAACCTGTAATCAAGCTATCAATGAGAACACATATCTTTGAGGCATTCTGTCAAACAATTCACTTGCATTATCTACGCTTCCACATTTTGCATACATGTCTACCATGGTTGTTATAACTACAACATCTTAAAAAATCTTGTTATCTTTAATAATTTTATGGATGTCCATACCCTGTTCCAAAGATACCATTCTGGAACAAGATGGGTGTACGCTGGAGTACATGATTTTTTAAGGAGACAAATCACATCCACAAACATAGGAGATCTGTGCAAATTTGGAAAATATAGGGAAAGGTTCGAGGAGAAGGAAATATTTTCATAGAGTTATTTGGAGGTAGCCTCTTGGAGAGGGGGCCCTTTGAGCCACTTCATAGTATCCCAAAAGTCATTCTCATCCTTTATAATTAGTCTAGTAGAGGGAGTTATGAAAGTATTTCTGAGCGTTGTATACATTCTGAACTGAGATTGAGATAACTTATAGAAAGATTTACGGTTTTTCCATTCCATCCACTTTCCAAATATATAAAAGATATGAAATATTTTAATTCCTTTTTCAAACCAAAAGAGGGTAGAGCAACCTCTTATCAAGGCAACGATCTTGTCTGTATTTTAGATTCGACAAAATAAATTTGTAGGCTTGGCACCTAGTGTCAAAGGAAGAGAAGATAGGCTACCCGGCTTGTTCACATGCCTTCCAAATCAACTGAAAAATAAGGACCAATGAGGAGAAAAAGGAAATCCACCAATCAGTAAGTCTAAACAAAGTTTGTGAGACCTTAGGAAGTCCAAAATAGGCCAACAAGTAAAACCATACAATTATTGTTTTGGAAAAGTAGAAGTCTCAGAGCCAAGTCAAAAGAATTCCCAAAGTCTACAAAGCAAGAAATGACTTTGTAAGACTCCTGACAAGTTTCCTATGGCCGAAATTGTAAAAAATGTACTCAATAGTTTGGAAATATCTCCTAGAGTACCTGCTCCCTTGCTACATGATTACCACTCTCCAAATACACAAACAAATTTCATGTCCTGTGTAGTGGCATAGATTTTGGCAATTGTATGCCCAATCATAATTATTCCAATAGGTGTTATTTACACGCAGGATTGACCTGCACTATGTAATCATTTTTTTGCAATGAAACCAACTTGTTTGACCTTTCCGCACTCATTTTTTCATCATATACAGATGTAAGTGGTACATCAACCACCTACCTGCATGTGATGACAATAAAATTGGTTTCATGTTGCCATTAGTTTTTAACATCACATTCTTCTTAGCCACCGACAAACATACAAGACAGGGCATTCAAAAAAACCATACTAGACAGTGCATTCAATAACACATAGCACACCTAAAAAAACTATGTACACAGTGCTCCAATGTCAACATCTTACTGCTAGAAATATTGGGCAAGTCTCTATGTCATCCAACTTTGTAAACGTCCGCATCAATAATCTTCAATGTGTCATTGTGTTAACTACCTTCTTAAATGGTTTTCTGTCATCAATTAATTGAAGTCGTAAATGATGTCTTTCTCTGCCATGTATGCATGTTTCACATCAAACATTAATGCATGATGCTTCCTGTCTTAGTTCATCATTGTGTTTTGGGACTCTTGAAGGTTCATCATTGGGAAATCAGAGAATTTGTGGAAGGAGAGGATACCGCTTCTATTTTCTCCTAAGAAATGTTATGTTTGGAGGTTGCATGGGAACACAATGATCAATATTCAAACTAGCTTGGGAAAGAAGGGGAGCTGTTGATAACTCAATATCATGTCAGAATCATTTACTAGGTACTTTGTACAGATGTTGTTTGGTTCTGTTTTGTTTGAAATTTCATTTTTGTTGTATTAACTTGTCACCTCTTTTCCTTCAATATAATATTTTACAAAAAAATTCCCTCCCCTTTTACCTTTGCACTGAATGTAAATTATATGGTTTCTCTAGTATGATAGTTGTTGCAGGAACTCTGGTGCTCTAGAGAAAACTATTACGGCCACACCATATTATTTGTGTGAAGACTATTGGGGCTCTGTGCTAGTTTTCTTGTCACTACTTATGAGCAAGGGTTGCATTTTGACCAGTTGAAGTTGTCAATGTCTAATCTACCTTCCATCGAATGTTGTGAAACATTTGTGTTTATGAGAAATGAGCTTGTGAATAAGATTAAGCCACACACTAGGTTTTAGGATTGCTTGTATGTAAGTCTTTGAGACTTAGACATGTCAAATTTAAAGGATAGATCGTTAGGTATTATGCACATTGCATTTTTCTCTTCAAGATCACACTGTGGAAATTTGCAACTAAAAGTATTGATGTTTATTGTTATTAAGTTCTTATAGTTATTTTATACAGACACGTGTTGAGGAAACGAAGGCCCGGTACAAAAAGTCAACATTCAAACATGTTGATCTAGTAAGTTAATGCTTACAATTAGCTCTCATTTCTATATGTTTTGAATCCATCTGCATAACTTAAATCTTACTCCAAATTGTCTTGGTCCTAGGTTCAACTTTGCTAACATCATTTCTATTTACATGGTCTATTGACCATCTGTTGAATTCTTCAAGGATGATTTTGTAGTAGATAATGATCAATATGAAAAAAATCTAAACATTAATTTTTTTCAATCTGGGAACGTAAGTTTGGAACTCTATGCATTAGTGGGTCTTCTTTTCCTTTTCTTAATTTATCCTTTATCCTTTGTCAGTTATTCAATCCTAAAGGTTATGTAGTTTTTTCAACACGAAATTAACATAATTATATATTTATGCTTTCATTATAGTTATGGAGATGGGGGAGCCCACAGATAATGCATCAAGATTCTATAGGGTGTGTGTCTGTGGTATTTATGTAAAATTTTAAGATCACTTATATCTCATTTTGATCTACCATTAACTTATCATTGTTCATATTTGTTGGCATATCCAAGAAAGAGAGTCGAGGCCTTTGCTTCCAAAACTCATATATGTTGTATTTGGTTTAGGAAATAGGCAATACGAGCATTTTAATAAGGTCTGTTCCAAGTCATTTTCTATGTGGGCATGATTACAACATGTCCTTACAAAGTGTAATGTCATGATAAAATGTACCAAGGATGTAGATATTTAGTGAACATGTTGTGAAAAATTTCTAGTAGGAACTGTAGTTTTTTTATATAGTGAAATGGGCATGATTTCTTTTCTGACTTAGTATGCATGCTTATGTTTTTTTGTCTTTTAGATTGCGAAAGAGGTAGATGCAACTTTAAGTGAGCAAGGTATTCTAGTTCATTTCCTTGATTGTTGTTGTTGAGTGTATATGGAGTATGACCATTAGTTCCATTGTATTAAATACAGTGCACATATAGATGGTATGATTTGACTGACTTATTTGTTTATAGAATTGTTTCAATATTATTGTGGGAACCATTCTTGCCCTTGGTTCTCAAAGGGCTAGTGAGTGCATGATGGCTACTTTTTATGTTGGATTCCCAGGTGTTTATTTTAATACATAATGTATAAGTCAAAGTTTTCATGAGATGTTTCAATTTATTTGACATCTATTTGCTTCTTCTTACTTTTTCATGTTCTCAGAGATTTTACCTGTCAGGACTGTCAACAAACAATGTTGTTCAGGCCTTCAAGCAGTTGCAGATCTTGTAGCTGTAATTAAAGCTAGATTTTATGACATTGGTATGTAAATTTGATTTTTGCCATTGGTTATGTAAATTTGATTGCCCCTGTTGAAACTAAGGTAGGAAACATTAGGTATTGTGTAATCTATGAAGGTCTTGTACTTGGACTGGTGTTTAATTAAAGATATTGACATGATCTATTGTTATGGTTCTTATTTTCACATTTAAGATTGTTGATCCTAAAGATGGAGATGAAAAGTGTGTGACAATTTCTATTGATGATGGTATTCATCCCAATGCATGTTTTTCTGATTTAGCAAAGCTTAGAGTTGTATTCAAGAAAGATGGTAGGACTACTACTAGTATGTTTCTTTTCTATTTTTCTATTAAGGCTGAATATTAATTTTTTTGTTTGTATAGAAAGTGATAGACATTTTAGTAGATCATACTTATTACATTTTATAAGATTAGAGTATCTTGTCATTACACCCTATTGGATATTAATTTTATTTCTACATGCTACTTACACCAAATTCTTGATGCAATCCTTATAGGAAATTCAATCCAAGTCAGTGACGGAGTATGTGTTGTACTACTCATGAAGAGAGCTTTGGCTGTGCAGAATCCAATGTACCTTTGCTACTATCGATAGTAGAGAATTGTATTAAAGTTGAGACAATCAAAGTGAAGAACATGAAGATGACAACTTCCGGTAGAGAGGCAGTTGCTCAAAAGAAAAGTTAAGAAAAAGAACCTCAAAGTAGCACTAGGGAAGTAGATGGATCCTTTGTAGCTAGTGGTGGAGAGAAGGTGTTCATATTGTATGCAAAGGGCTAATGGCATTTAGACACCCTTTTATATTTTATCATTGTATTTAAAGGGTTAATGGAATTTAGACACCCTTTTGTATTTTATCTTATTTGATATTAATAAAAAGTTTGTTGACCCATTTGTTAGGCACAAGATTCAAATCAATTTGTTTTTAATTTATAATATTAATTATCGGGCCACTCTAACGTCATAGACAATATGTAGCCATCGATTGCATTATATCATATTTGGTTATTATTTTTCTTTAAATTCATATTTTTCATTCTTTAAATTTGTATTATCTCTAGAGAGACAAAAAATTAGTATTTTGTATTGTCTCTAAGGAGACAATAATGATATTGTCTCTAGAGAGACAAAATATATACCAATCCTTATTGTCTCTAGAGAGACAATAATTAGAGATAATATTAGAGACACCTACTTTGAGAAAATAATAGAGACGATATACAAATTTTTTATTGTCTCTATCTATGACAATTAGTCAAGTTTTGTCTCTATTAATGTCTCAAAACTCCCCCTCTTGTAGTAGTGAGTGAGAACAAGGAGCAATGAAGATATTTTGTGATAACAAATCAACTATTGCATTGTCAAAGAATCATGTTTTTCACAAAAGGAGCAAGCATATTGATACTAGGTATCATTTTATTAGAGAGCTAGTCAACAATGGAGAAATATTTTTGGAATTTTGCAGTTTGAAGACCAATATGTTGATATCTTCACCAAGCCATTACCAAAGGACACATTTGAGCATATGAGAGATTTCTTAGGCATCATAGGTCTATATTTCTCGACAATACATGAAGAATCAAGATTAGGAGGGAGTGTTGGAAATATCTAATCTTGATTGATAAGTTCCAACTTTATGGAATTCAACTTTATGTAAAATTTATTCACATTTATTGTGAATATTATCTCCTCCAAAATACCAAAATATATTGTATAGAATATCTATTAAATATCAAGAGATATTATATAGAATATATATATAAATATCTGGAAATGTCCAAAAGATATAGAATATCTAATATAAGATATTATGTGATATTTTCTTAGCTAGAAGGTTGGAAAACTTCTATAAATAATATATTTTACTTTGTAATTCAATAAGCAAGAAAAACAAAAGAAAGGCACCAAAGTGCTCGGAGTATTTTTAATACAAATTTTATTTCTTATATTTCTTTTGAGTTTGCATGTGTTCATAATATTGTTTCCATTTGCATTATCTTATCATACACCCTTTAGGCTAGGAGTTAAAAATAATTCTTTCACCATTGACCGTGTCGATTATCATTGACCCATCCTTTTCGCAACCGTGATTTCAACCTCCAGGATACCTTTTCTATATCCACCTTCATTTTGTTCCTACCCCAACTTTCTAAACTACCATCTAGTCTATGTGTTGCACTAAAATTAGTATATCTACATCCCAATCACTGTCGCTTCACCCTAGTCACCATCAACCAGTCCCTAATTCCCAACCTATTCTTCTCAATCTTTGTTTTTATGTCATTTTCAAGTTTTTTTGTTGAGATTCTGTTTGCAGTTGATTCTAGTATGCACAAGATTCTATAGTTACCAGATTGCATTCATATCTCTGACGGCCTGCATATTTCACTTGTTGTTTCAGATCCTATCTCCTAGGTTGCCATCATCAACCTGACTCAATCTATCTTATTTTCAAGTTCATCAACCGCAACAAGGATCGCCATTTAGTTCCCGTCCATCCACATTTATCACGCTTCAAGTACTATAAACCCTCCATGTTATGAGTTTCTATTTCTTTTATTAGCTAGCTTATTAATTTTAGTACGAACAAATAAAATTGGTGAAAAAATGATTCTTCTTTATCACTAGTAGTTTTTATTTATTTATTTTCTTCAGATGAGTTTCTTTCCTCCTTGGTATAGATATTTTTTAGAAGACATTTATTTTCGTAGATTTTCCTTTCTTATATTTTTCTTAGATTGATAAGAATTGTTTCCTTCCTTCATCCTATGATATTCTTCATTATCACTATTCTCATTGTCTGAATAAGGACATTTAGCATCAAAATGACCTACTTTATCACAATTAAAACATTTGAAGGGTAACTTACCTTTGTATTTTCTAGATCCTTTCTTCATCTTCCTAACAAAATGAGCTTCTTCCTTGTCTCGAATCATTGGTGAAGAAGTCATGTTATTTGGGATTTTTATCGTTTAACTTCTTTGAAAATTTTAAGGCTACCGCATGCTTATATGATTTATCCTTTTTACTTATCATCTCATACACAAAGGAGAATCCCATATAGGTAATCCATTGTTAGAGTGCTTAAGTCCTATATTTCTTCAATGGCAGATACTTTGGCATCAAACCTCAAAGGTAGAGATGTTAAAAAAATTCACAATAATTTCTTCTCAAAGCCCTCTAATAGTGTTGACAACTTCATCCACACAATTAATCTAGGCTGCAATGTTTTCATTATCCTTCATTTTCAAACCCTAAAATTGACTGATATGCATTTAAAGTATTTTTTTCTTTACTTTATCATCTCCTTCATATATGTTCTTGATTTTATCCTATATTTCCTTGGTTGAAACACAATGCATCACCTTAACAAATTCTGATTAAGACAAACCACACAATATTTCATTCATAGCCTTTGTATTGTTCTCACTTGCCTTATTTCCATCTTGATCTATTAAAGGAGTTGTTGGAGCTACATAACCATTCACAATTGATTTCCAAATGTAAAACCCAAGAGCCATTAGATAGTTGCACATCATTATACTCTAAAATGCATAATTAGTTCCATCAAACAATGGAACTCTATTTGAGGAGAATCCTTCTTGATTCACCATGTGTGTTAGTTGATATCTACGTTCTATATGTTAAGCTAATCTTGATACCAATTGAAGAGCACACACTAATATTGAGTGGGTTTGAATCAATATTAATTAATTATTTATTTATTTAAACTTTCATACTCACAATAACATCAATCACACAAGATATAACAATTGTAAACACAAAATTTATGTGGAAACCCTTTTGGGAGAAAACCACATAGAAAATACTACTTGGATCTACTATCCAAATCTAGACAAAAATTCACTTCTTTACAATTTTTTGTAGGAAAAAAACTATTGGAGACAACAACCCCCAATACCAAGCACTAACTCATCTAGTTTGTGAGAACCAAATCAATGGAGAAAATAATCCCCAATTCCAAGTACCAACTCATCTAGTTTGTGAGCACCAACTCAATGGAGATACCTATCCCCAATGCTAAGCACAAAATCAATGAATTTGTGAGAACCAACTCACTGGAGACACAAATCCCCAATGTCAAGCACCAACTCAACTAATTTGTGAGCACCAACTCACTGGAGACACCAATCCCCAAATACACTTCTTCTCATTTAGAACTCTATTTTTAATGTTGTATCTTTTTCTTCTCCTCAAGTTTTACTTTCATCACTCATTCTCACTTCACCCCTCATGTTGGTTTCACACACTCGCTCTCTTTAACCACTATTTCATATGCATATAATTCATTCACTTGTTAGCTACTCTTACACATTTCACATTCCCTTACCTTATAAGTTATTCCATTGTTATTTTCTTCTTCCTTATCAAATCACCATCTTCTCCATACTCTTCTCGATCTTCCTCTCTCTTCAACAACTCATTATTTTCTCTATCTAATTTGAGATCTAATGATATATTCTCATAATGTTAATCTTCTTCCACACTATACTTACTCAACCTTTCCCTTATTCCATTATTATCTCTATTATATATTATTTCAAATTCATCTTGTTTTATACATGATTATACCTCTTAAACGTTAGGGTCCAAGATGGGATGATGATCAACTCATGAACTAAATATAAACACAAAACAAATTCGGCCATAGTTTGAATCAAAATTTGAAAATATATTAATTCCAAAATAGGGGATGTCACTTGCATCCTTCAAGGTCATAAACCATTTTTAATGTTGTAGAGTAGTCAAGGCATAATCCAATTATTTGACATTGAGTAGTGGGATTTGGACTTTCTCACTATTCAACCCGTAGCTAAAATCCATATTTAACTCGCAAATCCTTATGATAAATAATATTTACTTAACAAGGTAATATATTTTCTCAAACATGATAAACATGTCACTCTAGATGTATCAATTTGGCCCCATATTAAAATCTCAAATTGTAGTTTATTACCCACAATATTTCTTCTTATCATTCTATATGAATTGAGCAATGAAGCTCTAGATCAATCAAGTGTAACTCTAGATCAACACTATGTGCTACTAGCTACTTGACCAATCATAATTATAACTCCGGATGAGAAACATTCCTAGGTGATCTCTAGAATAATTCCACTACAGCTCCAAATGAGAAATACCGCCATGAGCTCTGAAAATCAACTATACTAGCTCCAAGCTCTAGAACAAAAATAATGTACATGAGCTCCATATCATTCTATTGATGAGCTCCAAACATTTACACTTCGATCTCTAAATGAGCTACATTGTAATCGAGCTTCGAATGAGATTCACTGTGAGCTCTTAACCATTTATACTTTGAGCTTTAGATGAGCTACATTATGAGTGAGCTCGGATGAGCTTCACCACGAGCTCCAAACCATTTACACTTCGAGCTCCGCATGAGCTACATTGTGAACGAATTTTGGATGAGCTTCAATGTGAGCTCTAGATGATAGAAATTAGACCAAATCCTTTGACATCAATGAAAATAAATCCAACATATGACCACCCTAAGAGATAGTTTAGTGTATAGTTTTTCTAGCTTTCAATAAATGGGATTTTCCCTAGTTTTATGAGTAGGGACTTAGTCCCACAAGCATTAAAGAAATACCCATTTTTCCTTGAAAAAATATTTCACCAATGCATAGACATCCCACTTCTTCTTATACATATAGTAAATTTCATTCATAGTTTACATACAAATTTTATTTATGACACCTATTTGTATACACAAAATTTTAAGCATATGTTAGTCTTGCATTTTATAAATCTTCTATCAACCAATCTCGTTAGACTTACAAAATAACATTGGATGTGTAATATATGAAATGCAATATTAAATTTCATTAAACACTATATTATTTATAAGGTACAAAAATTTCCGATTTATCCCATGTACATCCTTTTGACCATGCAAGCTACCTATCGCTGAAAATCATCACCTTACTCCAAAACTCATAAGGACATTGTACGCACTCAAATTTGCATGTGCTACATTGTCGAAAAATAGTTACAAAAGGTCCCCAATGATGATTCATGTCTTTTCCAAAGGTGTTCGAGCTCCTAAACCTCCTTGCAGCTTATATTTGTAGCCTAGTTTTCCTTACTTAACCACTTCTTCCTTTTATGTGGCTTCCCACTGCATTTTGCTTAAGTTTCGGCCTTTAGTTACAAAACCTCCAACCTACCAGTGGTCTTGGTCTTGTAACCGCCGCCTAGGCAGTAGGTAGAGGTATTGTAATCGCCGTCATGGAAGGGCGGCATTCCCAGTGAATCGCCACTTTGCGAGAGAGAGGCGGTGTTGTGTGATTTTTCCGTAATCATGAGCCAAAATCGACACGTGATTACTTAGCTTAAGTTCACCTTTTGAGCATGTTTCTCACTTGTTTTAGCTGATTTCAAGCTTGAGTGGCTTGTGGCAATCTCCTCCTCCACTTGTGATTTGTAATTGATTGTTCAAAATCCCCCTTCATGCTATGATTTGGCACTCTATTTTTACCAAATGGTTGGACCATTTCCCAACCAACCTTCTATAAAACCATCACTTGTTCTCAAGCAAATGGTCGGAGATCATTTTGTGTATTCTTGTATTGTTGAGCTAATACATTCTTGCTGAAAATTACATAGCCAAGCTCTATTCACTTGTGTTATCTCTCTTCCACCTACATTTCTAATAGACTAATATCAAGTTGCCATTACTCCAACACCTTCTCACTATTGCTTCTACTACATTCCCAATCCCTTGGAATCACGTGAACACAAGAGATTGAAAAGACAAACTAAGGGGACAAAGCATAACACAATTGGATTTTCCATTGCTCTGTATTTCTAGGTTGGGGTTGATGTTAGTTTTCTTCATTTATTCATATTATTGTTTTTGAATCGTACGCATATATATATCAAATAGAGTAGAAGAAGTTAATTTCCTCATTGCAAATAGTTAAGTCAATTTCAAAGAAGCTTTACATCTTCCATAGAAGTTTCTGTTGATAGATTCTTCCTTCCCTATCCCTGTGGATTTAGAGGGAAGTATATCTGGAGGAAGATTTCTATGCCAACATAGAGATAATATAATTTTCATAAATTGTAGTTTCCCTTAGATTATCACAAATTATATCCAGGGAGGTTACATGGGAAGAAAAGATTATAAAGCTTTCAATCTTCCCGTGTATCTGAGATAGGAGAGGATTTAAAAAATCCACAATTACTTATTGGAAAAGATATTTGTTTAATTAAATTAGATTGATACACTCAGCACAGGTGAATAACTACACCGAGTTATTTACTTGTTTAGTTTTAGTGTAGAAGTAGCTTTAATTATTTAAAATAAAAGCAATTTGTTGTCTTTGTTTGTAATAGTTTAGTTTAGTTGACTTATTTAATTAGTTTCCTTCAAGCAAGTAGATTAGATTGTCAAATTTCATCTTGGTTAAAATGGACACTTCAACGTAGTTTGATATTTAGATTCAATCAAGTAGTTTAACCATAGGGGATTTACGCTACCCGTACTTAGCCTCTAATTTCCCCTTTTCCGACTCAACTACTAGGAATTCACACTACCAGATCTTAGTCACTGATTCTCCTATAGCCAACCATCCACACTTTCCACATTGGTTGTCTCGAGATGACCTCGGGAGGTCAAGTGTGGTCAAGGTCGCATTTCAATTTTTATCCGTACAAATTGGTGAACCCAATGTGAAGGATTAATTCCTTCTTATTTCCTTTATTTTCTTTTTTATTGCCTCACCTTTCCATTTATTCCCCTATTTTGGTAGATATTTTATACCTCCCAAAATATGTTAGGTAGGAGCTTGGTGGGCCATTTGGCTCGATAGATATTACACCAATGTTCAACCACAAAAATCCCCTTCCTTTTCCAAATGTCTGGAAATTACACAAAAACATGCAAACCTCCCCTAGTTACGCTTCAAACCCCATTAAATATGTGATAATGGAAGAGGTTGATCAACCCTTTAAAATATGGTACATCCAACCCAATGCAAACCATGTGACTATCACAAGCAGAACATGTCCTTGCCTTAGAGTCTTGTTAAGACCTCACATTACCATATAATCAAAAGAAGATGATATTTTTACATGAATAGCTAACCCTCTTCATAAATCAAATGATTCTTTGGATAGAATGAAGGTTCACACCTCTGAATTGTTTGACAAAAATATGTCGAATACCTATCCTAAGATTCCTATTTCTAAGGAAGATAAGAATTACAACACTAAACAATTCATAATAGGGTATCATGTGCCTTCTCAACTAGTCCCTACACCACAGGTACCCCAACAAGGGTCTCAATCCTCTCCCAACGATGTCATTTCTACTTTAGTAGAGAGGATTAGAGAACTAGAGAGTTCCCAACCATCATAACCAACTCATGTAATAGGGAAGAACATGGCGTATCCTGTTGATAATAAGGGATATATCTCTACCCATGAACAATCAATGCAATAACCTATGCTACAAGGTTATTTGGTTCAACCATGTTTGGGTAATCTTCTCATAGGATCTAACACGCTAGGGATGGGTCCTCATCCTTCTCAAGCTTATCCTACACAAGGGATGGCCAGAAGTGCATTCTTGAATGTCACTCCTTTAGGAAATGTGACGCTCCCTAGTTTCACACCTGATAATTCATATCCCGCATCATCCCACCCTACTTGCATATGTATTCAAGTTCCCCCCAGGTACACCCGTATACCTTCCCTACTCCTTATATGTTATATCAAGGAGCTTCATATGTCCCAATCAATGCCTATAATGCAACTTATCTAACCCCTCCTCCTCCACCTCCTCATCAAGGAGCTTCAATTCTAAAATCTTATGTAATGGGTATTTATGCTGAGTATTTAAAAGAAACCCTTAATTTTACCATACATGGTGTCATGCTTCCATGCCCATTTCTTGATCTTCCCAAATTTAAAGGGAGGGAGATCTAAATGCTCAGATCATGGCCTACGCTATAACTATTAGGAGTTTCTTCCTTGGGATGTTGTAGTAGCTAAAATATTCCCAAAAATCCTTGAAGTAATTTCCTAGACTAGTTTTATAAGATTCTTGAGGCTTTAATACATTCCTTTAAACAACTTGTTTCAGAATTCATCGAGCATGTGACGTGAACAATTTTTTTCGCCAACATGAATTAGGGATTTTTGCATATCGTGAAGGAGAAAAATGAATCTTCTAGCTTTTTCATTAAGATATGGTGTCAATTTATTTACTCATCTATAAGTGCACCCAACATAGATCGATAGAACTTTGTGTTGGGTATGGAGCTTAATTGCTTCACAAGAAACTTGCTTTTACATGTTATTAGTTACCGCTTGCTAGGATGTAATTAGAGTTGGTCAAAGTGTAACTAGCATCGGTTAGTCTAGGTCAAGAAGTGACCGTGACAATTGATCGGTCAAGTGAACCATCGACGGTTACACGCGACGATGCTTTTTTTTTTGATGAAAATTAGAATAAATCACTTGTTTTAAAGATGATTTATTGATTGTAAAATCATAGTTAAGTTACCCAAAATAGATATATATGCATGTATGCATTGTATGAGGGTAAGTAAGAAGAAGAGAAGAAAAATAGCAATTGTTTGCATGTAAGTTTTCTTGGTGAGAAAGAAAGAGTAGTTGAGTGAGGGAAAAGCATTGAACATCCTGTGAGGTGTTGGAAGAAGAGATCTTCATTGTATTTCCTCTGTAAAGCACTAAATAATAATATTGGTCATTTCTTGGTGGATGTAGCCCACACTTGGGTGAACCATGTTAAATTTGGTGTAATCTTTCTCTTGTTTATTTTATCTTCTGGTTATTTCCGCATTCATTGCTTGTATGCTTTATCTAATTATAGATCTATGCAACATTGTTATATGGTTTAACCCCAACAAATGGTATCAGATCTTTGTTTAGAGGTTTTGTGTGTTGAAAAAATTTTATTTCAGAGGGTTTTCTAATTGAGTGGGAGTAGAGAAATGGTAGAAGATAGTAAATACCGAGTAGAGAAATTTGATGGTCGTAATTATCAACTATGGAAGATGCAGGTGGAGGATTATTTATATCAAAAAGATCTATACTTACATTGGATGAGCATGGAAATATGAGTATGATGAATGATGAAGAATGGAAGGTTCTTGAGAAAGGATTTGGGATCTATAAGATTGAGCTTGACAACATCGGTGGCTTTGAATTTTACAGATGCAAAAACCACGGTAGAGTTGATGAAATCTTTAGCAAATTTGTATGAAACTCCTAGTGCTTTGAATAAGGTATATTTGATGAAAAAATTGTTTAATTCTAAGATGCAAGAAGGTGGATCTATATCTAATCATTTGAATGATTTCCGGTCTATTGTAAATCAATTAAAATCGGTAGAAATTCTGTTTGATGATGAAGTGAAAGCACTTTTATTCTTATGCTCTTTTCCAGATAGTTGGGATAACTTGGTAATGGTTGTTAGTAATACAATGACTACTTCTAAAGGATTTAAATTTGATGATGTGGTTAGTGTAATCCTTAATGAGGAAATACGCAAAAAAGCTCGGAGAAACATCATCTGAAACGCTTTAACTAAAAATCAGGGGAAGATCTAAGGAGAGATCATCTAAGAGTAAGAAGAATGGGAGATCAAAGTCAAGACATGGCAGATCTAGATCCAGTACAAATATTTACTTTGCTTTGGAATTGTGGAAAGAGAGGACACGTAAAGAAGGAGTGTTGGTCTAAGGAAAACAAAGAGAATACATCAGAAAAAGGTAAAGAAAAAGGTAAGGAGGAAAATGTTGCAAGTGAGGTAAAGCAAGATGCCCTTATTCTCTCCTTGGATAATAAATTAGAATCTTGGGTGTTAGATTCTGGAGCTTCTTTCCATGCTACCCCTAATAAGGGTTATTTCAAAAATTATGTTCAGGGTGATTTTGGACAAGTTTATTTAGGTGATGATGAGCCATGCAATATTACTGGTAAAGGTGATGTTTATCTAAAGTTGTAGAATGGAAACCCATGGGTATTGAAAGATGTGAGGCATGTGCCAAGCCTCAAAATAAATCTAATATCTGCAGGGAAACTTGGTGAATCTGGATGCGTGGTTACATTCATAACCGACTCTTGGAAGGTTACCAAGGGATCTCTTGTTGTGGAAAGAGGTAAGAAGGTAGGAACTTTATATTTGTCTACATGTATTATTGATTCCTTTTATGCTATCTACTATAGATTCAGATGCAAACATGTGGCATAATTAGCTAGGCCATATGAGTGAAAAAGGAATGCAGATCTTAAAGGCTAAGGGTAAGTTATCAGATTTGAAACAATTAGATCTTGAATTTTGTGAGTACATATTTGGAAAGTAGAAGAGAGTGAGATTTCTCAAGGTTGGGTCAACAAAGAAGGAGCAGAAATTAGAGCTTGTACACTCAGATGTGTGGGGACCAGCCCAAGTAGCTTCTATTGGAGGATCCCAATATTATGTGACTTTCATTGATGATGCCACAAGGAAGGTATGGATCTATTGTATTAAGCATAAATATGATGTTTTTGAAACTTTTAAAAGATGGAAAGCCCTTGTAGAAAATGAAAAAAATTAAAATTGAAGTGCCTTAGATATGACAATGGTGGTGAGTACTGCAGCAAGGCTTTTAATGATTATTGTTCAGAGAATGGAATACGAAGAGAAAGAATGGTTCCTAGAACTCCACAGAGAATGGAGTTGCAGAAAGAATGAATAGAAACAATCATGGAACGTGCTAGAAGCATGAGGATACATGCAGCTTGCCTTTGAATTTTTGGGTAGAAGTAGTGGATACAACAATATAATTGATCAATCGTGGGCCTTCAACAACACTTGGATGGTGGAATACTAGAAGAAGCTTGGTCTAGAAAAGAGGTAGATTTTTCTTTTCTTAGAGTTTTTGGCTCAGAAGATTTTGTGCATGTTGATAGGGAAAATAGGAGGAAGTTGGATGCTAAATCTAAGAGATGTACTTTCATTGGTTATGGATCTGGTGATTTTGGATATCGATTTTGGGATTTAGAAGATTCTAATATTGTTAGGAGTCATGACATTGATTGGAATGAAAAAAGAATGTACAGGGATCAAGTTTTGGTGCCTAAACATGAACATGTTGAGGAGATTTTGAAGGAAAATCAATTTTTGAACTAAAGTAGACATCCACAGACACCGATGTCGGTTCTACAGAACCGATGTCGGTCCAAGATAACCAACATTGGCTAATAGGATCAGGTTCGAGAAGAAGTCAACTACGAGAACGGAGTAGGTACTCCTAGAACCAATGTCGGTAAGGCAACCTAACCGCAATCAGTCAATAGAAGAAACCATGGTTGGTTACAGGTGATCGACGTTGGTCATTGACAGAGATTGACATGAATGTGCAATAGGCACAAAATGAGCCCCAGACACCCCAGATCTCAGTGAGAAGGTCACAAAGGGTAAGTAGACCTCCAAAGAGATTTTCACCTTCCTTTTCTTATTTATTATTGACTGATAGTGGTGAACCAGAAATATTTGAAGAAGCAATGTAGGTAGATACCCACAGCAGTGGGAGCATGACATGGATGAGGAGATGGACTCCTTGAACAAAATCATACATGGATTTGGTTAAGTTTCTAGAATGTAAGAAAACAAAGCAAAACAAATGGGTTTATAGAATCAAGGAAGAAGAGGGTGGATTGAAAAGGTACAAGGCAAGGCTTGTGGTAAAGGGATTTACATAGAAAGTAGGTATTGAATTTGATGAGATTTTTTCTCTTGTAGTTAAGATGACTTCTATTCATATTGTTCTAAGTTTGGTTACAACAAAATATTTGCATTTAGAATAGCTTGATGTTAAGATGGATTTTTCTTCATGGTGATTTGGAGGAAGAGATTTATATGCAACAACCACTTGGTTATGAAGTCAAGGGTAAGGAGAAACTTGTGTGTAGATTGAAAAAGAGCCTATATGGGCTCAAGCAAGCCCCAAGCAATGGTATTTGAGATTTGATAGTTTTATGCATGAGCATGGTTATATGAGATGTGAATATGACCATTGTGTTTATTTTAAAAAGCTTGAAAATGGGAGCTATGTTATTTTGTTATTGTATGTGGATGATATGTTGATTGCAGGATCTAGTATGCAGGACATTGGTAAACTTAAAGAAAGGTTAGCTCACACATTTTCAATGAAGGATTTGGGAGCTGCAAAGAAAATCCTTGGCATGTAAATTCACCGAGACAAGAAAAACAAGAAGTTGTATTTGTCTCAGGAGGCTTATATCAATAAGGTGTTGGAAAGGTTTAATATGCAAAAATCAAAACATGTTAGTACACCTATGGTTGGACACTTCAAATTGAGAAAATATCAATTTCCTTCATCACACGAGGAGGTTGAGTACATGGCACATGTTCCCTATGCTTCAAGCAGTAGGAAGTCTTATGTATGCCATGGTTTGTACTAGACCAGACATTGCACAGAGAAGTGGGAGTTGTGAGTAGGTTTATGGCTAATCCAGTAAAGAACATTGGAAAATAGTCCAATGGATTCTCAGGTATTTGAGAGGGACATCCGACATGGAGTTATGCTATGGAGGGTCAGATACTTCTTTACATGGCTATGTTGATTCAGATATGGCTAGAGATTTGGATGGCAGGAGGAGCACCAATGGATATATTTTCATAGTAGGTGGAACGAAAGTTAGCTGATTTTGAGATTGCAGAAGGTTGTGGCTTTGTCTACTACAGAGGTAGAGTATGTTACAACTACAGAAGCTAGCAAGGAGATGATATGGATGAGCAGGTTCATGGAAGAGTTGGGTAAGGAGCAAGAGGATTGTAAATTATACAATGATAGTCAAAGCATGATTCATCTAGAAAAGAACTCAACATTTCATTCAAGAATGAAACATATTCAATTGAGGTATCACTTCATACGGCAAGGTGTTGGAGGATGGACAAGATGAAGTTAGAGAAAATCCATATGGATGAGAACCCTGCAGACATGCTAACAAAGCCATTGGTAAGGGAGAAGTTGGAGCTTCACTCCACTTCTATTGGTCTTCGAGTTTAAGACTTGAAGAGGAAGAAATGAGCTAAGGAAAAGGAACCAAGGATGGTGATGCATAATACAGTGCAACAATTGATCTCCAAGTGGGAGATTGTTGAGTATGGAGCTTAATTGCTTCACAAGAAACTTACTTTTACATGTTACTGGTTTTGATAGTAACCAGCATCGGTCAGGATGTAACGAGTCGTCGGGTAGTAACTAATCTAGCGTTGGTCGATCTAGGTTAGAAGTGACCATCGACATTGGTCAGCAATAACCATTGACAATTTACATGTGCGCATGTTGCTTTTTTTTTTGACGAAAATTAGAATAAATCACTTGTTTTAAAGATGATTTATTGATTGTAAAAGCATATTCAAGTTACCCAAAATATATAATATATATATATATATATATATATATATATACACACATGTATGCATTGTATGAGGGTAAGTAAGAAGAAGAGAAGAAAAATAGAAGTTGTTTGCATGTAAGTTTTCTTGGTGAGAAAGAAAGAGTAGCTGAGTGAGGGAAAAGCATTGAACATCCTATGAGGTGTTGGAAGACAATAGATCTTCATTGTATTTCCTCTGTAAAACACTAAATAATAATATTGGTCATTTCTTGGTGGATTTTTCTTGGTGGACCACGTAAATATGCTTTCTCGTGTTTATTTCATCTTCTCGGTGAATTCATTGCTTGTATTAATTATAGATGTAATCTTTCTCTTTTGTTTATTTTATCTTACAAAAGTTTCTTTTCCATAGTTATGAGGAAGTGTTGGAAGGTGCATTTCAAATCACTCAAGAAGCTTCAACAATGGGCATAAGATTAACGGTCCCAATGGAAAATATGTATCCTCTAACTAAAACAACCCAAATTATCAAAAAAATGGAGCCAAAACCAAGGACCTAAGGCTTTGAATCGTAACCATGATGCTATATGGTTTATCAAGCAAAGAACACATTTCAAAACTACAATCGTGGTTATATTCAACAACAAAACATGGATCAAAGACCATGTAATTATGACCCTAACATGTACTATGGTTTCCATAAGGTTTGGGGTCATGACGTAAGGACTTGTACAGAATGCAAAAAAATTCTTACAAAGGCTCCATGAGTACCAAAGGTAGATCTTTGTAGATATATTCTTAGCATACCCTCGAGCAAGTTCGCACCAAACTATACAGGACCCATATCTCCTCAGAACGCTAACATAAGCATCTTTCGAGATCCATTCCCTATGCATCCTAAAAATTTCAAGGTGAATCCTCAGAACATAAACAAGGGAATTCCTATTGCAAACAATAACCATGAGGCTTAAAATTCGATAACTCTTGAGTTTCCCCAACCTCGGTTCGAATGACAATGCAAAGATCATGGGATTAGTTTATCTGGAGGTTGAACCGGAGGTTAATGTGACAACCCAAACAAGGGAGTACATTCCATAACCTCTTGTCTCTCATTCTCTTTCGCATGATGACACTCGTATATAGTATCAAAACCTCGTGGAGGTTATGATCTAATTTCAGATTTGTACAAAACCTTTTCCCACATATCATTTCTATATTTGTTTGAAGAATTATCCTTCACATTGTGTTGTGTTATTAGATGCTTTAGGTCTTGGATATTTGTTCCATGTTACATGTCCTCTAGGAGATCAAATAAATCACATTGATTTCGATGCTCATCCTCCGTAACAAGGTGATAGAGATACCATGTTTGTCTTCTATATAAGTAAGATGCCTACGACGCCAAAGTGGCTTGAAGGGGGATCATGGCTTATATCCTGCAAGTCCAAGGGTTTATAAAAACTACATCAAGAGAGCTATGATTGATGACGGGGATGTAGTAAATGTGGTCCCTTTTTATTTCTTACATAATTTGGGCTATGGGGATACTAATTGTTCCTTTACAAGAAACACACTAAGAGGGTATGATAATTTAAAATAAACTTCAATCGAACCATAGTTCTTCCTATCACCCTTGGGATGAAAACAATCTTAATGGAGCTTTACATCATTGACAGAGAAACAAGTTACAACATGATCCTCGGTAGGCCTTGGATTCACCAAATGAAGGCCATTCCATCAACCTTGTTTCAAGAGGTTAGATTCCTCCACTTGGGGAAGGTATTTTTTGCTCAAGGGGATCCTAAACCTTTTGATGTTCACCTAGAAAATATTAAAAATAAACCAAGCGTTCATTTGGAATATGAGCTACCTGTGAACCAATTAAACAAGTCATCTCCATAAAACGAATTAGTCACAATTTCCCAAGTGTTTTGAAAGTCTAGGTTGATGACCCAAAGACATTTGAGGTGGCCAAAACTAATAAGGGTAAATCAATATCTATGGAAATTGTGTCCACCAAAAAAATGGTGGGGATCATGAAAATCTTAGAGAGTGATGAGCCGATCTTCCTCCCATTTGAACCGCAAGGAATGGGTAGCCTTCTTGGTACAACCTCTCTTCCTACCAATGGTCTTGGCTTGGGCATAAACATGATAGAATTAAGGACGGAAGAAGAGAGAGTCAATGTCGATACGGTGTCCATTAAATCCATCTCTAGGGCTTGTTCTATTCTATACCTTGGTCTAAACATGAACAAGTAAAAAAATGTATGTCATCTCCATGGGATGTGATCCCATAACACAACAAAGGTCACATAAATCACTATGCTTCATGCAAAAGATAAAGTTGAGCAACGTAGTCATGCTCACCTAAACATGATATGTCAAGAATGTGACAGAGAGGTTCTTGAATACCTCCTTCAAACAGATGTTGGATAAACATACATACACAATCATGGGTAGGGGTTGTAAGTTTAAACCCCGGATAGTAATTCCTTATCAAAAGAACAAATTTCAAAGATCATGTTTCTTCACTATGTGCTCTTAGGGGTGAGGAGTTTGACATCCTTCAACTCTCTTCACCTTAGACATTCCATCATGTAGTCCATCTACATTTCCACATGTACACTATTGCATCTGCATTTCACTTCATTTGCTAGATCATTTTGTGAATTTTTAATCAAGAGACTTATATTTCAAGAAACTTCGAAAAAAATTTGAAAACATTAGCAAAATATTCATTTACATTTCTTTAAATTTCCACAATATTATCATCAAAATTTCCAATAATTTCATCAGTTCAACAAGACAAGACAAAATTTTGACACTAATCCTACCAAGTCATGCATACTTGGTTCTACTCGTAGTTTTCTTCCAACTATAGGTGTCTTTTCCCATAGTTTGTTCTAGAAGCTTCTTGGTGTCACATATCTCCTAGAAAAACCTCTTTGGTAGCAAAAAGCATTCTAAAATTTTACCTAGATCACTTGTTCACCTATCTTAGCCTTCAATGTTGAGCCCTTGCATCTTACTAGTTACATGGGTTGAGGCTAGGGGAAAGTTCTCCCTCCCAAAAGCACAACTCAAAGTTAAAAAAAATATATGTCAAGTCAAAATCAATACAAAATTTTCATTTACACACTTCCTTGCCCCACCAACCTTCGGTGTTGAGCTCGTGCCTCTTACTAGTAGTGTGAGGTTGGGAATGAAGGAAGTTCCCTTACTCACCTATGCCTTGTCCTTAGTGATGAGCCCATGCTTCCTACTGGTAGTATGGGGCAAGGTGTAGGGTTCTCTACAAATAAATTAGTAAGTTACAATCAATTCATTTAATAAAAAGTTCTTTGAAATCATAAATCCCAAAAAAAGTGAATTAGATGTGTATGTTCCAAAAGAGTTAAAACCTTAAAACCAGATTTTGTCAATCAGAGGCCATCTACGGGTCTAAGTCTAGATAAACTTGTAATAAAATCACATTCTAGACTATGTAGTAAATTGTGTGTAGAGTTAGGTTGTAGGTTTCTAATTGGATTTATGTCAAAATCTTGTCTTTCTCTCACCATTTCCAGCTATGAAAACCATATAACCGATGACCCTTCTATATCTTAGTGATGAGCCCTCACATCTTACTAGTTGTATGGGGTTAGAAGTGGAGTGAGTTCATTTTATTATCAAATCATTCATCACATTTTTCCAAAAAAATAAGAAGTATCAAATATTATTTGAAAACCAAAGTTTCATATTACATTGTGTTTGCATTAACATCATACAAAATAAAAAAGGAAATCATTTTGTTGGCATATAATCATCTACTCGCATGCATTCAAAAGCATGTAAATCAGGAATTCTAAACATCTAAGAGTACACATGCAAAGAGAACCATAAATGAAATCAATTCTATGCAAAGGATAGTCATACCAAAAAGAGATATATGTATATGTCATGGTGAGTGAAGTTTTTATATAAGTCCATCTCACTCTAGGTGTGGTAAAATGCTCATGAATAAGCATGAAATATATATATATATATATATATATCCTCACAAAATTCCATCGAAGCAATAAAGTCTCAATCACCTATCCCTATCTCTAGGAGCCTAAAGATGGTGCACGAATGCGGTTGGGATTCCTATTGCCACTACCATGTTGTGAATGTGCCAAATGATAAGATTGACAAAGCAAGATCATCCATTAGTCACAACCTCGTTGCGTGAATGGATTCATATATATATATATATATATATTCCTCACAAAATGCCATCGAAGCAATAAAGTTCAATCGCCTATCCCTATCTCTAGGAGCCTAAAGATGGTGCATGGATGTGGTTGGGATTCCTGTTGCCACTACCATGTTGTGAATGTGCCAAATGATAAGATTGACCTCGAGATCATCCATTAGTCACAACCTCGTTGCATGAATGGCTTCACCTCGCAATCCTCTCTGTCATCTCATATGTGACGATCTTCTTGTTATGAGAATTAAAGATCTACGCATATTTTCAAAGAGACATAAACACGTATGTGTGTTATCCACCTATAAAAGATGTCATGAATCCTCTAGTAGCTTTCGCATGAGTCACTCCCATAGGGAGCACGAATGTATCAATGTAAATCTTATGAATAAGATCTCACCAAATCGATTAGTGAATGAAAAACAAAGAAAGAAATGGCGAGTTAGAAAACCATAAAAAAAGAGTACAATGCATGGATCATTAACATTTCTAGCTTAAAAAATCGAGAGAAGAGTATTTACATACACGGATCTCGGGGAATCCATGTAGGATTGGATGGTGCAACCGGTGGTGGTCATGCTACTATAGGAACCTCATGTACCTCTCCCTCTCCTAGGGTAATATGTTGTCCCATCTCGGACACCTCATCACCACCTCCCTCGTGAGGAAGTGGTTCCTCATAAACCAAGGTCTCCTTCTCCACCTCTGCCTCCTCTCTCTATCGTGGATATCTCCTAAGTAACCCGCCACTCTGTGTCACTATCATCCTCCTCATCATCACTACCCCATCTCCTCCAAGCTCCTCACCAACCTCCTCTTTAGTCTTTGTCTCTATCCGGGCCTCCTCCTCCCCATTGTGAGTGGGTGTGGCCTCAATCTAGAGAAGGGCCATGGGTGCTCTGGGAACTGGTACCATGTCTACACTGATAGGTACTCCAAGTGTCACAATGGTCCAACCATGTCATCCCTTAGGGCCATCTCGAGCCTCTCTAATACTTTGATAAACAAGAGGCATAACAGAAGAACACCATCATATGCTAGCCCAAACTGTTGGGGCACTTTGGCGGCAGGGTGGGCCTCTACCCTCACGGATCTATCTACTAACTATGAGGTGGTAGCATATGCAATCAATATGGTCCCCTCCTAACCCCACATTACAATCATTTCTGGTAGGGCCTCTTAATAAAATCAATTGTTGTCAATGTAGAAGAAGGCTGATATGGCCCTCTCGGAATCGACAAACATGTCCATTTGTGACCCCGACGGCCCATGGATCATGTACACCAATTCCCCTTTGATAGGGGATGATCCACTCGTATACCCATCTCATAACTAATGTAGGATGGCTCAAGGATTTCCCTTGGAGCCTCACCACTCGGTACAAGTCATGGTATGTAGACCCCAAGATATCCACACCCTAGGAAAATATCCTCCCATGTTGCTCAATCTGCATGATGATGGGAGCCCAACAATACAAGATCTTGTCCCCACCCTTGTCTCCCACCAAATGCAAAGCCAAAATACCAATGATGGCCTTGCATAGGGTAGGGATAGGTGTGGTGGACATAGATAAAATCCTCATACCCTGCTTGGTGCCCTTTGATGCCCCATCATCCCCCATGTAGGAAGCCCACTATCTAGATCTCGTTGTGCTCCCGCAGCCTCAAAGTTCAATCGTCTCACAAATACAAAACACCAAGAATCTTGTAGATTTTCTCTAGATTACTAGTCTACTCCCCCTCACACCTAGAAACTATAAAGTGTCCCATTAAACATCCCAATAAGATAATAGATCACATAGAATCGGGCTAGTTGGTGTTATGTGCGATACCCATGTAATCCTCTATATACCATGCCTGCAGCAATAAATATACCTCACCTTGAGTCAATTGATCAAGAATTCTTGGAATCCAATCACTCTCTCTCTCTCTCTCTCTTTCTCTCGGTTCCAAGTGGATGTAAAACTCCCGCGCATTCACCCAAAAAAACAAAATAGCAAGTTAGTAACACATTTTAATAGACAAGCTCATAAAAAAATAAAACAACTTAAAAACTAAAAAAATAGTTTAACTTGGTCAAATTAGATCGATGTCTTGGCAATTACAAGACCGTCACCCTATACTGTAATGTCGGTTTGTGACCGCCACCGCTCAAGTTAGTGGTCTTGTAACCGCTGCCCCGAGAAGGTGGTGGTCATATAACTTCTACCCCGCGTAGGGCGGCGGTCCCGTCTAAAATGAATGACCCATCCATTTTGACCCAAAAACCCAAAAAGCACAAAAATTGACCTTTTCAAATTTAAAAAAAAAGATAAAACCACCTAGGACACACCCTAGAGATCATTTTAAGACAAGAAATTTCAAAAATATCTCTCGCTAGGCTTATATTTTAAACATTATTTATTTTTGGTTTCAAAATAAACAATTGAGAAATGCTAACCTTTGTCTTCGTTGTTGGGTCTCTAACTCACAAAGCCATGATCATGTCATTACCCTCATTGTTTTGACTATACTCTCACTCAAGACGGTCACCGTGGGTCCAGAGCTCCAAAATCACTAAAGGGGATATGTGAAAATGAATTGAAAATGGATGGTTTTTGTTATATATATGCTTTGTTTTAACCTCATTTTGAGTGTATGTGCTTTATAGGGGTAGAGAACTGCAGGTGTATAATCCTATCCCTGTGCATATGGTAAGTCCTCTTGTCATTTTTTTTAGTATTTATTTTCCAATACTTTATCTATCTGCACTTGAGTTTTGTTTTCGTCTTACAAGTGGCAGGAGCTTGGATGGCGACATTTTGGCACACGGGTGTGTCAAGTATATCTTCTAACTCCCCATTTCGGGAATGCCATACTCGACTCTACACTTTACACTTCTTCATGGCTAAAAAAATTCTCGAGGGGTAAATATGTATGCATCCAAATTTTCATGTGCTACAAAGTTGTCATAAAATGGTTACAAAAGGTCCCCAATGATGATTGATGTCTTTTCAAAAGGTGTTCCAACTCCTAAACCTCTTTGCAATTTATATTTGTAGCCTAGTTTGCCTTACTTAACCACTTATTCCTTTTCTGCATCTTCCCGCTTCATTTTTCCTTAGTTTTGGCCTTTAGTTGCAAAATCGCTACCATACCAGGCGGCAGTCCTTGTAACCGCTACCCAAGTGAGGTGGTGGTTTTGTAATTGTTGCCTTGCTAGGGCAATGAAATCCTATAACCGCTGCTCTACACAAGGCGGCAACCCCGTGTGCTTTTTCCATAATCTTCACCTGACAATTGACATGTGATTGCTTCACTTAAGTTCACCTTTTGAGCACATTTCTCATCTATTTTAGTTGATTTCAAGCTTGAGTAACTTGTGGAAATCTCCTCTTCCACTTTTGATTTTTAATTGATTATTCAAACTCCCCTTAACGTCGTGATTTGGCGCACTATTGCTACCAAATGGCTAGACCATTTCCCAACCAACCTTCTATAAAACCATCGTTTGTTCTCAAGAAAATGGTCGGAGATCATTTTGTGTACTCTTGTATTGTTGAGCTGTTATATTCTTGCAGGAAATTGCATAGACAAGCTCTGTTCACTTGTGTTATCTCTCTTCCACATGCATTGCTACTGATCTACTATCAATCGACCATTACTCTAGTACCTTCTCATTACTACTTCTATTGCATTCCTAATCCCTTGAACTCACATGAACATAGGAGATTGAAAAGAAAATTGAGGGGACAAAGCATAACACAACTGGATTTGTCATTGCTCTGTATTTCTAGGTTGGGGTTGATGTTAGTTTTCTTCATTTCTTCATATTATTGTTTTTTAAATCATATATATATATATATATATATATATATAATAGATTAGAAGTTTATTTCCTCATTGCAAATAGTTAAGTCAATTTCAAATAAGCTTTACATCTTCCATAGAAGTTTCTGCTGATAGATTCTTCCTTCCCTATCCTTGTGGATTTGGAGGGAAGTATATCTGGAGGAATCTTTCTATGCCAGCATAGAGATAATATATTTGTCATATATTGTGGTTTCCCTTAGATTCTCACAAATTCTATCCGGGAGGTTACAGGGGAAGAAAATATTCTGAAGCTTTCAATCTTCCCGTGTATCTGAGATAGGAGAAGATTTAACAAATCCACAATTACTTATTGGAAAAGAGATTTGATTAATTAAATTAGACTAGATACACTCAGCACAGGTGAATAACTACACCGAGTTATTTACTTGTTTAGTTTTAGTGCAGAAGTAGCTTTAATTATTTAGAATAGAAGCAATTTGTTTGTAATAGTTTAGTTTAGTTGACTTATTTAATTAGTTTCCTTCAAGCAAGTAAATTAGATTGTCAAATTTCATCTTGGTTAAAATGGATGCTTCAACGTAGTTCAATATTTAGATTCAATCAAGTTGTTTAACCATAGGTGATTTACGCTATCCATACTTAGCCTCTATTTCCCCTTTGTTGACTCAGGTACTAGGATTTCACACTACTTGATCTTAGTCATTGATTCTCCTATAACTAGCCATCCACACTTTCCACATCAGTTGTCCCAACACGACCTCGGGAGCTCAAGTGCGGTTGAAGGTCACATGTCGATTTTCATCCGTATGAGACACCTCACACACTCTATTTGATAACATGATATTAGACCATGATATCTTCATCATAATACCATGAATACATACACCTTGGAATCACTCATGACTACTCTGAATTTTACTCTATGCATTTCTTTTCAATAAGTTTTGCTACCTAGTTATGTGTGAGATGCAATTGACATATAAACACCACATTAGTTTCACCCATAAGGGGCACCAATACACTCCCTTTATTCACCATGATGGATTCCTATTTATCATGTTACTCATAACATGTATATTCTTAACACCACTATTATTATTATTGATGATTCTAGTTTCTATATCACACATGATTATTTCTCCAATTCTCATGAGGATTCACCTCCTTATTATCATATGCATGAAATGTGTTTTTATACCCATGGACACATGACCTCCATATGAGTAGCATATATGCATTAGTTTTTACTTTCATGAACAAAAACCAAACTTGTACAAAGCTCATTACACACACATATGACATGTATACTCTTAGTATCTTCCACCAATGAAATCAACTCTTAGAACAATTAATGATCATTTAATATACACTTATCTAGTCCATGAATTGGTAACAAGGTGATGATTAAATATATTTTTGTTGTTTGATGTGATTACTAAGGGAACAAATGTTATCGAATTACCCATCCTACTTTTATTTCTACATCCTATGCGTCATGGTCATTAAGAAATCCAAGTTGGAATTTTTATTCATATCACTCTCTTATGGAAAAAAAGAATAAACTATAATACGGAAAAGAAATAGCTAAGATACAAGTGAATTTCTTATTCATTACATGTACATAGGAATTAAATGATTATTTATACTTAGAGCTCTACGTACCCTACATATTTTCTAATTTTATCCTCATGGTATAAATAATATGGTTGTAGATACCTTATTCCATGAACATTACACACGTACTATTACAGATTTTTAATCCTTATAACCAAGGGGAACCCACCATATCAAATGAATACCAACACTTTGGGGCATATGACATCATAATCCTTATTAGATCATATATTTACACATGGCGTCTTCTTACATCCCTTTTCCTTAGGTGATACCCTGCATTTGGTTATCTCACTTATTGATCCTATAAATATCATATTCTTACACGTTAACTCATTACTATAAGAAGATTCTCTTTATTATTTTATATCACCTTATATATCATAAAATGCGTTATATTTTCTTGTATTTGATGATCACATTGTGTATCTCTAGATATTAATTTGATATGCCCCATTCTTACTTGTTACTAATCATTTACTCTATTTACTTTCTTACCACACATTGTTATACTTGTTTGAATGTTATTGGCCATAGATCCCATTATTTTCTATTTCATATTTCTTCATACACACATGTCTTTGCTACATATTATCTTATTCTTGTTTTTTCATATATTGTTTACTTATATGATCTGATTAATCTAGGAACTTGTACCTCTATGCACTTACATGTTTTAGGATTTTCTCACTTTCATAATGGGATGATTCTATGAAATTATACTCTATGAACTTGTATGCTCTATGGAATTTTATTAGCTATTATATTTTCTCTTTATGTCCTTTTATAATTTATGCTCTATTTATCTATGTCATTATAGTATTTGTCTTATGTATTCTCTATGTCATTGTATTCTATAGATTCTATTTTTATGTTATTGTATCCTCTATAACATTGATGCTTTGTGTTATATTTTATCCATGTCATTATATGATATATGATATATGATCTATTTCGGTGTGCTTTGAATCCCATTGCATTTATAGGAAAATTTTAAGACCCCCTCCCAAAAAAAAAAAAATCGTAGAAATTCATTGGTGAATATGTGAAAATTGACTTTCGCACTAATGGAAAATATGAAGAAAATGTAAATATGATGTCAACCGTTAGTATTTTTATTATCTTTACCAAACGACATCATATATTATGTTTGTTAGACAATAGTATATGATGTTGGCCAAAAATATATGTATTTTTTTGAAAAATATTTTTTTGACAATAATAATTAAAATGACCAACTCAACGAGAAATCTATCCTCACAAAATATGGTGCAAACAAAAAAATAAAAAAAAGTGATTTTTGTGAAAAAAAAAAAAGAGATTTCGCTAATTTTGTATGGGAATTTTATTTTGAAATTTTTTTATGTTAGCAGTTAAAATGATTGTCTCAATGAGAAAATTTTCCTCCCAAAATATGGCACAAGTAAAAAAATCCCACTCTTTTTTTATTAGTTTAACGACATTACTATAAAATGCTACCAGACGGTAGCTTTTTTGTATGCTACCGACAAGTAGCATAAAATATGTTATCGGCTAGTAGCATTTTTTATGCTACCGATCGAAAAAAATTATTATCATGTCGGTCGATAGCTTTTTTATGCTATCGGTCGGTAGCATTTTCTATGCTATCGGTGACAACATTATTTTATTGTTTGCGGTAGCATATTTCATGTTACTAACCACTACCATTTTTTTATGCTATCGGCCAATAATAGCATAATATATGTTGTTAGCTGTAGCGTAAAAATGCTACAAGATCCTATAGCATATTTTATGTTACTAGCTGACATCATATATTATGTTGTTGGCCAGATGCATAAAAAATGCTACCGACCAACAACATTAAGGCTACTTTTGTGAATTTTTATTTTGCGAGAATGGAAAATTGACCCCTAAAATTAAATTGTACCTAGAATATTTTGGCAACCCAGTCCTAATTCCTACCCTAAAACTTTGTCAATTTCAAATTTCAAAATCGGAATATTCGTGAATTAACGAATATTCACCACTAAAAGTTTCCACTGAAGAGAGCTTTACATTCATTTTGAGTGATATTTTCTAGGGAAATCTTGTAATTTCTATGTGAGTAAATGAGTTCATTTGACTTGTTTGTATAGGGTTTCATATGTGTTGTTATACATTAAGGCCAACCCATAGGGAAATGACTAACCCATAAAAGAAACAAAATTGAGAAAATAAGTATTTGGTGCTTCTAGAAAAAATAATTAATTTGAACAAACTATTGGAGATTTTGGTCCCATTTGGATGGATTGGTCTAAGAGGGAAGTGTGGCCATGTAAAGTTTTGTGCATGATAATATGACTAATGGACTACTTTTTACTAATTTAACAATTTCTATGAATGATCGAGTATTGTAATGAGGAGAGAAAGCCTTGTGATAAGACTACTTTATCAATTAGGCTTAAAATGGGTGTACAAACCATTATTTGGTGATTAAGCCAATACTCATATTATTAAGAGACAAATTATTCAAGGTTCATTTTAAGAAGACCCCTCTGAAAAATTACTTTTGAATCGTTGGTAAATCTCATAAATCAACTTTTGAATCGTTGGCAAATTTCTGAAAAAATGTTTCGTGGCAAAGGCGATTTCACAGAGCATTGTTCCCTCATTTCGCAATTTTGGCCAGGTAGGTTATATGGATAGGTTGGACGAGGTGGGTTGAACAAAGGGTGGACGGTCGATGGTTGTACATCGAATGGTTGACGATCAATGGTTGGATGATCAATGGTTGGATGGGTGAGTTAGACAGGTGGGTTGGACGAATGGGTTGGATGGGTGGGTTAGACGGGTGGGTTGGGCCGGGGGTTGGACGGGTGGGGTTGGATAGGAAATGTTTGGACAGGTGGGTTGGATATAGGAGTTGGGGGTGGACGGGCATGGGGTGGACGGGAGTAGGGGATGGACGGGTGAGGAGTTGGATGGCCAAGGGTTGGATGTGGTGGGTTGGACCAATGAGGGTTGGTTGGCTAAGGGTTGGACGGGTGGGTTGGGTGGGGGGTTGGACGGGTGTTGGATGGGTTGGTTGGATAGAGAGTTGGATGGGTGGGTTGGACAAATGAGGGGTTGGATGGCTCTTGGTTGGTCGGTGAGTTGGACGGGTAAGTTGTTAGAGTCTAGACAGGCTAATGGATTGGTCGGGTAACAGTTAGGGTTTGTAGTCTTTGGACGGTTAAGCCTAGAGTAGTTGCACGCGTGGGTTGGGCATTGATACCAATGAATTTAATGTTCATTAATGATACCCCTGGGCCCTATAAATACCCTTTCAAGGTTCATTTTTTCACTTTTATACGTAAATTTCTAGTGCTCTGAGCTCTCCAATTTTACACCCAAATTTCACTTCTCCCAAATTTCAGCAATGGCCAGTACCACATCTATTCCTACACCCAAATTTCAATACAAAAACCTCATGTGCCCACATATTTTAGCTCTACTAAAAGAAAAAGACGCTCCAAAGGATTGGCTCAAAAATCAAATTTTCCGAGCTTGTGAACATGCCCCAATTCGACACTGATACATCAATCCTTGATTACCTTCTCACCTCTTACAACGACAATGATGGACAATTTTCCATTCTTCTCATGCATCCAAAACGTCATCAAATTTATTTTTCTATTGAACCCGAGGACGTGCATCGGTTAACAGGTTTACCTTTCAAAATAAGCCACTTGTTACTACAAAGGTTGTCCTTACAGATGAAGACAAAAATTTTTTGAGTCTCATTACAATGTATAAGTTGATGGTAAGTTTATTATTTTCAAATGCTTTTTTTTTCTTAACATTACTCACCACACAAAGGCTCTAACATTTCTTTTCTGTAATTACAGCTCCTCTTAATCGTTCATCAAGAGGCCTTCTTCTACAAGGTATTACAAACAAATTCTTTATTGCAGTTGCTTCACTTTTTCAGGCCAGGATTGTATTACAGGGAGATCTGCAGACATTCCATATTGGGTAGTTCAAGTATTTATTACGGACACTAGCAGGTCAACAATTCGATTGGTGCAGTTATTTGTCCAACAAATAAAATCAAATATCTCCCATGCCCGCAAAGCCAATCAAACTGATAAATCGAGGATTGTATTCTCTTGTTGCAATTTTATTCTTGCTTTCTATTATGAAGCATACTATGAATTGACACAACATAAGATTCCTACTACAATCAATGATAAGATGATTGGTCTTAGTCTCAAGAACAACAAAATGTAACAGTTACTTTTACTGTTTACTTGTTATAACGATTTCAATTTCAATATTTTAAATAAAATAATAATTGTATGATTTTATTTTGCAGAGAAAAATTATAGTTGCAACATCGCATAAGGAGGCAATTGCTAGAGGTAAAGCCCCTCCAGAGGTCTCTGCTGATTCTGACATGGATTCAATAGAATCAACACCAATAAGACCTCATCAAAAGTGACCTAGGGGGTCGATATGCACAACACGTTTACCATCACATTTAACTACAGTATGAATAATGAAGTTATCTTTTTATATAAATTACAAATTCAAACAATTACTATAGATTATGTATTCTAATATTTCTACTGATCTTTTCTACATGTATTGTATTCAGAAACTACTGAGTTTGATGATGAAGATCAAACTCATTCTGGGTGTGGAGATCAAAATGTCACGATTGTGTCTCCGTCTATGCAAGGTATATTATACGGTAGTTTGATTTGCATGTTTTGTTTCCTTACAATTTTTTAGCATTTACAAAGCCCAACCATTATATTCTAACAATTTGTTGTTTGCTTCATGCAGGTAATATGGCTTCAGGGCATATTCCACTTGCAAGGAGGCCACCAATTCCTCCAACACGTCAAGTACAAACACAAAGGAGGACTTCAGGAAAGAATATTAGATTCCTACAGAGTCAAGAGAATAGTTCATCCTGCTACAACCAAATTTCCTACTATCACTAGGTGGTGTTTTAAGTGTAACAACCACACAAATTTTCAACAACATCACCCTTGACGAGGAGTATTTAGGCTTCGATAGTGGCGATGCAAAAAAGGGTAACTATTTTGACACCCACGATATGATTCAATCTACTCCCTCAACAAAAAAATGTGCATGTAATACAGGGCAAGTGACTCTCCTCCTCCCCCAAGTGTTGCTCCACAAACAGATGATGAAAAGACACATTTTATATTAGAAAATATGATATCAGATAGTATGGGGGAAACAATTCAAGAGGTTGTAATGTCTGATGTGGATTTGGTGCGGTCTTGGGAGAGGAGAGAAAATTTGATAAAAGAAATAAATACAAGATACCATAATCATGCTCAAAGGCATTCATTGTTCACTTCCGTAGAGAGCCAACCAACATGGCAGGATGTTTTTCTAAACAAAGCTCAATCAGGACAATTTCATATAGTAATGATTACAATGATGAAATTATAGACATAATGCTAAACAAGTTGGAGAATCTCAATGCTGAAGCACAAGCTTACTACAACAAATGGTCTAAAGACAAGACTAATGTTTTAATAGCAAATGCAGAAAAAGAGAAAGTTGTTGTGAGTGGGCATTTAGTTTTACATGAAAAACTAAAAATTATCTGATATTATAACCACTGCAATATATTTTTTCATATTATCTGATAGACTAAAAATTTAATATTTCTATTTTGCAGAAAAATATGAAAATTTAAAGAAAGAAGCAGTTGTTTTTGAAGCACATTTGAAGAATGCCCGCAAAAGCCTGAATTCTTTTATACAGTTGAAGGAAAAACTCATTGTTATTAATAAACAAAATAATACATTGAGAAGGATAATAAAGGAGCATAAGATGGATCCAAAAGTCTTACTGAAGGAAAAGATAGATGCAGATGCAACACTTTTGTCTCATAGGAGATGTAGCGAGGGAGGAGCTGAATATACTAGAAAATATCAACACTACAGTAGGAGATCTTCAGCATCAGGAGTTATAACAGCTAGCTCTATACAGATGCAATAGATTCCTCCATCTCTTATGCAGGAAAAAGAAAAAGCTTCACCTGCATCATAAAATTTGATAAGTTAGTAAAGTTCACCATGTGACAGGTGTGTTGTCACAATTCCGACACTGGCGTAGGAATTAAAAGATAGTGGCCAACCCTTTTTTAGTTTTTATTCCGTGTGGTAGACGTAAGGACAACTATGATTTTGAATCATAGGCAGAAAAGAGGATGACCTCGTAATGTGTCCTTATATGACAGAACTTGTCCGGAAGCTTTGATATGTTATTACAACCCCTTTTTTGAATTGTATTGGCCGACAATGCTTTATGAATTTGTACTTTTTCATAAAGTAATCCACCACATGAGAGATCAATTTCAAAAGAACTTTGGAAGTTAGAATTGTACAATGTTACTATATGTTAATACAAACTATGTTTCTTTTCTATTGTTTACGTAAATGTTGCTTAAATTTACACTATTTTGTTTCTTTACGTTTTTGAATTGTTGCAGATGTAAAATAAATAAATTAATAGATATAAAAGATGAATGTGTCCTTATTTCAATCTGAATTTGAAAACCAAACATAAAAAAACAAATGGCATAATTGAAACATATAATGACATTGTTCCAATGGCAAAGGATCAAATAATGACAAATATAATATTGCATTTATTGAAAGTTGTAATCACTAAATGAAATACATAAGTAGTCTCAATAATGTATAGAAGAAATGAAATCTATGTGAATTCAAACAGTCCTGGAGCAACACTTTCATTTGTGTCTTGGAAATCAACTATAGCATGATTTGTGGATGTGTCTCGATCCCCGGGTCAGCAGAATATTACTAACTCCTCTTCTTTCTACTAGTGAATTCCACAATGCCAATGCTCTATCATAAGGAAAAGACTCCACTGAGTAACTCGATACATACAATCTGAGACAACTTTCTAGATTCCTATCCAATCTATTTCAAACTTTTGACTTTAAAAAGGATAGTGCACTGAAAACCCTCTCATCTTCCACAGAACCCAGAATCATTGTTTGACAGAGCTCATACAACTTAATATACTCACTCAAATCTTCACTTAGAATACTACTAGAACAAATATCCTTCCAAATCCTTTTCATGGCACTGTAATCCTGTGGGTTTTGTAGAAGTTGAACTTGTCGTATCATTGTATTAGCAAAATCCATTGACTGTGAACTAAGTAGTTTTCTTTCCAAAATTCCTTCTACAGAAACTCCATTTATCTCTTCAGTCTTACAGAAATGATCATTAGATCACCCATGTTTTTGAAAAATAAAGGACTGATAGATGTATAAGGTTTTCTCGCTAGAAAATTCCAAAACTGTGGATTTACAACTCCCATTGCTTCAAGTATTTTATCATTTTTGAATCTTTCCCGATCTCTTTAGCTAACGATTCAGAGATCTTTCTCAACTTATTCCTAGTTTCCATTAATACTGCATCATATAAATTTCATGTCACTCTTACTTCTTCTATTTCTGAGTTAGCCATATCAATTCTTTTTTGGTACGTATGAAGTTGAATCTCTTTTCCATGTGTTGTTATACACAGATGATCATTTATATTGTACTTTAAGAAGCACCTGGAATTTTTCAAATCTGTCAATGCATTCCAGTTTTCAAAAGCAACACCTTGAAAACTCCCATCAGAAATATATAAACTTTCTAGACTCCAAAAACACGTCTTCTGAGTCTTATAAAGTCTATAATGTAGAAAGACCGATCTTGAGCATGCTTCGTTAAAATATTAAGCTCCCTCAACATGGGAAAAATACCGCAGAGTGTGAGTAAAGTTTCTATGTCAGTTAGATGACACAATAGATCTTTAGCTTTATCTACATCCTTGTGGTATTTAAACATAAATCCTATGTCAATGAAGGATATTCATCATATATTCTATAGGTAGGTTCGTACATAGATATCCATCTGGTATCTACATCTTTGAGAAGTTTTTTTCCCTCAGTCCAATAGAAATTTTTTTGAAATTCTAAAAATCTCTTAGGACTGCAAGAATAATAGGCATGGAGATCACATATCAATTCCTCCACTTTAGCTACATTTTCAAATGTGCTCACAATTTTGTAGGTGAGATTCATTCTGTGAGCCATGCAGTGGAAGGACAACAACCATATACAGAGCAATAGTTGTCTGAAGTCTAACACACAAACCATTTCTGCTCCCTGCATTATAGCTGCACCATCGGTTCCGACACAAACTAATTTTTTTGCAATGGAAAAGTCATCCATTCCGGTGGCGATATCCTTCAGATTTGACACCACCAATTTATAAATATTTTCAGAATTACAATTCTCTGATCATTTTATGAATTTCCAAGAGGTGTGGAGTCCTTATTTCATTAGCAAATGTGTAAACATGAATACATATCCATGAAGTATTATCGACTACAGTAACCTCATCTAAAGAAAGGGAAATATACTTTTCCTTTTGAACACACAGTTTTCGGATCCTCCTTCTCTACCAGAGATAGACATTTTGCAATCTCCCAGCCACTGGTATCTGACCAATGAGATTGAGGAACGTTCTTTAAACCAATAACTTGATACAACATTTTATTTTCTCTCAAAATCGACATCGGTCTTCCCCTTTTCATTATATGAAATACGGTTGCAAATTGAATACCCTTTGCTTGCATTTCTACCTCCATAGCTTTGCTCAATTTTGCTACTATGGTCCCACCTTTTTCATTTACATATTTGATACATTTTTGTTCCTTTTCATACTCTTCTCGTATTTGACATGTAGACAATCTTTTGCATCTTTCCATTTATGTGTTCTGACTATGCTGCCATCCTTAAGCTTTTGGGAAATGTATATTTTCCCATAGTGTTTTTCAATTGTGTCTAGTTTGAGCTGCATCATGTGATCCTTCCCCTATTTCCAACCACATATTTTGCATCGACATTGTGTTGGAACATCATTACAATTTTTAGTGTACACAGGTTCAATAAAAGGATATTTTGCAGCCCATTCGAACTAGAATTTCCTTCCAATTGTCCAGTTTTCCATCTTTCTTCTAACATATTTTCTTTTTTTTCCTTGGGATTCAACTTCTGCATCTGGGTTGTCAGCAAAAATATTTTGAATCTCATGTCTCCTTTTTCTAGAAATAGACCTTGGAGTAGAAGCTTCCTCTGCTGGTGTATCCTGAGAGTTCGATGAATTTTCTTGTACTTCTATTTCATCAAGGGACAAATGTTTGCCTCAACATATAATGGATCATCAATATCTATAAATTGATTATTCTGTGAAGGAATTTCTGAAAAGTCTGCAAATAATTTTATAAAATTGTTACTTATATAGTATTAATCTTATCTATAGTTAAATTTTTACAGAGTACAAATGTCAAAGAGTTCCAAGAATAATATCATAAACATAATTATTAAATTCTGTAAGATAAAATAACCAATAAATAACACTTGCCACATACCGATATTTTCAGCTGAAGTAGAAACCGACTTCATTTTTTGTGATTTTCCAAAATAGCCAAGCAAAGTATTGGCACCCTTTTTTGAACTTGTTGAATTTGTAATCTTCTTGCCTTGATTTCTAGTATCCATGATTACTTACTGCTTAGGCCCTTAGGGGTGGCTCTTATGTTCCAAGGCTCTGAGAATGGATGGTAAAGGGTTGGATGGCTAAGGGTTGGATGACTATAGGTTGGACGGTTCAGGGGTTGGACGATGAGGGGTTAGATGGCTTAGGGTTGGATGGCTAGGGTTGGATGGCTAGGGGGGATACTAGGGGTTGATGGCTAGGGGTTGAATGGCTCGGGTTGGACGGCTATAGAGTTGATGGGTTCAGATTGTAGAGTTAGTCGGGTCGATCGGCTAGATGGGTTAGAGTTAGATGGCTCAGAGTTGGATGACTTATGGTTGGACGGCTCATATTTCTAGAGACTTTAATGTGTTGGTGGCGAGGATTTTCTTATGTTTACTTTAAAATATGCACACGATATGATTCGAAATGGTGGCGAATTACATTCATAAGCTCTTATATATGTGTAAAATCTAGGTGAAATGAATAGTATAAGGGACATGTCACCAATTTTTTCATGAATAAGTCAGCTCTGAACAACATAATATTCACCAATTCAAATTTCCATAATCCTCGATTTTTACAAGTTTATGAAAATTTGCCACAACATAATATTCACCTTGAAAATTCAAATTGGTATTTAGTATTCAAAAAAACATTTCACCTATATAACCACACCACTACTAACGAATCTAGGTCCAAAATTTTAAATCCACAAAAAGGAAAAATTGAGTGAAGAATCATGCCCCCTTGTGCATTTTTGAGTTTCATTGTTCCAAATATGCATATCTAAAAGGGAATTAAGCATGCCCATGCCCTCACATCATGTATTATAAAATTCCTTATGCTCCAAATATGAAAAATTGAAAGGTAATGAATTGCACTCATGCGCCCCAAATTGTGTACCAAAATGTAGTGAAATCTATTATCAAATGTATAGTTTTCCCTAAACCTATATCAAAGATGAATAAAAATATGTATGTTCTAAAACTTCTAAATTCGATGTCAAAATTATACCATCCATTTGGAATAGAAATGTTTGATGGTTCCATCCTCTGTTGGATGTTTTTATCTAAAGTGAAATTATGTAAATGATTTTAATATATTCCTATTTGCATGTCCATATAGTCTATTTGATTGTATTTTGTAATATTTAATCTACTTGTGTATGGATTTCATTGATATTCATTTGATAACCCCAATAAATGTCCCCTCTTTTGAGGTGAGTGATATATGTTGTAGATCTCTTGTCTCAAAATAGTTGAATTATACCCATGTCATACATATCATATAGTCATTGTTGCATCACATAGAATATAGTTGTAGGTGGCTACCATATAGAACATGACCTGCAAAATATTGCATGGTAGAAACCATGGTACAAGGAGGTAGAATTAAAAAAAGAATACACATATACAAGCATAGATGCACATAAGAAAACAAGCACAATAATCAATTTCACATATACAATAAAAAAATTCCAATAACCACATATAAAGGACACAATAATGTCGAGACACATAAATAAGGTCGCATGATTGCATAAGCAAAAGAAATAGAAGCTACAAAAAGGGACACCTAAGTTTCACACACACATAAATAAGGTCAAAGGAGGGACACACAAGATAAGTACATAATAAATTAGAGAATGTGATGATAAAAAGTATATGGTAGCCAATAGGTACATAAAATAAGATATGTTAGTCCTACATAGTCCATATGTGTCAGTTCCATAAATCTAGATCAATAGTGTATATCGGAATATATAATATAATAATTACCCATGTGTGAAATAAAATTGTGTAATTAATGAAACAATAACACTTTATAGTGTAAACGATGCCCCAAAAAGTGTTTAATTAATGAAACAAGAACACTTCATAGTGTACAAGATGCCCCCAAAATTGTGTAATTAATGAAACAATAACACTTATAGTGTAAAAGATGCCCCTGAATAATTGTGTAATTAATGAGACAATAACACTTGATAGTGTAAAAGATACCCCCAAATTAGAAATGATACTAAGAAAAGGGTAGTTCCAACATCTATGACCAAGAATATTCTTATGTATCATACATCATGCTCACATAGCTTGTGAAACACATTTTGGGTTGTAATTTTCTATTTTGAGAATATTTGAATGTTATTGGATTATTAGAATATTTTATTTTTTGCATTTTCTTTTTTTTTTAGTAATATTACAAAACAAGTGCTACCATTTTCTTTGATAAAAATGTTAAAGAGAGTTATCCACAAGTGAAGGAGGCTTGGGCCATAAAAGAGCATTATACATAGTAGTAGGAAGTTTTGCCTTATCTTTGGAGTTTTGGGGCACACTTAAGAGATTGATTACTTGTAGGAGGATACCTAGGAGAAGGTTTTTTGAGATGTAATGTTTATAGATATAACATGAGTAGTAATATAATAGGAATGGGTGTAGGAATTTTTTCTCTCTTAGTGTAAGGAATAAGTAAAGGATCCTCATTATTGAGCAACAAATTTACACAAGAACATAATCATATGTTTCCTATATTCCATCCAAAAAAAATACATACATTTAAATAAGAAGGTCTTCTCCTAGTTTATAGGAGGATGACAACTCAAACTATTCACTAGAGTTGTTAAAACAAATCTCCCTAATATAATAACAACTAACTAAATATTAGTTGTTTTATATACAATTAATTTACAATAGTAATAATCTAGTTTTAAACATAATGAAACACTAATTTCCTAACATTCCCCCTTAATGTGAATAAGGGGAAAACACTCGCTTGTACTTCAACATGCCTCTTTGATGCTTGTTCATGATTTGGATGGTTTTGTTTTCAAGATAACCAACAAACTTCGGGATGGTTTTTCAAGCGGTAAAGTAACAACCATAAAATATGGTTTTGCTTTCAACATAACCACCAAACCTTGAGGATGGTTTTCAAAATGGATAACCAACAACCATAATATCATGATCATGCAGTATTATCATCAGCTCTCATCACATTATTCCATTAGGGGATTACACACGAATTTTGCTCACACATTACAAACCGAAAAAAAAACCTGGATTGGAACATCGGTATCATGTCCCCTCCCCAAAAAGTGAAATTTTCACTTATTCGCACCACACATGAACAACAAGAACACCCAAATTTGAAGCACTCTAAAAAACTAAAAAAACATGCCACCAAACCTTTATTCGGCCCCATTGTTGGCGACTAATGAGAGGTCACTCATCAACCTCCAACCTCATGTTCCTCCATCCTTCAGTATCATGTTGCTAGCTTAGTCGATTTGATCATGAATCTCACTCGTCTGATAATGCCCCCTTGATTTGGACTCCTACGTCGATTCATAATAGTATGTCTATAAGGAAAAAAATTCAGATTTTTAACAAAACAACTATGAATGAGACAATAACTACTTGAAAATTACATAAACGACAAACTATGAAACAAATACAAAGCTCTTACAAATTTTGATGATAATGACTCGACCCACACTTTTAAGCGTGACATTTTTTTACTCTTTTTAATTTTAATAACATAAATATTAATAAAACCATAACTAAATTAGACACTAATTTATTGAAAAAGTAATATGTAATTACTATTTGCCTAATACTCTCAACCATATAATAAATAATTAAAAATTTAAAAAGACACCTAATACCTAATGTCATATTTTACAATTTAAAAGATTAGACTAGAAAACTACGAATGTGACTTTTAAAAACACCAAACAAAAATAAAACGATGTTTTCAAAATAAAACTATAGTTTTAAAACATAAATACACAACATCATTAAAAAATATGCATGCAAGGTGATTGACACGGTATGAATGGATTTGAATCTTTCTTTCACTGCTACAAGACACCTATGGAACCCGGGCGATTGAAAATATCGCAGAGCTGGATGGAAGCTTCAAATGGCTCCAAAATATCTCAACAACAACGTGATTATTGAATGCCAGCAGTAATTAAAACTACCATATGTAACACTGAAGCTTATCACCCCAAACACCAATTGTAAAGAAATGGATAGAGTTCCAATGTAAATGTATTTAAAGTGGTGCAAATGCCAAATACAAATTTCCAAATGGGAGGATTGTTAAAAACAATAGATGGCCTTATGGAATTCGTCTTTTGGCAGGATTCGATGTAAACTATGTGAATCTGAGTTTTGTGGAGATTTGTGTTATGAAAGCGATGAATCTAATGCAATATTTGTAGCTGTCATGGAAGAATTCAATAGAATCCACCGCAATGTTGGCAGTGAGGATCCGAAACAACTCAATGGATGAGCAACGCAAATCCTTTATCTAATGTAATTCGTTGGTGCAAAATCCTTAAATGGTTTGATGAGCCTTCTATGGCGGAGTTTCTTGCTTCTATAGATTTCTCTATAATAGAAATCAACAAACTCCACAGAATCTCAGAAAATGCACACTTGGACAGTAACGTGAAGTTCTTTAAAACTGCAAAATGTGCATTCTCTCTAATTTATAAACTCTTCACATATCTCATTTGCAGGGATGATAAATCCTCTCTAAAAAATTTAACAATCCATATTGCACTCCAAAAAACAAATTGCTCTGATAGTATACCAAATATTGAGCAGTAAATTTACACAGGAAACATAATAAGATTTTCTATATTACATCCAAAAAAATACATGTCCCAAGAGTATCATAACCAAGAAAGGAATGACCATAGTACTGGATCCCACTATAAAGGGAGAAAAAATGTCCAATATATTGATTAGGAGATTGTGCATTTATATTTTTATATGTTTTTTTCAGTATATCCCAAATATGTAAGAAATGCGAGAGTGTACATGATGTTCCTAGAACCAATATCAGCCAAGATACTATAATAGGATGTTTATTAACAAAGGATCAAATATAAAAGAATGAGGAGTAACATCATCATCAAGTATATCATTGTTAGTATTGTGATAGTAAGCACTAACAAATCTATATTTTGGTTTTGAATCAAGTAGTAATGGTAACTCTTTGATAGTTTCATGTTCGAGTGTATATAGTGGAGTAAGTTGCATGTTCTTAGAGTTTTCAATATGTACCTCATTTTTAGTGACATGTAGTTGTGTTGATAAACCTTGCTAAGACTCGAGGAGTGGTTTCATAAGGAGGCTTAGTTTCATGGGTATTGCTTGATTCACTAACCTTATACCCGAGTATCATATCAAAAATAATAGGCCATGTCAAAGGTGTGATAATAGGCTCAATAGAGGTATAATATTTTTTTTTGCAATATTTTAAAATTTCCGTATTTGTTGGAATATTATAGTCATGAATATCGTGTATAAATTTGACATATCAATGAAGAATAGATGGAATGGATTCCATACCATGGATCCATAGTCGACCTAACACGAGATTGTAATGAAGAGCATTGTTCATAATATGAAATATGGTGGGAACAATTTTAGGACCGAAGAGAACATCCAAAGTAATGTTACCAAGTGTCACTCGGGGAATGTTATCAAATCCTTTTTAAAAATATGATTCTTATCAATAGTGATCATAGAGATATGCATTTGTGAGAGAAACAAGTTAATGTGAGTCCATTATAAATCATTACCCTTTTAAGAACAAACCCACAAATCTTTGTAATAACAAGTAGGGCTTGACATTGATTCCTTATATGCTTAGGAGGTAGCTTTGTAGGAATAAAAGTAATATATTTATCCATGCTTTAAAATGAGTTCACGATAGAAGGAATGAAATATTATTGTGTTGGAAATGTGTTGTATATTTTCCATGAGTTACACTCTTCTAGAATGTACAACCGGCATGGCCATGGGGGTCGAGGGCATCACCCTAGTTGGGGAGTTTGGTGGAGATGCCCCCAATCAAGCCTCGATTCACAGGCCCCAGAAATAATTTCGGTTCCCTAGTTTTTGGGGCACTATTATAGGTATTTTTAGTCTATGTTTGATTCTATAAAATCTGAATTTTATTATGAATCTAAATGTACAGAACTGGTATAAATAAAATATACTAAAATATGAATGCTAAAAAAATTATTTGATTTTATAAATGAAAGGAAATAAGAGGGATAAGGTACTTACCTCAATTTTTCTTACCTCGTAGTGACACAGGACTAAGCGGTGTGATTAAACATCATAACGAGATCATCGGAGTGGACCACAAGAAAATGCATCAAAGGTGGAAATGGTTGGACTAGGGTGCCTGGAGAAGGATGGGGGAACCTAGGGCACTCTGGTTTGAAATCTGGTCTCCCGGTCTACATAAATGGTCAGAACTTAGTTCTGATATGGTCACTAGGGATTCACGCTTATTCATATTTTTTCGAGTGAATGTCGCACTTGGATCGCCAAGGTACCCATAAACCTAAAATGAAGAAATCACCCACAAAACCCCAAACTAAGCATCAAACCCTAAAAAATAAAGATATAAATGAATGGGTTGGACTATCCTTAGATGCCACAATGGTGATCTTATAGCTGAGTGTTGCACTACATCTCAAACCCAATGTAGTTTTATGTGTTTTTGTGTGCGACAGTGCTCCTAGGTCACCCTCGCGCCAGATAGCGGGCAATAACTAGATAAAAATGTAAATGTGTGGATGGAATAGAATGAACTCCCCTTCCTATGCAGTGTGTATGTAGAATAATATCCCAAATGTAGTCCCTTTCTATGTAGATAGCTATCCCTTTATAAGAATAGTCTGCCCATATAATGGTATGTATGTTGTGTTTATATAGGAATCTCTTGTCTTAATTTCAACATTAATGACCCGACATGCCGACTAGTAACTCGGGAGATGAGAGAGAAAATTGAAAAGACCGACCTCAAATTTCAAAAATAAGATCAAACACAAAGAGGACAGAGGCACCCATGATGGACAGAGCACTGGCGCATTTTTTCCAACCCCACAGGCACTAGTGTCCAGAGAAAAGTGATGACAAATGAGGGAGTACTTGATAGACAGGATCTTTGAGACCTCGACTAGAAGCTGTGTATGAGTGACGAATGTGTAAGACAACAAGAAATGAAGACCAATAAGACAAACAAATGGACTATGGGATGGGTCATCAGTGAATACTCTCCTTATGCAAGATCCATACATAAAACAACCTACTTACTGGTATAATAATAGTGTTTGATTACGTGTCTACTTGTTGTATCACATGTCTTTATGAGGAGTCATTATGGGTTGTATTATTGGCCCATGGTTTTGGTACCCATTATTTTATAATATTTTTGTGAAGGTTACTGCTAGTGTGCTTACATATAGTTAGACATGGAGAAGGATAGAGTGGAATCGAGAAGTACATTATTGTATGGTAAAACAGGTTTAGTACAATAAAGAGATAAGTTACTACATTGGATGTTTTCCCATAAGGGCTTACCAAAATACATCTTGTGTACTATGTTATTTGTGTATACCATTTCTCTACTTTTGTTTAATATTGAAGATTATGTGAATTATTTATTCTTTCATATTTTCTTATCACATCAAATTCTCTTAAGATTGTGTATTGGTAGGGAGAGTAGTATATTTTCTCTAGGCTAGAATAAATATCAATATCATTGGCATTAATCAAATCTAGTATAACATATCAAATCTTAAAGAAATTTTTAGTAGAGTTCCCAATACATCTATGGTAGTCACAATAGGAATTATATTTAAAGGATTTAGCTTGATTTCGCATATCGGTACCAACATGTGATAGGAGAGATAAAATGTTACAATCAATAAACTTTTGTAAGATCACATATGGAGAGGAGATAAATCATGTGAATTATATTTTGGGAGGATCTTGTAAAAAATCTATGTAGATTGAGGCTTTACAAAAATAGTATAAATGTGTGTATTAGTGAAGGGTTAGAAACCGAGATCGGGTCAAGG